>OW679199.1:63579495-63901510 GCA_940337035.1 Agriotes lineatus | reverse complement strand
CCGAAACTGATTAATTCTTTTTTAAATCAGTATGACTATACAGCTACTTATTTATGTCTCCATATTTTCGACACTACTTTGTTTTTTTAATCTTCAAAATGGTTGCGGAAATCATCCAGCAGTCTCACGCAATCGTTGGAAATCTTTCGCATTCTTTGTAAATCTCCGCAATCTTTGGCAATCCCCCGCAATCTTTGAAAATCCCCCGCAATCTTAGGGAATTCTCCGCAATCAATGGAAATCCCTAGAAATCCATTAAATTTCGCAATCTTGTCACATTTTTTCCTTAGTGGTTAACCCCTCGGTTTGCTGTTACCATTTGGTCACAATAAATCTAAATAAAATTTCGCTAAGTGACGAGCAACTAGCTATAAGCTTTTAGAATAAAGTGATTATAGTGACGAAGACGTTCCTGAAGTGTGCAGCGAAGTAGACGATAATGAAGAAGTTGAGAGAATCGGTGACAGTGAATTTGGAAGTGAAGTTTCCGGTTCTGAAGACTCGGATGCTAAACTCGTTGCTGGAGCTAATAATGAGAAAATAGATGGGAGAATGTGGACATATGTGTCCGATACAAAAAGGAAATCTAAACAAGTGAATATACTTCTTGAAAAGGAAGGACTTCCACAATGCAGTATGAATGTACAGGCTGTTCTCGATGTATTTTCGTTTTTTATTTATTATGTATGCATGATAAATATTAAATATAAGAAACGTATTAGATATTTTATATACGTAAGGAGGGCAAAAAATGTTTTAAACAATTATAAATAGCAAAATTATACAGTGGGTCAAAAATGACCCATTTTGGTACTTGGCGTTCTCTCAATTTTGTGGGGTTACTAGGGTTAAGTAAGTAAGCTGTACAATACGTTACAAACTATTCGAAGAAATTACCTGATTCATAATTGTAGCAAGTGATAGAGCGTTCTTGCAGACATTAAAACAAACTAAGTCGTCCATAATAACATTATAGACTGCTTCTTAAAGCATGTAATTACATCTAACTATAATGACGGACTACAACTCCGTAAACGCCGTAAATTATCGATAAGTTTGTGTTTCGAAACATGCAATTCAATCATAACTTATTAATGGTGTGATCTATTCAGTGAATAGAGAAATATATTTTGCATTGAACTGATATAATATTTCAAGTTGTATATGTCAACACACCACCACTAAGAGACTTTCCAAGTAAGTAAATTACTTTGAAGTTTACGTGCCAAATTTCATAGTGTCTGGTTCTTAATTATTTATTTCCTTAACTGCTTCTTATCTGGCCTTGAATATTGTGAAATTAGAGAACATAGTGTAATCCCGTTTCTCAAAAAAGTGCAATAATCCTAAACTAATCCAGAAGCGAATGATTGCAGTATATTCAGACGATGCTCCGTCGTATTTGACAATAAATTTTGGTCAAAACAGTTTCATTTAAGGACAAGAATTTATAGATGATAATCTTAGAAGTGGAACACCTGCAGAAGAAATTAATGTTGAAATGTGCAAGAAAGTGGAAGCCATGGTTTTTGATATTCATTGTCTTGACAATCGCAACAGCATTGGAACTATCCCAACTCTAGGGTTTTGACAATACTGCACAATAAATTAGGATTGAGTAAAGTTTCAGCAAGTCCATATTATTGTTGCCTCTTGAGAAAATTTTCCAAGTCAATTTGGAATTTTCAGAAACTGTTTCGATATGTTTTTCGGACTTTTTCCACTGTCTAGGGTGTAAATCACACAACGTTTCGAAAGTTTTGATCCATTCCCGTCTTCAGGTGTTCCTGGTTAGTCCTAAGAAGGACTGATATTATACGTTTTTCCATACGGGGAGATACCTACACTACGATTCTAACCACCACAATAGCGTGAAACGTGGCGTCGCGAGATGCCTATATAGCCGAGCCAATACCATATGCTAGGAGGAAGAAGACTTTAAAAGGGAAATTGAGATAATCACAGAAATGCTGCAAGCTAATGGCTACCCAAAAAGAATTCTAAACCAAACTCTAAAAGAGATGGACAGAAATACAACACCGGCAGAGCATGAGAAAACGGAGCCAACAACCACTGCCGTATTACCATACATCCGAGGAGTTTCCGACAAACTGAGAAGAATCGGAAACAGATTCAATATAAGAACTGCTTTCAAGTCCATAACAACTCTAAGAGGCATGATGACGCATACCAAGCCTCAGAACGTAGATCAGAGTTTAAAGAACTGTATCTACAGCGTACCGTGAAAGTGTGGAAGAAAATACATAGGGGAAACACAACGACCCCTACGAGTGAGATTATCGGAACACCGCAAAAATGTTAGAATGGGCGAAACCATCAAATCCAAGATCGCAGAACACGTCTGGAACGAAGACCACCACATAGAATGGGATAACGCATCAATTGTAGCTAAAGAAGAAAACAGATTCCGTAGGAAGCTGAAAGAAGCTACATACATAGCGCTGTCAGTAGAACCAATTAGCCAGGCTATCGCAGAACTAAAGCCCATTTGGATGCCACTACTGCGCAGAGAATTACAAAAATAGTCTACTGCGCATACAGCGGTAAGATATATATAAGTTTACAACTAAAATATATAACCGCCCTGATGGCCTAGTGGTTAGAGTGGCAGACTAGCGATCAGCGGTCCCGGGTTCAAACCCCGGGGGAGGCACAAATTTACGTAGAAAAACGTATAATATCAGTTCTTCTCAGGACTAACCAGGAACACCTGAAGACGAGAGTAGATCAAAACTACCGAAACGTCGTGTGATATACACCCCAGACAGTGGAAAAAGTCCGAAAAACATATCATAATAGACCACTGCCAAAAAATGACATTGAGAGAACAAAAAAACTGTTTCAAATTGTTCAATACGGTTAGCAGCTGGCGCTGAGACTTAACATCACTGGATTCTGAAACAAAACTAGAGTCCATGCAAAGGATTTATAAAGGGTCTCCTCCCTCAAGGAAAGTCCGCACCCAATCTTCAACTGTTAAAACCCATCACAACCATGTTTTGGGATATGCAAAGTATTCTATGTATTGCTAAAGGCTTTACCATCAACGCAGAGTTATACTGTCAAAGAGCTGCGTGCATCTATTATGGTAAAAAACAATTTGTCACATGACCATACGCTTCATCTGCGTGACGATGAGACCGATCATTAAGGTTTGTATTTGGATAGCAGGTCGAAAATTGTTTTCGAAAAATATAAAATTGAACGTGAAAAGTTTTAGACTTTCATTGCAAATTACAAAAGTGGGCTCGAGAAAGTATAGTTAGTAACTCGTAAAAAATCAAAACCAGTCTTTGGAATATTTAAAGGGAATATTAATGATAAATAAAATAGACAACTTATAACTATTAATAGCAATAATACACTAATATCTGAGGCCAAAGAGGGAGTTAAACGTTTCTATAATAGGTTTCGGCGTGGTATTTAAAATGTTAAATTCACGCTGGTACATATGTAATTTACAACCTTATAAAATTTAAATTCTTAAAAATCATCTTGAGGAACAATCTGTCCTCATGATCAAAAAATTAGGAATTAAAACTAAACAGAACAAGGAAAACTTAGCTATTTACTGGAGTTGAAAAGCGACCAACCTCCAATAAATTGCTTAAACCTGAGATTTGACTATTTACTCGATCTTATCTTCAAGAATGGCCAGCTATATACTATTTGAAGCTTTCGCGTATGTCACATTCCTTGTTCTTGCGGGTCGAGCTGTCCAATACTGGTCGGTCCATTGATCTAAGACTTCAAAAACATAAAAGCGATTGCAAACACAGACGCATCACAAAATCAGCCGTAGCTGAGCATACATTTACAAATGGGCTCACTTTAGAATTTGAGCACGCCAGAGTACTTGCCAGAATATCTCATTACTTCCCGCGAGTGATTCGTGAAGCCATAGAAATAGAAAATCATCTAAATAATATAAACAGGGAAAATGGTTTTAAGCTTAGTAAAACGTGGACTCGTTTTTTGACAAACTTAATTCAGAAGTTATGAAAATTGGGAGCAGCAGAGAACTGTTTCTTCTCGGAGATTTTAATAGTAGGACAGAAAGGTGTCAGGATAGCCTTATAGTTGGCCCATACGGAGAAGACCATTTAAATGACAACGGCGAAAGGTTAAAAGACGTGTGCCAAAATAATAATCTGAAGATAACAAACGGTTTCTTTAAACACAAACCAATTCACCGATATACATGGGTTCAACATACAAGGAATTTGAAATCCATTATAGACTACGTTATACTACGACAAAAAACGGTAGTACATATTCACGATGTCAGAGTCTACAGGGGAGTGTTACATGATTCAGACCACCATATGGTGAAGGCAAAAGTAATGTTTCCATACACATCCATACAAACACATTCGGCAAATCAAAAGACAACAACTAGATCAAGGAAAATACAATTTGAACAGCTTTATACATGATAGCACTAAAAATACGATAGCACTAAAATACTATATCAAGCAAGATTAAACTACAAATTAGATGATACAATAGAAAGGCCACTTGAGAAACTATATGACCATATAATACAATGCTTACACGAAGCCGCATAAGAAGCATTAGGTACAGAAAAACGAAAAAAGAGCAAACAACTATGGTGGAATGAGGATATAGAGAAATTAGTAGAAGCGAAGAAAAACATATACATCAAATGGCTGTCAACAAAACAGCAAAAAGACCGAAACGAATATTTAAGAATAAAAAGAGAAACCCGAAATGTTATTACGAAAGAAAAGAAACTATTGTGGGACAAAAAGTGTCAGGAAATAAACACATACTTGGGAGGACGAAAATCAATGGAAGCATGGCAGTTCATTAACAGAATTAGGGCACCAGAAAAACGAAATTCACAGATAGATACTATATCAATGGAAAAATGGGTGGACCACTATAAAAAGCTATTAACAGAAGAGAGACCTGAATATATGAATCAATATTCGGAAATAATAATAGAAGGAGAAGAGATAGTACTGGAAATGGGTGTTATAGAAAAAAACATTAAAACACTTAAAAATGGCAAATCGACTGGCCCAGGTGGTATACCTGCTGAACTTTTGAAATATGGGACTACAAAACTCTTTGATATGATAACCAGTCTATTCAATAAATATATAAATGGACATCCAGTCCCTAAAGAATGGAAAATGGCCTATATATCCTCGATCCATAAAAAAGGTGATAAGACCGATTGCTCCAACTATAGAGGCATATCAGTAACAAGTACATTTAGTAGGTTCTATGGTAACGTTTTAAAAGAATAGAGAACGAGAATGCTAAACCAATGAAGAAGAAGGGCAATCAGGCTTCCGAGCCGGTAGGTCCTGCACAGACAATGTATTTTGCTTAAAACAAGTAATTGAAAAATATCTAGGTGCAGGCAGAGAGGTGCATCTAATGTTTATTAACCTGCATAAAGCTTACGACAGTATTCCAGTCAGCAAACTGTGGGAAGTATTACAAGAAACAAACATAAACCACACCATAATAAAAGCAATAAAAAATCTATATGACCAATCTACTTCCCAGGTGAAAACCAATAATAGACTTTCAGAAGAGTTCGAAGTGACAAAGGGATTACGTCAGGGATGCTCTATATCACCTACCCTGTTTAAGATTTATGTAGCTAAAGCCCTATCTATATGGAAAAAGAAATGTCGCGCTATGGGCATCGAACTAGGTAACACTGTTTTATACACGTTACAATTTGCCGATGATCAGGTGATAATGGCTAACGATAGAGATTATTTATCCTATATGGCTCGAAAGTTACAACAGGAGTATAAGGAATGGGGTTTGAAACTAAATGCCGATAAAACAAAATATTTACCAATTGGAGTAAACTCTACGGACATTATACTGGAAGATAACAGTGTACTAAAAACTTGTGAGGAGTATAACTATCTAGGGGTAATATTTGACCAAACAGGAACAGGCAACAAAGAAATCAGATCAAGAGTTAGTCAAGCAAGAAAACCAATCGGATGCCTAAATAACATATTTTGGAGCAAAGAAATAGGAAAGAAGAGAAAATGTAATATATATATAACACTATAGTAAAAAGTGGACTATTATATGGTTCGGAAACATGGCGACTAAAGCAAGCTAATAAAAGAATGATAGAAGCAGTGGAACCTCACGTATTCAGGAGGTCCCTGAGGATATCCCGCTTGGAAAGAATAAGAAACGAAGAAGTTAGACAGTTAATGGGAATAGAGGAAGCATTAATAACAGAAATAGAAAATAATCAGTTAATATGGTATGGTCATGTAAAACGCATGGATAATTCAAGACTTCCCAAGAAAGTGATGGAATGGGTACCGCCATACCGTAGAAAGAAAGGAAGACCAAGAAAGAACTGGATGGAAGGAATAAACAAAGCAATGAGTACCAGAGACCTTAGAGATGAACAATGGAAAAACCGAAGGGAATGGAGAAAGGGCAACATCTAGAGACCTGTATGTTTCACCGACATAATATTTCCCGCAGATAAAATACATTTTGTATTTAGTTACAGTACCTTTGCTGTTCTAAATACGGAATATATCATGAATCTAGTTAGAAATTTAATTTTTCATATCTACTACAATAATATTAACTAACTTATTCAAAGTAACTACCACTATTTTAAATGTGTAATTTCGTTCGTCAATGGGCTTCATCTTAAAAAATCGACTTAATTTACCATAGTAAGCTTGATCTAACAAAAATCAGTTTCCTATCTCTTTGGGAAACCGTAGTGTATCTGAAGAACAAATGTGTAATAAAAACTCAAACCTTCTCATACTTTTGCAAAGTGCCGCAATTTTACATCCTGGACAATTTTTCTTAATGGTGTTTTGCTGCATTTAGAACAGAAAAGATGCTTTACCTCAAAACATATGGTTTTTATTTGCCGCCAATGCCTTCTCGATCAAAAGAAATGAAAAAATACTTACATACTTACAACCCAGCAGGGTAGATTCTCAAATATGAAATAGGAATTCAAAATGTTTTTCATTTATACATGTAATCGGTTTTTTGCAAAAATGTAAGTATTTGTTTGCGAAATGCTGTATATATGTATATATATTCCTTTGTATCAAATGGATGCCATATGATATTAATTCATTTATTTCAGATTAGTTAGGGCTGCGGACGATATATTTAACGCAACATTTTAAATCCAAATTGTAGACAGCGTGTTCGTCATCTGCCTCATCAGCTCTACTGCATAATGCAGACCTCTTAACAAATACGTTTCTAGTTTCTTGTAACAGCTGTGCTAGGTATGGTTTCTCTTTTTACTTCCCTCGTCTAAAAGACAAAGGAAGTGTTGTAATCACGAAAAAATTACCTTGCGAGATTTCTTCAGATCTTCACGTTTCAGGGTCCCTAAATAACGAAAAAGAGGTTTTCTCAATTCCGTCTCTCCGTCTGCCTTTTGACGGTATAGCTCAAAAGCTATGTGTTGGAGGAAGACGATATTTTGCATTCGGATTGTATCTCTGCCTCGCATAAAACCGAGAACATTTCGTAGAAATATATACAGGGTGAGCACCTAAAAAATAAAATTTTGTCTACTTTTGCTTTAACTGAGATATAGATAAATGTAATAATCTGCAAACCTCTCAGGCTCGCGTAAATAAGGCCTAACAAATAAAGGGTAATCATCAAAAATGGGATAGAATAGTATGGTGCTTTTATGACGCACCAGAAACCCGTACAATTCTAACACGGTCGTGGCTCAGTTTTTCGAGGGGCGGACTCGAGCGGCAGACTAGAAACTGGGCTTGAAATATTCACTTGGGAGAGCAGACTACTTTTTTGCAAATTGATGTAATTCGAGAGAAAGAACTTCTGTGTAAACCGTTTTACCGATCTTTGTCGTGTGTTATTGTGCAATGGGTAATCTATTGCGGTTTTATAAATGAGGCTATTGTTTGAGTAATTGTATTATTAAGGTGGTAAGCAAAATCAATAATAAACACTTTTTTAGAATGAAAAAATGTCAAGCAATTGCTAAATATCTGTGAAGTTTAACTGAGGACCTAGATTCCGAAGGTTCTATTTATTATTATGGAACGCCATAAACAACCATATCATTTCTTTCGCCTTCTTATTAACGGTTATTTTACTGCATACGTTAATATTGCATTTTAGTGGAATCTTGCCCTTTTACAGATTTCCAAGTCGTACTACTCCTATTTGACCGTATTAAACAAAATGTACCCAAATGCGTAGAAGTAACACTAGAAAGAGATTTTTAGAACAGGCAACTAAGTTAAAAAATAATGTTTGCCTAAATAATTTTAAAAATTTCAGGAATTTCGTACGCTGACACAAATATAAAGGCAAAACGTAAAGGCAACCCAAACATAAACCACAATTTAACAGTTATAGCTACACTAAAATGTATTTGTTATTATTGACCTGTTACAATACGTGAACTTTAGCCAGGAAGTGACTGGAAGTACCGGAAATCAGGTAAATGTGTAGGTGATACACACATTTTACAATCTGATCAAGCTACCTATACTGTAATTCTATATTTTGCTATCGTGTGCCATTTCGCCCTAAAAAGGAAGAAAATGACTAGAATGTTATGCCTTAATGTTACTAATTTAAATAGTTTTTTTAAATATGCACATTACTTTCGTAATAAACTCACTATTATTGCAATATGTTTTTATAATTGTTATTTAAAATGTTATTTAAGATCATTTTATATTGCACTATCGTAAGTTACTGGCTGAGGAGTACTTGAACTTTGAACAACTTACTCTCCGCTGAGAAGCCGACTTTACGACGCAAAGCTTTGCTACAGTAGTCTGGATCATGAATTGGTCTGCCCGGAGGCGGTTTACAGGTAAGAGGTTTACAGGTAATCCTTTCTAATCCTTTTGTACTTCTTAATGGTTTGCTGTCTTGTGTGAAGTGTCATTACTAGAGCAGTTAGTAGTCAGGAATTTTTTGTAAAAGCACACCGCATGAATATTTAATTTATGTAGGACCACAGCCTTATTATTTCATTAACCAACAATAATAGTATATTATACATCAAGGTAGCGAAGCGCAGTATTATAACCTGAGCGCATATTAGATACTGAGCGCGCAGCGCGAAGTATCTAAAGCGCGAAGGTTATAAGACGATTCGCTACCGTGGTGTATATACTATTTTTTGCACTACCAAACGGCTTAATACCTAAATTCCCAACAAATTTCGAAAATATTTTAACTGTCAACCTGACAATACAGCTCTTTAAAACGTCAAAATTAAAATAGTCATATTTGGTAACTTAGCAATTTATTAGTTACCACGGTGAAAATTGTTTATTTTACTTTCTCTCCCTTGGTGGAGAAAATGAACTTCACAACCTCAAAATAGGCCAATAACGGTGCGTTCTGAGACTAGTTGTGCAAAAAACTTTTTATATGATACCAATTTTTATTTTCACAATTTCGTGCTTAATAGTAAATTGACTCGACAAGTGCTATTGGGAAACATTAGCTTCTAAGTAATTATAATATAACTTGTTACCCTTAAACACTCTAATAAACGGAAGTGATAAAAATCGGTAAATGGCGTTACTCTGATCTCCCCCATAAGTGAAAGTTTTGAAACTACAAACTTCCCAAGTATCAAATGAAAACAAGGGCGTTGAAAATTATGTAAAAACCGAGTACCAATGTTCTAACATTAGTAGTAATACCAAATTTGGAGGTAAAATACTCAGTAATCAACATTACATCAATTTATTTCAAAAAATCGAGTTCGGTGAAATTCGAATCCGAGATCCCAGTGGCTCCCAGGCGCTGGTCGCTTCTTCTTGGATTATACATATGATATACGAGTCTGTCCCATTTCCGAGTTTTACGCTATTTCTGTTAGGCCTAATTTTCGTAAAGGATAAAATCTAAACTATGTGCAAAGTATTACTTCTTTCTATTACTTAGTAAAGAGCAAAAAAAAAAAAATTTAAGATGCTCTGCTTTTATACCGGGTGACGATGAGATCAGGGCTATGTCTCCATTTCCTTTACTTATCAACGGATTTTAATAATACTTGTTACAAGGATAATAAACGTAATTTCGAATTGAGAGACAGATATAATCAAAACGGCCGACTTCCAGGTTCACCAGAAATGTCATTAACTTTAATTTTTTAAATGGGTTGTTTTGTTTATTTTATGGTTTTCGAAACCTTCGGCTCAAATTACATACGACAGTGACACATTTTCTTAGGTATTTCCCAAAAATATTTTAAAAATTTGTTAATTAAACATTTTTCCGTTTTATATAAAGATAAAGTGGTACATGATGCATATAGTTACATTGGTAAGTCCCATTTAAAAGAATTGACTTTTTCTCAAAAAACACGTTTAGCAAATTTTATTCCCTCATAAACAATTTGTTATATATCAAATTAGTAAAATATGTATTATTATGGGTTACTAGAGTCATTTAGAACACATTTTTTCTAATCACGGCATTCTATGATAAAACATAAAATTAAAAAAAAAATTTTTAGTTTAGAAAATTTAAAATTTAGCAAAAGTATTGTATGTAATTTGAACTGTACATTCCAAAAACCCTAAAATGTATAGGGTAATGCATTTTAAAATCAAAGTTAATGGCACTTCCGGTAAAACCGGAAGTTGACCATTTCAACTATATATCTATCGATCAATTAGAAATGATGTCTAGTATCCACGTATCAAATTTAATCCAAATCGATTCATAAATAAAAGAGCTATAAGCAATAGGCATGGTCCTGGTTTCATTGTCACCAGGTATATTTGACCGGAAGCATATGTGGTTTTGTGCCAGGTAGACATCTAATTCGCATGCAAACTATCATCTTCCTCCAACAAGTAGTTTTTGAGCTATACCGCTCAGAGACGGACAGATGGACAGGCTTTTAAAATAAAGGAGGTACTGAATTTACCCCAAAAATTTAAAATTGAGTTTTCAACGGATCTTCACGTTTTAGAGTCCCCCTTCCCAGGTGAATATGGAGTTTCTAACATCATCCTCAAAAATCTGACTCGCAAAGCCTTAGCATACATAGCAATCCTTTTGAATGCTTGTTTAAGGAACGGCTACTTCTCTAATCAATGGAAACGTGCTCTTATTTTACTTTTTCCCAAACCCGGCAAAAACAAGAAAAACATTTCTAGCTATCGGCCTATTAGTCTTCTTTCAACACTATCGAAATTGCTCGAAAAAGTTATTTACACCCGGCTCAATAATGAAATCGAGAGACTGGAGCTGCTACCAAAGTCCCAATTCGGATTCAAAATTGGACATTCTGCATGCCATCATCTTCCAAGGATCGTCGAAACAATTGAAGCAGGATATGAAAACAAACAGTACACAGTGACACTTTTCGTGGATTTAGCACAAGCTTTCGACCGTGTGTGGACAGAAGGTCTTAAATACAAAATTTCTAAACTGCATTTACCAGAATATCTAAAAGTAATCTTGTTTTCATTCCTAGATAACAGAACTTTTGCAACTAAAATCCACGCTACAGTATCGACAACGCGCCATATTAGAGCTGGAGTGCCTCAGGGGAGTATCATGGGTCCAATACTATTTAATATTCTTCTTAGTGATATACCCAGTATTACAGTGCCTTTATATAGACAGTGGCGACAATGGGGTGTCCTAGTTTTGATTGCCTCCCTAGATTACGTGGTTTTAGCCGCCATGTTTAGGCTAAATTACTTGTGATTCGTGTTATACTTTTGGCAGTACTGAAGTGTCTATGTCAAATTCGAGATTAAAAGGTTAGGTTTTGTATGTTATTTGACACAGATGACGCAAATATTAACCTGCAAATCTTGAATGTTTTCAGTACTGCCAAACGTAAAACACGTATCACAGTCGACTCTGATTACGGATTTAAATAAACAACCGTTAGAAATTTGCCTAAATATGGCGGCGGGGGTGTGGCCTAGTTCTATTGTCGCCACTGTCTATATAAAGGCACTGTATCCAGCATCACCACGGATCTGGCATTATATGCAGACGACACCGCATTGCTAGTCAGAAACGAAAATCTACTATACTTGGCGCAGCGAACAAATAGAGTGGCTTATGCAACCCAAATGACATATTATAAAGCTGACTGGATTAACATTTTAATAATAATTACTAAAGAATCAGAGATGGTGGTTCTTTTAATTAGACCTAATAATTTCAACTGACATTAAATCATTTTTTGAGGTTACGATACAATTAGAAACTTCGACCAACTTAAAAAGCACACCATATTTGCAATTAATATATGTAGCAATAGTGAGATTTAGCAAGAGCCAGGCCACATGCCTACATATTACAAGTGCATAAATGTCATGCTTTTTAGGTTGGACGAAGTTTCTATTTGTATCATAACCTCAAAAAAATATTTAATTTCAGTTTAAATTAGGTCTAATTATAAGGACCGCCATCTCGGATTCTTTAGTAATTATTATTAAAATACTGATCCAGTCAGCTCTGTAATATGTCATTTTGGTTGCATAAATCACTCTATTTGTTCGCTGCGCCAAGTATAGTAGCGATATCCCAACTACAAACCGCCACAAACACTCTAGCCAGATGGATGAAACAATGGAACCTAACAATCAACTACGATAAATGCGTCGCCAAAATTTTCACACTTAAACGCATCATTGACCCACCACCAGTCTCAGTCAACAACAATCCTATTATCTGGAATCCTAAAACGGAAGCAGTGAAATACTTAGGTCTGCACTTGGACACCCGCCTAACTTGGAGACTTCACATAATTAAAAAACTAAGTGAGGGTCATACGAGATTAGTACAGTTATATCCACTAATTAACAGAAAATATTCATTCAAAATTGAATGTGCTACTCTACTCTATAAATCTTTAATTCGGCCACTAGTTCTCTATGGCTGTGTCATCTGGGGGAACACATCAAAAACAAACTTAAATAAAATCCAAGCCCTGCAAAAAAAAATCTTCAGGATCTCCGTCAATGCCCCATGGTTCATTACCAACTATCAACTTCACTCTGAACTCGGCATATCTACAATTCACGAATATATTAAAAACTCAACTCAAAAATTCCAAGACAATATTGGCAATTGCAACGGTGCAGTGTATTATAAACTTGGTAAAAAACAAATACACAGGCGATTGAAGCGCAAATTACCTCAAAATATTTATCTAATATCTAGTGATTCTGATGGTGATTAATTGACTAATTTCATCTACCATACTGTGTTTAAATTAACTATTTTAACTTGTATTTCTAAGAGGTGATTTTAACCTTTCTCTTATTCTGATTTTTGTCATGTATTAATATATATGAATTAACGCTACCATGAATAACAACAATCAATTTGTTGAACTGGCAAATGTCTAATAAAAAAAAGAATCCCCTGAACCCACAACACATATTTTTTCATTGGTTTGGCTGTGTGCCTGCGTGTCCGTGTGTGTGTTTGTGTGTCTGTCTGTTTGTGAACAGAATATCTCAAAAACTAGAAGAGGTATAGCGTTGAAACTTCATATATAAGTTTTGTGTACTATCTAGATGCGACAGCAAGCTCTTGAAGAAAATCAGAAGTAGGTATTTACTCTTGTCATTTTTCAGTTTTTTTCGATTTTATCAAAAACGGCTCTAACGATTTTTATTACATTTTTAATGTGTAGGTGATTTTTCTGTTGAATACTTCTAAAATGGATTTTTTTCGTTTTTTTTCAATTTTTTTTTATTAACTCCTATTTGAAATAGAACACCCGGTATATTATTACATTTTTGAATTCAGCTTAAAATTCTAGAGAAAATTTGTTTCCTCAACTAACACTAGATTTTGTACCGTTTTTGTAGAATTTTTAATTTTTGAAAATTTTTGACAAATGCTTAAAAATGTAAAAGCAAATTTTTGGCTAATTATAAGATCACTGTAAAAAGAAGTTGTTTGCGTGTATCATACCAGATTTTCAAGATTACAATACTACTTTTATCTTTTAGACGAGGGAAGCACAAACTAATGATAATCTTGCAACATTTCTTTAATTATGATATAACTAGATTTTAGCGAAAACTACAGGTGATGTAGATTGCTAGGGCAATATTAGGAAATAAAGAAAACATAGATGCTTACGTCTAAACGAGCGTAACAAATTCTATCCTATAAAATGACCCTCAGGGGGTCAGCACCAAAAACGTTGATACGGGAATTGAAATCCCGAGATACTCGAACCAAAACTTAATTTATTTGGGCCAGTTAATGTTACTAAATCATCTGAAGACCAAGTGAGAGGAGTCGTTTCTAGACGAGAAAGCCTCTTAGAAATGGCAGTGGATTAACAGACGGTGTTTGATTTTGCTCGATAATAGCAATATTGGATACTGCTGTTCACCAAGCCGCCTGCCAAGCGTGGTGTCTTATTGACACATATTATTATACTAGAGTGGGTAGAGCTCCCAGCCCAGTACTCTACAGTGAAGTTCATCAGGCAGTCAGCTCCAGGGATTCTGGGAGTAGAAAAAAGTTGGTAAAATTAAACCATTCTCTCTCTTTCTTGAATCGTTTAATGTGGCAACGATGCGTAGACCTAAACCTCTGGAGGAATTGGAGGAGTTATCCGATTTAAATTCGACATACTAGGAATACAAGAAACAAGACTACCCGAAGAAAAGTATAGCACTCTGATATCAGGACATGTATTCTATAAAACAAGGCGGATATAAATTCAGATATAGCAAGAGTAGTTCTCCTTATTAATAAAAATAAAACCCCTCATTAAAAAACTGAAGCTGTATCAAACAGACGTTGTTATACAGGTATATACACCCACTATAGGCCAGTCGATACGTCGTTTAAAAAGGCTGTTAGCGGGAGCAATTCCGGACCAGCTGGAATTAATTTTAATCCTTCTGGTTTTGTTTTAAGAAATGTTTCTTAAAATGGCACCCCCTAGAAAGCCCGGATTTGGCCGCCATCTTAAAAAAGGGGTAAACAATTTTAACTTTTTCCATTATTTGTAAATATCTCGGTTAGTCTCAACTTTAGAGTGAAATATATCGTTATCAAAATTGAAGGAGAGTAAATTATCTACAATAAATGTTGTATACATTTTTCTAGAGCGACTACCTGTTTTGAGATTATAGGAGTAGGACATTTGCAATTTTTTTAATTTCAGACATTCTTGAAAACATGCACATGTTTTTATAGATTCTCAATGTCGTAACTTCTATGGCAATTAAACATAAGACCAGTGCAAGTACCTCTGGTAAAATTAGAAAAAGTCGATCTAGAAGATCTGAGAAGGAGTTAGATGATTACTTTCAATACGAACTAGCTCCTTATCCACTTTCACTCTTCGATAAGATAGGAATGCGTAAAACTAAAAAATCAGCCTTGTACGATGCGTTTGTACCCATTGAAAACCAACTAGACTCTGAAAATACTCTTCATGTGATAGACAGGGGATTTCTACTCCACAGTATTGTCTGGCATGAACAAGAATCTTATTGTGCGATTTTGGATAAATACGTCGAGTATGTAACAAGACTTTACTCAACGAATGCAGTAATAGTTTTCGATGGATACCCGGAGGATGCTGCAGCAAAAAGCACCAAGACTGCTGAGCGACTTCGCCGATTGAAGATTGGTTCATCAGCAGAAATACATTTCGATAAAAAAATGATAGGAACTGTATCCCAGGGGAAATGAGAGGAATAAATGTCGAATTATCTCGATGATGTGTAAACGATTAACGAACGAAGGTTTCAGAGTCAGCAGGCTGCCGAAGATGCTAATACCTTAATTGTCAACACAGCAGTTGAAGAATATAACCACTACAAATCGGTAAATATAATAGGGGGAGACAGTGATTTATTGGTAATTCTTACCACCTTGAATGAGGCCCGCTCTAACATGTATTTTCTGAAGCCAGGCAAGGGAAAAACTAAGAGCCGGATGCACGCACTTAGTGGATGTGATACTGTTACCTCATTATACAGGCAAGGGAAAATGAAGTTCATTAAACTTCTACAGAAAGAGATAGACTTACGGAAAGTTTTTTAAATTTTTAAATAACCAAACGCGTCTCCAGGGAAAATAGTTAAAGTTGGAGAACAATGTCTTCTTCTTCTGTATGGATCAAAACACTGTTAATCATTGAACAAATATAGATACCACTGTTTCATACAATCTATTAACAAAAGTTAACCAAATCTAGCATCACTACCACCAACCAAAAACGTAGCTTGCTTACACTCGTTCCGTATTTACAACCAAATTCAGCTCTGGTATGGAAACGAAAAATCAGCTTTCGACGGGGGATGGAGATTTTCAAAGAATGGGTTAATGCCCATTCCCACTGGACAAGACGCAGCTCCAGAAGATTTACTGAAACTCATTTCTTGTAAATGCACCAAAGGTTGTAATGTAGCTTGTAGCTATCGCAAAGCAGGTTTGCATTACTCAGTAACGTATGGTTTCTGCAAGGGCAAATCTTGTTTAAATACTGTGGACGTAGTCGAATTAGACGACGAAGACCACGACGATGACTTGCATATCGATACAGAACAATCAATAGAACATTCCGAAGATTATGAACCAAATCCGGAATATGAGGCGGATGTTGAGAGTCCGGGTGATATTAAGAATTATATTGAACAACCACCAACATCAAAAAGGAAAAAAAAATGATGAGTTGTCAACTCAAAAGAAACTTGAAGTTAGCGAAGTTTGCATAGTGGATTAATCATATTCGGGATACCACTTAAAAAAAACGCGCCGAGTACTCTACCTCTAGGTGGTGTGGAAGCGAGTATAAAGTAAGCGACATAATTTCTTTACATGAGTAATAGACATCGTATATAGTACGAAAAAGGAATTTTTGTCGCATCGAACGTCAATAATAATAAAAAAAGAGCAAATGCTCGAAAAAAGCATATATTTCGAGGCCTATGAATTCGAAACAAGCGAATGCATGACAAATATTCAGGGAACATTTATTGTAGAGAATTTACTCTTCTTCAATTTTGATAACTACGTATTTTGCTCAAAAGTTGATACTAATCGAGATATTCACTAATATTTAAAAAAAAATTTAAAAAAATTGACCTTTTTTTAAACGGTTAAATCCGGGCTTATCAAGGGGTGCAAAATTAATATATATTTTCTGTATATATATCGCTGCTACTTCGTTACGGATTGCTTGTTTTAAATCTTCATTGGTACAAAGACGATTTGCATATACCCTTTATTTCAAATACGCACACAAAAAAGAATCGGCAACTGTAAGATTGGGGAAATGCGCGGGCCAAGGAATATCATCAAAACGTGAAATTGCCCCACAAAGTTGGTTACGCAGGTGTTCCATGACTAGTCGAGTTGTGTGACAGTCGCACCATCTTGCAGGGAGTACATATTGCTAGGATTTACTCCCAGTCTTACCAGCTGCTGTGGTACAAAACGTTGTAGTATGTCTAAGTACCGTTCCGCATTAACGGTAACTGATACTCCAGCATGGTTTTCAAAAAAGTAAGGTCCAATATGCCAAAAGTTTCAAGTCAACACCATACAATCACCTTAGATGAATGCAGTGGTTGTTCGTACATTTCTCTAGGATTCTGAAATGACCAGTAACGCATACTTTGTTTGTTAACAAAACCAGATAAGTGGGAGTGTGCTTCATCGGACATCAGTAGATTATTCATCAGATTTGGTTGATCTGGTAATATTGTATTGGAGAATTACAATCGTGCCTGTTTGTCTTGAAGAAACATTTTGCGAACTATATGTTTTTTGTATCAATTGCATTTTAAAGCATGTCCCATCCCATGTATACTACTTCTGGAAAACCTGAGCATGCTGTCGAAGTGAACCGGGTGGGGATCGCTGAAGGGCTTCTCTTATTCTTTCGGCATTTTCGGGAGTATTCACTGTCCTTGATAGCCCGTGCTTGATATTCACCAAAGTACCAGTATCTTCAAACCTACTTACCCAGCTCAAAACTGCATTGCGGTTATGAAACGTCTAGCAACATGAAAGTGGTTTTGAAAACGACGCTGCATTACAGTCACCGAGTATTTTTCACCGCGACGCTTCCGGAATACTTATTAGATGCGACCAAATGTGTCCTTATTCATAATTAGGCTGCTGAATCTTCAAACGAAAAATGAGAAGCGTACTAACAATTGGAAATTTTTAGAAAAACACCGTTTCTTAAAAAACCGCTGGCACAGTGGGAATCCTCTACTAAATCTGCATAAGCAACTTGAAGATTGAATTTCCGGATGTAAATCTCACAGCGACAATAATACTCAGCGTCACTAATGACTGACACCCCGGCACAAACAGCCCGCGTAAATGGATTTGGTTAACGATTTGGTTATTGTGGCTAACTGACTAGAGCTTGCTGCGCTCTGTCTGATCTTTTGACCCTGAAAAAAGGGTAGGGACGATGAGATGATTGCCTCTCATTGGTTAATTGTAGGATTCTTCTTTTTCGGCAGCATTTAATTGGTGAAACCACGAGAAATTTATCGACTGCGTTCTGGAAACTTCTACGCCAGATTGTCAACTCAAACCCGATTCTCACGTGTGCGCTCGTCTCTCCTTATCTAATTTACGTCAGCGTTCTGAAACTTGCAAATTGCGTTCAAAGATAACGACGGTTTACCTGCAAGCCAGTACGAAGTTATTTCGTCATCAGCTGGGTCAGCGCGTTTGCTTACATTAAACGCGAAGTTTGGCGCCTCCCCGAGGCACGTCTTTTTCGCCCGCGTGCAACGTATGCGTCAGCTAAATTCCAGAATAACATCATGCACATTTCAAGAATAGACAACTTCGCCCAGTTCAGTTATGCGCGCAATTTAAATATATTTTGCACTTTCTGTCGTTGACTTTGCGTACACAGTTGAACATTAGTGCACTATTTAAGGTGTGTTCATGCATGTAACGTACATCGTTTTTATTCTGCATTTTTTCATGTATTTTTATGTAATAATGCGAGTAGAAACAGCTGTCGCTCGTAGAAAATTAAAATATATTTAACAGCTTTACTGTATGTTTGGACGTCGTTCATTCTTGTTGTTTTATGTACATGCATTCCCTTGTATTTGTGTTTTTATTACAGATTATATATTTTCTTATGTTGAGTTTTTACTGCTGGCAGTGTTTGCATTTCGGCATTCCACGTGACAACCTGCAAGTCCAAAACAATATTAGCCATCCCTTAGCCCTGACGATGTTAGTAGAGTATCTTATACCTCTCCGACTGATTGAGCTAGCGAACCCAAGGCAATATAAATTAGTAGTCAAGAGTGCTCATAAAATCACTTTGGTGTTAAAAAAAATCACTGACATATAATATGAGGAAGAAGAGAAAGAAAAAATTTATATTATTATATCTAACAAGAAAGATAGTTCGAGCTTTACAGTAGTCATAGATTAATGAGACTAAAGCCACTATTAGAACTGATACAAAAGCTATCAAGAAACTCGAACGAACAGGAATGTTAACTCTGAAACAAATGAAAAACAAACGATACCTTCATGAAAATTGTGTCACACTGCAAATGCTGCAACTAGGAGAACACACACGATTTTCGAAACATTAGAATTGCTTTTAAATAGATGTTTGGAAAAAAGAAAAACACCATTGGCTTTGCAAAACTCAGAGGTAATTTTGTTATTTACAAAAGGGAAACTACCACCTAATTAGCCTTTTGTCAGACATACTCAAGTTATTCTCGAAAATCCTAACTAACCAATTAGCCAGGAAACTGGACTTCTATCAGCTGCAAGGGTAGGTTGGTTTTGGAAAAGACTATAGCACAAAGCACAGCTAGCTATTTGTAGACTATAATAACTTTGATTGACAAGTATACCGAGTATAATATATTCGTGCATATGGCTTTTATTGATTTTCAAAAAGTATTTGATTGGTAGAACTATGTGCAATTCTATGTATTAAAATGATGCTAGCATAAATTCACGGTATGTTTAATATATAAGGACTATAAATATATAACAGCGCAACTCGGATGCGGACGCAACCGATAGCTTAACTAAGCGAGGGGTTCGTAAAGAGTCATTGACCGAGCTGTGTTGAATAGTGGTTACCACGTCTGCTTAGCATTCAGGAGGTGGTGACTTCAATTCCCGTGGCCGTCTGCTCTGATTCAGGGTTTCAGGTGGTTATCCTGAGTCAACAGAGTAACTGCTTTGAGACGAATCCAGGGACAGTACTTCTCTACCTTTCCTGGCCTCTCTTCTATTTTCCACTCATCCTGAAATTCCCGTTATTGGCAGAAGAGAGACGCAAGGTCCCTATAGCAGCCCGCCCCCAGTTGGGGGCAATGAAATGACACTGAACTTTTTAACCTTTTTTAAAGAGTCACTGTGGTTTATACTGTCGTAGGCACAACTGCATGCTGGATGCCCTTAGCTTTCAGGATCTGTCCCAGAACGAGTACGAGTTCCTACATTTCTCTAGAAAACTCTTAGAACAAAGATGTATCATAATAGGGGTTTGCTAACCTTACACAAATGTCCAAAGTCTCGTCGCCATTACTGCTTGGCGATTCATATGTCTAGTAGGTCTAGAAAGAAAGCGTCTGCGACAGATCTAGGTTTATATTCCACTGGAATTAAACGATCATCGCTTAAGATGGATGCCAGATTCTGTTATTGACGAGCCCAAAACTGAGGTAATTTCCAAAATCCAATATAGTGGGCGTTAACACCTAAAATAGGGACGAAGAGCGAGACCTTAAGAACTGCATAAGGTCTACTTTTGGGTAGAAAAATTCGTCAGGGTTATATTACTGTTGTATGAGCTCTTTAACAATAGCTTATTGCTGTTAAGAAATGCACCCACTGATTTTTGTCAGACTTCAGCACTGCTTTCAGGCGAGTTCACGAACCGGCTGTAATGCCTGTTCTTAAACACCTGACATATCCCTTTCCAAGAGCCCTTTAAAGCTGAACACGCGATGCGAAAGCGTAAGTTAGCGTGGGATCATTTTCTATGTTCCGCGTTCCATAATAGCCTGCGAATAAGCTTCAACATGCTTCTCGTACATCGCCTTAACGTGTGTATTGATAATCTGCATAGCTTCTTGCTAAATGTCAAGTGAGATATTAGGTACCGGGACAGAATTCTCGTGAAAGCCACCAGTTACGCAGATGACATAGCTCTGCTCTATTCCCTCTTCAATGCCTGAATATACTGCCTATCTTTAAATACCTTTCCAACATTTCACCATAAAGCTAGCCGCGTTTGGAGGCGAATTATCCTAACAATGCTATTACAGATTTTCTCTGAAATTGTAGTTTACAATCGAAATCTGAAACTAGACGATTACTGGATTTCTCATCTTTATTATGCAATTAAACTGCTACGGTGGACTTACAATATGAGTATTACGTGGAAGTTCCAAGTGGAAAATTGTCATTTATGTAAAACTTTCATTTCAAAACATCCTGTTCTATATATTAAGGTGGGCCAATTTGATGTCATTCAGGTAATCCAATGTGCACTTCGGAATAAAATCTAAAATAAGATTATGAAAGTCGAACGTAATAAATCAATTTCATTTTTACGCTGCCCAGTATATCATGGATCACAAAGGACTATAAAATTTTTTATCACCAATAGTTTCTTTTTACTTCCATCATCTGAAAGACGAAGGAAGTATTGTAATCACGAAAAAACGCTTCCCGAGATTTCTTCAGACCTTCACGTTTCAAGGTCGCTAGATGACGACAAAGAGAAAGACGATATTTTGCATACATATTATATATCTACATCGCATGAAACCGGTACAATTTCATATAAATATATACAGGATGAGCTCCTTAAAAAATTAAATTTTGTTTATTTTTAGGTTAATTTTGAAATAGAAGTAAGTAATAACTTTCATATAGGTCAGGCTTTACATTTGCCGAAAATAAGACTCAACCGATACAGGATAATGTCACAAAAGAGTAAAAACGTTTCAACAATAAGCAAGTTCTGTTCAAGAGAAGCGCGCGTCGCACTTATTTGTATAAGGCTTGATGGCGCAGTTGGAATTTCGCTGCAGTTACATCCGCTGCGGAGATGGGGTTACGATCGCTATGCAGGTGCGACGGATTTAAACCCCATCGGGATATTTTTTTTTTTTAATTTTGAAAATTCATCTAATTCGTGCGAGGGAAGTTCTTGGTAAAGCCTTTTACAGATTTTTTAGAGAATAATTTGTCAGTAAATATAATTCACCAAAATCGCATGCGTCACTGCTATATCGCTAAAAATTAATGATTTTGAGGTAGTAAATATCTAAAATATGCCTTAGACATCATTTTACCGTCAAAAAAGCCTCGCTAGTAATTATTTTTCTTTGTAAAGGATATCGCATTTCAACAAGTCTGTGGCACAAAGAACCACTGCGAGATACAGATATGCTGATAGCTTCAAAACAAGGTAATGCTAAAAGTAGAACAACAGCCATTGAATATCGCCTTATTTAGTTTCAGACTGGCGTTTGGAGACAAACACTAGGAAAAGGACTGGTGTAATCAGTTTAACACTGCATTGGCAGAAAGACAAAAACTGAAATTATGAGTTTAACTTTATTTAATGCGAGTTTTGATTCAATGTATTGTAGTTTTTCTGTATGACCAATGCCAGGCGATAGGCACTCGTATTATAGTACAGTAAAAACCCGGTAATAAAAAAAAACTAAGGTCTGACTGTAACAAGTTGTTCATTGCCCTTTGCTCTAAGTGTAATAAAAAGTCTCTTCCGCCAGAAGGAGGGGGGGGGGGAGGGTCTAAACAGTATGTTTTATAAGTTTTTTACAAATATTTCGGAAATTCTTCAGTTTAGAGCTTATTGTATCCTATACACTTTTAAAGTACGTTAAATTTCCAACAAAATTTATCCTATACACTTTTTTGTTGCTGCCAATAGTTTCGGAGATATGGAGGGGGTAACATTTAGTTATTCAGTTATTCCGTCCTTTCTTTTATAGGATTGGTAGGCCACATAATAACTGCAAGTGGTTTGGAAGAGGTGTGGAGACACGTTTATGCCAAAAACAGCATCCCATGATGAATGGGAAAGAATATTCCAGAAATATCTGCATCCTATTCCTAACTCTAGAAGCCCTTATGACGGTTTTCATTGGGACACAGAATCCAGCCGTCCACAAGGAAGTGTTAAAGGCACTATATTCATCATTAATTTCGTGTGAAATTGTCTCTGATGAGATAGTGGGGTCGGCTGCAGTCAAGAACTTGGTACGAACTGTGGAAGAGCAACTGAAGAATTTCAAGGAGAGTGGTAGAACACAAAAATTGTGGAGCAAATTTATTGAAATGGTGAATCTTATAAAGATGTTCATAAAAGCAGAAAGAAGCGGGGATTTTTATCTCCATCTCCACTGCGTGCAGCTAATGCTGCTTTTCTTTCATGTCACAGGGCACCTCAACAACGCTAAAACAACTCATTTGTACCTGCACAATTGCATGCAGCTTTTGAGCACTCTGTCTGACGGTGAATTTGACAAATTTGTAACAAAGGGTTTCTTCACCATTCGCCGAAGCGACAAATTTTGGTGCGGTGTTTGTACCGATATGACCGTTCAACAAGTGTTAATGAGAACGATGAAAACAAAAGGTGGTTTGATCGATTGCAGATGGATTACTGTATCAACGATCGCTACATGGGTGAAATCGATACCTGCAAGCCCAAGGATTGTCGAAGCAATTGAGTTTTTGCATCTGTTGATTTGGCTTCTTCAGAGCAACGCGTACAGTTACGTATGCAAACCATTAACGAAATGCTAAGCACATACAGTTTTTCATTTCTTGGTTCCAATCCCTTTTCAAAACATCCTCAGCTGTCTGTTCTTTCCACATGTATCTTGGCTGACTAGAAAACAAATTGTGATGACGCCCGTGATATTGGATTATCTGTAATACAAGAGATCGAAGAGATGAAATTCAGTGAAATCCGTTAGAAAGGAAAATACACTGTGAAATCGTTAGCAGCCGTGACAAACTCTGTCAACGTCCGAAATAACACCACTCACGTCAATCCCAAGCAGCTACTTCACCGTATGATTTGTACTTTCAGGATGGGTAAACAGTTAAAAGAAATATTTGACTATGAACTATGTACAGTTGGGGAATCAATATAGTTTACATCCTGCAATCATTCTTCTTTTTTACTTATCGTTTAATTGATTTCGGGGTACTTTAAGTGAACTGAAGTACTTTTTATTTGTTTTACACTTAACGTATCAAACTAAATTTATTGCAAATTCTACTGATTTTTTATAAACTTACACTGAAAAAGGGAGGTGTAAATTATATTGATTTCCCGGCTGTACATATCCTCCCTCACTGTTCGATGAAAGTGGTTTGATGAGAAAAGACACTAAATCGTCTATGCTGAAAGTGTTATTTTGTGGAAGGACTGCTCCACCTGATGATGAGATGTTGCAGATGGAGGGTACCTCCTATACATCGTGTTGTTTTGTCCCATTACGGAAATGCTGCGGTCACAGTGAACAGCTCAATACAAAAGATGACGAACATCTGAGAAGGTCTTGCTCAGCTATCAATGTGAAAGTAGAAGACCCATCTAAGTCATTTGTCATTTCTCTGTCTGTCTATGAGGATTTTTGTGTCACATACCTACTTTAAGATACGAAGTGTATACCTATTTCCGATGTAAGTAGGAACATGAATTTTATACATTAAATTTATTTCTTATATTATCAAAATATTTCGGTTTTTTATTGAATCCGTCTACCCTCTGTGTTGTACGAGTAGTAGACTTCAACAAAACAAAAGGAAACATAAAAAATTGCTGATTTTCAATAATTCGATAAGTTAAGCAACTTTTGTACTATTTCCGACGGAATAACTAAATTTTACCCCCTCCATATCTCCGAAACTATTAGGAGAAGCAAAAAAATGTATAGGACACATTTTGTCGAAAATTTAACCTACTTTAAAGGTTTATAAGGTACAATAAGCTTTAAACTGACGAATTTTCGAGATATTTGCAGAAAACTTAGAAAACATACTAGTTTGTATCCCCCCCCCCCCCTCCACAACCCGATTTTCTAGAGGCGGAGACTTTTTACCGCATTTACAGCAAAGGGTAATAAACAACAGCCATTATGTGGCCTACTAATCCTATAAAAGAAAGGAGAAAGTGGAACCCTCCAAGCCGGATGAATAGTGATTTCAAGGAAATATCGGTAGGGGCACTGGCTACCATTCCGTGGGCCTTGGCAAATAGTGGTTGCTCAAACGTGACCATAACGCGAGTCTGGCCATTCATACGACCCTCTTCAGCATCATAAAGGGCGGAATGACTGAATAACTAAATTTTACCCCTCCATATCTCCGAACCTATTGGACGCAGCAAAAAAGTGTGTAGATCAAATTTTGGAAATTTAACGTACTTTAAAAATGTATAGAATACAATAAGCTTTAAACTGAAGGATTTCCGAGATATTTGTAAAAAACTTAGAAAACATACTGTTTTGACACTCCCATGCCACCCCCTCCCAAACCCGACGCTCTGGTGGCCGAGACTTTTTACCACATTTAGAGCAAAGTGTAATGAACAACTGGTGACAGTCAGACCTTAGATTTTTGTATTCCCTGGTTTGGAGCTAATTTTACTGTACTATTATGATTGTAAGAAACTAATTCGTTGAACCACGTTTGATGATGAAAATGGCGGAAGATTAGATCACCTTACAAAATTAATAGGGAATGAATCATCAACAACAAGATATGGGAACGAAGTTATTGCATTAGTATCGCCATTACTCAAAAATTGCGACCTTGGTTTCATTTTCATGCGAAAAAGTGCACAGCTAATATCGTAACATCATCGCTGACATATGTAAATATGAAAATCATGGATTGACCACTAAAAGATCTGAGGTAAATCTTCTCGAATATTTTTGTGGTTCACGAATTTGAAAAAATCTTGCGTGATCAATAAATCAATTAGAATACATGCTCGCACCGAAACAGCAAATATAGTTGCCATTATTATCGAAAACTAAAAGACGAAGGAAGTATTGTAACCACGAAAAATTCACCTTCCGAGATGTCTTCAGATCTTTACTTTTCAAGGTTTCTAAACTTCAGCTAAGTTAGAAAGGAGAACCAGGTAAACAAACGCACGTGGTCGGTGAATATCACGTGATAGAAAGGCGTTCTGTGGTTGGCCGTTTTGAAGAGAAAGTCGAACACCTCTTATATGCGACTTTACACTAGAGGAGGAATGAGCGTTGTTTGGTTGTGCGGTAACTTCTTTTACAGCAACATGCAACGAAGGTTTGCGTAAAATGCGCACCGTGTGAAACTGGTTTAAGCAGCACTGAGAACTGTCAGAATCTTTGTTTACATGGCTCGCTTTCGTAACGTGGCCCAAGTTTCGATAAAGAAAAGCAGGTTTTCTCAATTCCGTCTTTCTATCTGTCTGTTTGTGTGTTTGACTGTCTGTCTGTCTGTCTGCCTGTTTGTCGGTCTGTGTGTTGGAAGTATAACTCAAAAACTATTTGTGAGAGGATGACGATATTTTGCATGCAGATTATATGAGACATATATATACAGACTATACAGAGTAAGCACCTTAGCAAAATTAAGTTTTTTTTTATTTTTGCGTTACCTTTGAAATAGATAGAAGTAATAATTTTCACATAGGCAATGCTTTACACTTGCCGAAATTAGAATTTAACAGATATAGGATAATGTCACAAAAGAGTCGAAACGCTTCAACAATAAGACCGTTCCGTTAAATAGAGGCGCGCATCGCCAATAAGGCAGGATGACGCAGTACGACTCATCGATACGGTTACGATCGCTACGCAGATTCGGCGGAGTTCAAACCCCAGCGGAATACATTTTTTTTAATTTGCAAATTTATTTAATTCGTGCAAGGGAAGTTCCGTGTAAACCCCTTTACACATTTTTTCTAATTAATTTACGTTAGCCCTACATTTTTAGAACTTCTCTGTGGCAGCACAACTAATAAGATAATTAAGTTAAAACATTTGTTAATTTCATTAAATTACGTTGCGCTTTTATAAAAGAGTTTAAAACTTAGGCGGTAGTCCAAAAGGTTGTAAACGGATTGTCTGTCAACGGAACATCTACTATAAAAAGCATTTATATCAAATATCTATTAGAGAAAAACTAAAAACCTATAATAGCTTTTAAGAGTTTGTAAAAGGAAGTGCGTGAAAATTGTTTGTTTATAACAACTAATATATCAAATTTTACTTAGAGTACAAGAATTAACGCAATTTCGGGCAGAAATTGCACACACTATCTAAATATTGATAAGAAGTCGGCCTGGAAAATGACGATCAACGATTTAGGTATTCAGAAGTGCAAATCAGATTGATGGTATTGGAAAACATGAAAGTCCAATATGATAAAAGGTTATCCTCCCCCGCCTTGCGCCTTTGGGTGTTTCTTGTATTCGGAATTCGCCTGCTTGCTGAGTTAGGGTTCGTTTGGACGAATTTCTGCGCTGCACTCTTAAATTGTTTTTTTCCTAGTAGCATCAGTAGGATTAGAAGGATTGGCATCGCATAGAGAAGTCGACAGATGCGTCGCTGCTGAGAGCGTTTTCCAAGTGCAAGGCTCGTTTCTCATAACTTGTGCTGTAATCAAACCAGTGTAGGGGTCCTCTTTTATCGGCTGTAGAAGGTTTATGTAAAAGAATTTTCTGAGGTATTGTGTCAAGAGCCTTCGATATATCAGTATATAATCCACTCCCAGCGCAACCGTTTTCAATGTCTTGAATTTTTTTAATGAAATGGAAACTTTTTTATCAGTTCCGATAAATATTTTCACTCTCTTTATGAATTGATTGAAACCTCAAGCTTTGATTGATTTTTTCAAACTGTTGTAATAAATTACATACTTGGATATTAATACCAAAAATACCTATATATATATAATGTACTGTTTTAACAATTTTGTTAAAGAGCGGTCAAATATTTTAATGGAATTCGATTTATTGTTTTCAAGCAGTTAACGCCTACTTGCTTCATTTCTGCACTTATAATTAAGCAACACATTCTCGTATTGACGTTTTTTTGCATTTTAGTAGAAAAATGTCTCATCCACACGGATTTTTTTGTAAATGCCTAACGATAATTAAAGAAAGGAATCATGATCGACGAAAAAAGTACGTGTATTATTTAAGGATTTAGAAAGCGGACATTCAGCCGACAATGCATATCAAAATGTAAATAAAAACAACCTGAAACAGCCACCAATCTACGTATCTGGAGCAAAATTCAGTGTAATAATTAAACCCTAGCGGAGCAGACCACGGAATTCCATACATACAAAGGTAAGCAAGAACGAAGTTTTAGAGTTATTTTGCGGAATATTCATTCTACAACTGACCCAAAAACGATAAAGGAGGTTATTAGAGGACACAATCATACAGTTAAAAATATCTCTAATATCAGAGAGCGAGGTGATTTGAAAAAAGCACTACCTTTATTTTATGTCGAAGTGAAGCCTCTCGCAAACAACAAAGACATAGATAGAATGTTACACTCAATAGTTAAATTTGAACCGTTCCGACCAAAAAGGGAACCTTAGTGCATTGAGTGTCAGAGGCTAAGACACACCGAAAACTTCTGCTACAGAAGTCCACGTTGCGCTAAGTGTGTAGGCAACCACTTAACCACACAATGCCTAAGTAAAACGAAAAACCCTGAAGTAAAACCTGTTAACTGAGGCGGAAATCACCAGGCCAACTATAAAGAATGCGAAATATATAAACAAATAAAGCAGAAAACATTCCGTGTTCTGAAATAAAAACAAATAATAAATAGAGGTCAATCTCTGAAAATCCAACCAAATAAGTTTGGAGTCACCCAAATCAAAATGACACAAATAAATGAATTAATAAAAATTCAAACGCATTGTACAAAACAACTATTTAAAAAGCGCTCGCCAGCAATATTATGGCAAAAATTGCTATCTGAATATCATGCAAACATGAATTAAATGGAACGCACTTCGACCAACTTGCAAAACTGGTAAAATTGCAAGTAGTATAAGACGGTCACTCAAGGCCACACTGCGCAAGGGTATAGGGTACATACATACTTTCAGCTAATCCCTAGCTAAAAACGCAGTAGAATTTGATAAAACTTTGAATTATGTTAACACGTGCAATTTTACATTTAAAGACCTTCGTTTCAAAAATACACAATTCATAGCAAGCAAACTGCCCTTATCGACACAATCAAAACGCAAATTGCATGTATTTAGTGTGGTATGAGACGTTTCTTCAAAAGCCCTGAGAAGCAGTCGCCAGGTGTGAAGGTATCTGCGAAGCACCGCATTCCTGGGTTGAATTTATTTTGCAAGACCTTGGCCCAACACTCGTGCTGATCGGCATGCAGAGAGAACTTCAACGAATACTACAGCCAGGACATTACGCCGGATGTTAAAGTAATTAGTACCGATACAAAGAGGTAACAAGGAAATATTTCACTCAAAGATGGAATTCGGTCTCACGCAATTGCCAAAGGACGCCGCTCGAAGCGGTCAACACAAATGTTAACAAGAAACCATTTACTGCTAAGAAGCATAGCCGAGTTAAATCAATTTACTTAAATCCCTCAGGGGGCTTGGAATTTCTGCGTTAACAGCCGTATTTGACGACAGCTCGAAATCGAAGAAGCAAACTCGAAAAATTATAGCCCGGCGAGCGGTTTTGCGGCAAATTCAAAAGTCCTACTCTCGGTTCGCTGGAAAGAGGTGCGCGTGATATTTATACTAGAGATGCGAACCAGCATTGAACAGCGGATCGCAAGGAACGCACAAATGAAATGGGGCGTGACAGTATAAAAGTATCTATCCTTTAGAAAATACATATCAAAAGCTTTCTTTAATAAGCAATATCCTGTTGACATTTTCTCCTTTTGGACAAGGCCTTGATAAATGGTATTCAAAGTTATTATAACATATGTATTTATATCACAAGTTGGATTTATAGAGCCGTGTACTATTAGACTATCGCAAGCTCTATTACACGCCACAAATAGTTATTTTTTATACAAAACTTCGTAAATCGTTTTAAATAATATACGGCATACAAATTAATTACACGAATAATTCTGTGATTACAAACTGTAGTCGTATAAGTCAACCTCTTCATTTTTGTAGAATTAAATTAACAAAAAATATATTTTTACATTTTCTTTATTTCTTATTCTGCTTTAGAAAAATAAATTGACATACTTGTAAACTGTTTTAGCCCACTTACCGCTTTAAAAGTATAAGTACATATATCTCTTCCCAGAAAGCTGACTTTGATTGTGATGATTCTCTAGATACCGATCTTTCGAATGAAAATTATAGAGTTCTTTTATAAAATAGTGGATAAATTTGTTACAAATTCAAGGAATAACTTTCGGGAAAAAAGGTGGTCCTGTCGATTTTTATTTTTATTTAGGCAATTTTTTAAATTAAATTTATCTAAATAAATATATACAGGGTGACCCGCGTAGGAGGTATGACGTCATTAATGTTTTTCTTAAATGGAAATCCTCTTTTTTATTACTGAATCTGAAAGGACACATTGTTTTACTTAAGCTAAGTCTTTTTTTAGTATAGGTCACATGACCAAAATTTAAGAAATTTTAAAAATTGCGAAATACTAAATCTTATTGCAACGATAACTTTAAAACCAACTAAATTAAATGTTCAAATTGTGAACTATTGGCTGCCTGACAGTAGCCAAGGCGACCGACATTTGATCAGTTAATTTAGTTGTTTTTGAAGTTATCATTGCAATTAAATTTAGTATTATCCAATTTTAATATTGTTTTTCTTAATATTTGGTAATTTTACCTATATTAATAATAGGCTTAAATGATGATGTTTTTTGGACTTTTTCCCCTGTCTAGGGTGTAATTCACACAACGTTTCGGGAGTTTTGTTCTACTCCCGTCATCAGGTATTCCTGGTTAGTCCTAAGAAGGACTGATATTGCACGTTTTTCAACGTAAATTTGTGCCTCCCCCGGGGTTTGAACCCGGGACCGCTAATCGCTGTAATTACTACTCTGCCACTCCAACCACTAGACCACTGCCAAAAAATGACATTCAGAGAACAAGCTTAAATTCCGTAATAAAAAAGGGTGTTGCCATTTAAAAAAAACATCGTTGACGTCATACCTCCTACGCGTGTCACCCTGTACATATAGATTTTATTTAGAAAAATGCTTAAATAAAAATATAAATTGAAAGGTCCCAGCGTTTTTCCAAATGCTATTCCTTGAATATTTGTAACGAAAGCACTATATAAATTTTAGAAATCTCAACCCTTGTACTTATTATAATCTTGTAGTTGATGAAAGTAATCTAAATATCTTTGATATCACTGATAATTGCGAGGATGTGCCCCATTTTACTATTGAAAACTTTATTAATGAAATCGAAAACAGCAACGGAATTGTAAACGAAGGTCCAGAAAGTATTCAGTGACACTTGGATAATAAAGTAATGCAAAAAAAATTTAAAAAAAAGGTACACCCAGGAGTGCAGCTATCACAGTGTTGTGTTAAAAAAATTATAAGGAATTTTGTTTAATGATATGCATGTGAAATGATTATTTGGTTAAGATATTGTTTTGTTTCAAACATTTTATTTCGTTGTATAGATGAGCGAAAAGGTATTCACTTTGTAAACTTTATTTTTCTTGCCTTTACAAGTTTTTTGCGATGCTATAATTTATTCATACAGTGAGGTGGATAAACGCTAAGTATGCATTGCAATGGTTTATTGCCCACAGAAATTCTGGTTATATAACTAAGACGAAAATTAAATAAAGCTTCAAATATGCACATAATGGATATTCTCTTTATTGCAACCTTAAATTAATTGTTATACACTAATAGATGCACAAGATATGATTAGCAGTAGCTATTATTTGATTGAAAGAGGTTAGCATCACATTAAAGCAGTAGCAAAAAGGTTACGTTTAACTTAATTTTCATTAAATGTGCTCGTTATGGCAAATGCTCTTAATTTATGTGAGCTAACAAAATTAATATTGAATATTAAAGCCAATAATGTGAATTTAATATAATACATAGATGTTTTGAGAGGTACGAAAATTATACGAAGCGTTAAGAGTTAAATTTTATAAAGCTAACAAAACGCTAAAGCAGCTGAAAAGTCAAAAGCCATGTAAAAGAATCATAGAATGCAAAGAGCATGATAAGGGTACCTAAGTTGGAACAAAGAACAATAGTGCAGTACTAACCAAACCTCGTGAAAACAGTGCAATTAAAACGAAAGTGATTAAAAGCAGAGGTTTTAGTTACAAAGTGCTGCAATTGAAAACAGTTTAGTTTCTAAGTAAAATAATTGTATCAAATCTTACTTTCAGAACAATTGGTGTATTAGTTGCTAAGTTGCCTGATGTTCATTTTCTATTTTTGTCAACCCAAACCATGAAAAATTAAGCTATGTGCAAGTTTGGCTTACAGAATATTGTAAATATTCGTATATAAACGATATCTTCTGAAGTTGAAAAGTTGCTTTTAATTATCTTCAGCATAAAGTCATCTGTATGTACAATTTTATTGTGATAAAATATCCCAGTGAAGAGGGATCTGTGCTGCAAGATTTGACCAAGTGTGCCCGATATCGAGAGCACTTTTCATCGAGTTCCGGGTCTGCAGGTAGTTGAAATTTGTGACCAACGAGTAGAGCAGGCCGTCTTTAGTGCTTATTTCCAGAGATTTGAAGCAGAAATCTATCACCAAGTTTATTAGAGCCGTGGCGCCTCTTCGTTTGGCGAGCCAGTATCGAAGCTCCACTTATAAGGTACATTTTAACAGGAGATCAGATCTGGGGGCCAATTAGTTTTGGGTGGCAGCAAGAATAGACATTTTACAAGGTCCAGAGAGAGTTTTCCGGTCCAGAGTCGTTTCAGAAGAATTTAATTGCGATAGCATCGTCTGATTTTGCAGGTGGCGACAGATTTTTACACCAAAACTTGAAATTAATACAATTTCCAAGTCGGCGTCCTGTTGAAGTCAGAAAACAAAAACTATTTACCTGACGCGAAATTCGTTGATTGTATTTTGAATTGAAATTACTCTAATTTGAGCGATCATTCATTTCTGTTTGCTCTGTCAAGTTATAGGTTAAACTGTCGGATGAAAGAAAGTCGGGTGTTTGCCATACTTGAATAAAATATATACTCAACAGTAAATGCTATACTGGGTGTTAAAACCTAACCTTCGCAGATAAGAGTTTTCTCATGCAATACCTGGAGCACTATTTAAATAAGTTGCCAATAAATAAAATGGTAAAGACAATACACCATTTATTTTACAAATTAATAATTTTAATGGGCTCTGAGATTACAAAACTTTTAAATTCTGATTAAAACTATCAACTGTATTTGTGGCGATTATCCCTAATCTCATATTTATTTGAATGAAAGGATGTAATAATTTTAGGCAACTTAGTAAATTTGAGAGGGACAAAACTGTAGATATAGAAAAAGCGTTTAGACGCAACATATGAAGTATTTGGCTAGGTGGACAGATACATTAGCGCCAGGAAGGTATAGAAAGTGTGACAAGAATGGACCAACTGGAATAAATAAAATTAAGGCAGAAGAGCGGCCGATATTGAAAAGAATTATTCTAACTACCTTTTTTATATTAAGGAAAATTTCACTCAGGCGAGTATGATGTCTGGTGCAATATTCAATAGAATTGTACTGAGAAGGGATCTAAATTTTTCACAAAAGATAGATTATATTATCAAGTAGATTCGCTGGCTTTGTCACAGTGGTGTTCAGATGTATCGGCAATTAAACCTGTGGGGAATATAATGAAAGAAGCTGGGTTAACTATTAACATCAAGTAGATTTTCAAGGACTGATTTACTAGAAAATAATATTAATCACCTCATTATAAAAACACTTCAATGGTTGAAGACGAACGACTTACCGTTAACTAATTTCCAAAGGAATAACCTGTCTTAGATGACCACTATTAGTACTTAGTTACCCAAATTTTAATAATTGTCGGCTAGTACTAGTTGTTTGATTTGAAATTCATTTAGTATAGTAACCTTTAACGTATCATAAACTAAAAACTGACTTAAATCATTAGCAATTTATAAGTGTTACCTCCACACATTATTGACTGTTAAAAAGAGTAACCCTATCAAAATTGAAAAGGCATTAGAGAGGAGCTGCAATACGCAATTACTTAGAGTTTTATCACACACGAAGGCACATATTGACAGACCGCCATAAAATTTGATGTCGTACTAAACAGGTCATCAATCTATTCCTCCGGTAAGTAAGGATCAACAAATTTGTAAAATCTGTTTCACCTCGTTTTCCGGCTATAGTTTGGTCATTCTGGTTATCTATAAATGTAAATAAGTACTCAATTCATGCTATATTTTGTGTAGTTCACCACACTACAAAATTATAAATATTAAAATACCTATCAAAACCATTCAAACTAAATATAGAGTAATTTCTGTACATACATATTAAAATTAATATTCAAGGATTAAGTTTTTTATAAAATTTGACGAAATATGTGTTATACCAAGAGCAAATGTCAACTTGCAAGGCGTACATACTTGTTGCAGTAGCTAAGGATTATTTCACCAAATTGACACTGTGTTAACTTTGTATTTTTAACGTATAATGAAGGTAATGTTTTAAATGTAAACACTATAAAAATAAATACTGACGTTTAAAAATCAAAACGGGAAAAACGTTGGAAAGAGGATTAAGCAACATAAGTCCGTAATAGTATATTATGATACGAGTTTTATAAGAAGCATTTTGTAGGACGCACGGGTTTAGGGTACGACGAGCGAAGCGAGGATTGCCCTAAAAGAGTAAGTGCAACAAAATCCCTTATAAACGAGCTATCATCCAGTATTGTATCTACTTTGCCACAGTTTCAAACAAAAATTACTCTGTTTTTAGTATTTTTAGTATGGCATCGCGTTTTGTATATTACGTTACTCAAACGAGTATCGTAATAGCCCAGTACGAACGGAAAGTAGATAATAGTTATTTACCACACAAGTGGGTTAATGATGCATTATCACACATGTATTAGTAGGTTAGGGGTGGGACGGGACCGAAAACATAACCCCACTTTTTGTTACGCATAACCCTGCTCTTGTAACCTCACTTTTTGTGAGTGGGGATTTTCCCCAATGTGAAGGGGTTCTAGGGCTCCGCCCCTCTCCAAAGGCTCCTCTCGTGTGTGTCCCTCCTCTCCCAGGGGTTCCTTGGTACTCCACCCCTCTCCAAGAGGGGGGGGGTCTGCGCGATGGTTTAGCGAGAAATTCAAATTCTGCGTAGGTTTTAGCGGTAAATTCAAATTATGATCTGAGTTTTAGTGGGAAATATTCTACTCAGGTTTTGACGGTAAATTTAAATTATGATCAGGTTTTTGACGGGAAAATCTGGGAATGTACAAGGTTGCTAAAACATAAATGTGTGGTTAAGAAATTTGCTTAATTGAAAATATACAGACATTGGGAAATCCACGACACTGTTTGTGTTTGTGTTTTTCCCTGTACTTTATTAAATACACAAAGTTTCAAAATTTGGCGATAGTTATTTATTCTGCTTTACTGTTGGATCTATGTACAGAAGGACAGCATCCCTCACTTTAGCAATAAGCAAGTTCCTAAAAAAATATTATTCTGCTGCAGAGATTTACAGGTTACAGATCGGAGTGTAAACTGAGTTAAAATTTTTGGATATTTCTATACCGCTATTAGCAACAGTACCATTTAATTACATATTGTTTTCTTTTACGTAAGACCCAAATTTTAGATTCGATTGTTTTAATATAGGTTCGAAAGCACTGCTCAGACAGGTAGACAGCTAGACAGGTAGACAGGTAAACAGCTAGACAGGTAGACAGGTAAACAGCTGGACAGGCAGACAGGTAGACAGCTAGACAGGTAGACAGCTAGACAGGTAGACAGGTAAACAGCTAGACAGGTAGACAGGTAGACAGCTGGACAGGCAGACAGGTAGACAGCTAGACAGGTAGACAGGTAAACAGCTAGACAGCTAGACAGGTAAACAGCTAGACAGGTAGACAGGTAGACAGCTGGACAGGCAGACAGGTAGACAGCTAGACAGATAGACAGGCAGGCAGGCAAGCAGGCAGGCAGGCAGACAGAGATACTATTAACGAAGTAAGAAACGGGAAGTTGGAAATTCATACTGAAACAGATCTTAATTTTGCGCTTTAAAATTATTACAACAGAACATCAGGGGATCAATGGTCTCCATTATCAGTGTCTGTGAATTTGCAACGATGAATAAATAGACCACTGATCAACCTGACATGTTCCTGTAACGGTTGTATGGGCACGACGGTGTAATAAAACGACAATTGTAAATACAATTATATTTTATTTGTCTAATGTACATGTATAAAATTATTACAAATATATTATACACCAGTCAATTATTGTGGCAGAGGTGTTGTTGTTGTCATCTATGTCTGGGGTGTAACGATCTCCTCGTGCTGTTTACGATATTGTCGAACTGGATTTATTCAATTATTTCTGCCTCTTTTAACTCTTCTATTATACTAACAATTTCATTTCTATGATTTGTATGCCCAGATGCTTGAGAGGCATACAGTAACTTTAATCGATCAACTAACTCTTTCTGATCATCCCAGTTAACATAATCCAACGGTTTATTGCTAACTTGTTTATACATTTGCTGTTTACTTTTACCAGTAAGCTTTGTAGTCCTTAATAATATCGATGATTACGAGAATGATAATGACAGGTCAGATTTTATAAATTTCTTGTATTTCGCTTGGTTGAAACCTACCTTCTGTTCATTTTTATCAAAATTTCTATGCGCCGCGTTTGTTCTGTTTATGATATCCTTATAATTTGCTCTGTCAGCGTTGGAGTTACTTGAGGATCGTTTTTAAATAGTAATTCATACAAACCAGGCGTACCTTCATAGTGCACATTTTTAATAATGATATCTAATCCCTTTATATCTAGCTCATCTCCACCAAAACAAAATTGGTTTTTATCAAAATTATATCTAATTCCATACCTCCCTAGATTTGGTCTTTCTATAAGATAATTGCGTACACATTTCCTAGGAAGTTTATCATACTGTTCTAAGAAACTTTGTTTGTTATAGTCGTATTAGGATCATCTTCGGGGGATTCACACAATACTTCATCCGCCGGTTTTAGTGTAAATAATTCTAGTTTTGGAGGATTTGATATATTGGTATATTCATCATTATCATCATCATCCGCGTCATAATCGTATTTAGTTTTTCTTTTAAGATTATATTTATCATCATCATAATTGCATTTAACTTTCTCTTTCTTTTTCAATTCGAAAGGCTTAAATTGTGATGGAGGATTCTCTTTTTTATTTATCTCTTTTGCAACACTTTGCATTTGTTCTGTAACACGTTTAAAAAATTTACCAAGGAACTGTTGTTGCACCAACTTATCCTCCTTAAGAGCTCGAACTTTCTGTCTTATAATATTTTTAGTTTTAATAAGTTCTGTTGCTACATTGGTTTTCATTATTGTCACAAGTATGTAAGCGGTAGACATGTAGACAGCTAGACAGCTAGACAGGTAGACCGGTAGACAGCTAGACAGGCAGACAGGTAGACATCTAGACAGGTAGACAGCTAGACAGGTAAACAGCCAGTTAGACAGTTAGACAAACTGACAGATTCAAACTAGTTCACACGTCAACAGTTTCTTATCAAATAATAGATATCAGAATTGTTAGATCTATATACACGAATCAAATTCATGACGATAGCATCCATTCTTTAAATCATTCTCTTTGTCTATTACCAAAAATTCAACAATAAGCTCACATTTCTTTAAATTGTTCGTAAGTCAAGTCAGTACACCTTCTGTAAATTCATATCGTTCTGCTTAAACAGCACCAACATGTTGTCTGTCTGTCTGTCTGTCTGCCTTTCTGTCTGTCTGTCTGTGTCTGCCTGCCTTCCTGCCTGTCTACCCGTCTATCTGTCTAGCTGTCTACCTGTCTAGATGTCTAGCTGTCTACCTGTCTACCTGTCTACATCTCGAGCTGTCTACCTGTCTACCGGTCTAGCTGTCTACCTGTCTAGCTGTCTACCTGTCTACCTGTCTAAGCAGTGCTTTCGAACCTATATTAAAACAATCGAACCAAAAATTTGAGTCTTACGTAAAAGAAAACAATATGCAATTAAATGGTACTGTTGCTAATAGCGGTATATAAATATCAATTTTTTTTAATTTAGTTTACAATCCGAACTGTAATATGTAAATCTCTACAGCATAATATTTTTTTAGAAACTTGCTTATTGCTAAAGTGAGGGATGCTGTCCTTCTGTAAATAGATCCAACAACAAAGCAGAATAAATAACTATCGCCAAATTTTGAAACTTTGTGTATTTAATAAAGTACAGGAAAAAACATGTAATATTTACATTCGGTGCTTACAAACAGTGTCGTGGATTTCCCAATATCTGTAAATTTTTAATCTATTTTAAGCAAATTTCTTACCCGCACGTTTATGTTTTAACAACTTTGTACATTCCCAGATTTTTCCGTCAAAAACCTGATCATAATTTGAATTTACCGCCAAACCTGCTCAGAATTTGGATTTCTCGCAAAGCCATCGCGCAGACCCCCGCTCAAACCTGTGAAGAAACCTCCGCGGAGACTCCCGCGCAGTCCTATGCCCGCGCTGACCTGTGCAGAAATTCCAGACAACAATAACAACCGGTTCTTTTAGCAACTTTGCACACTCCCAGACGCTCACATCCGCAGGTCTGGACAGGTATCTTCTATAGTCTGCAAATTTTGCGCCTCCTTCTATTTTGTTTTATTTACACAATTTCTAATGTGATTGTTTAGTTACAAAATGTTTTTAAACAAGTTTGAGATTTTGTCTTATACATCTGATTTTTAACCAATCTGGATAAGTTTTTATCCAACAAAATAAAACTGTCCCTCACCATATGGTATCCTGTATAGCATTCTTATTAATTAGATTATTTTTTACTAATATATTGCAGTGATGTAATAGCTTCTACTCGGCTTTATTTAATTTAATTCTTATTCTCTGGGTTTTATTTTAAAATTCTGTATTTTAATTTTATCTTTTGCGTACAGTTTTTAGCATTGCAATAACCTTAGTTATCAACTCTAATCGACTATTAAAATCAGATTAAGACATAAACCCTGAATACCGGATATAGGACAATTATATGTATTAAGTAATTAATAACTGCCTGTCTCATACGTCTAACAACTTTGTTAACAATATTTGATAAATACTTGATTTTAGTTAATTCCATTTTAGATTAATATTACTGTCTGCTGATATCTTTTATAGTCTTCTCTTCGTCAGATATCTCAGCTACAACTATGCTCATTGCAACTAAAAACTGGACTATTTACGAATGATTTACAAATACCGTTGTAAGAAACCGAAATTCCAATGATAAAACTAAACCACCACTTCTTTTAGGAACAATATTTTAAGCTCCATTTATTTTTGTAGTTATTGAATGCTTAATTGCGGATTTCGTAAATATACTACCATAACATTCTTAAAGCCAAGGTGCTAACACAAGAACAAACAAGGTGTTTGTTTTTGCGAGATTGGTATGCGGAAGTTGCATAACTGCATCAGCAAAAATTTCCAAACAAAGAGTCCATTCAATTTGGCAGTTGTGTAGATTTTCAAATCTGTGTTGTGAGATTGGCATGCGGAAGTTGCTGAATCGGATAAACTGAAAAATTCTGGGTGGTACACACACGATTCTTTTATCGCTTCTGAGTGTCGTGGCTAAAACTCAAAAACGCTGTTACAATCCAGTCGCAAGCCAATACGAGCAAAATGTAGATTCAATACTTGGTAAATACAACTTCTGAGGTGGAATGTGAAAAAATTGTTAAGTTGATACCCAAGACGGTTAATAACTATCAAAATATGCGAGAGTCTATCAGCCACCATATTCCAGTGACTCGTGTCTCACCTCCCGAGCCTCAGACAAGTTTTCAACAAATAAAACACAGGATATTTCACAAATGTTTTTATTATATACATCATATGGTAGTTCTAAAATATTTGTTCACTCTTCAATTAACCCTATTTCTAATCGTCTTTAGCATAGCAGGCGCCTCTTCAAAGTAGTCACAAACACTTTTAGCTTTCATTACGTCTATGCACATTTGTAACATCCTCTGGTCGTCATTATCAAACAGTTGTACTTCGGAATCGTAGTGGAATTTACTAAAATGTATTTTACCACTAATATGAGCTTGAATAATCTTATGTGATGAATCGTAGATTTTGTTATCGACCTCAATCCATACGTTAAATGTAGGTCTTCAACCGCCATAAGCGATAGTACCCCATTTCAGTTCTGGTTTTGAAGGTTTGAATTTTAGTAGTTGTTCGAATAACATCAAACATGCCGGTAAACACACCCCGTACATATTTTCACTTATGAACTGTTGGGATATAACATTACAAATCAGACCTTGTATAGACACCATGATAACGATACTGAGACATAGTTGGTTGAATTTCGATATGACAGTTGTTGCCTGTCTTTCACAGTGTAAGGTTGTGCTCACCCGCAGCTGAAGCCAGGCGACAAGATCAGCAAGTGACCTCGCGGTCACGTGCCGTTAGAGTTCTTATTTTTTTTATATATATAATATTTATCATCGTCTTATCGGCAACCTATAACCGAGACCGGCATGGCATATTACCAAAATCAAACCACACCGATGCCGACGGCCCAGCAATACATTCCAATGCAAACCGAACAAGTCCAACAAATGCATTTTGCCCTACAAAGTGATCAATACGCGCACATTGTGCCAAATTTAAATCAAACATTCACACATTTTCCTGCACAAGATATATCCGTAACTCCAAATGCCGCATCTTATCAGCCTCAGCCTGCCTACCATCAGCAACAATTTCCTGCAGTATCTCACAACTCAGAATGGCAAATAGTCAATAACAAAAAACGCACCCGACAAGAAAACATGAATAATAATAATAATCAAACAACTCAAAACAAACAGGCTTAAACTGCGAACTACTGGTTAAACCCGGAAAACCGCTTTAGTGTGCTTACAGATGAAAGCCCACAGGAGCAAGCGCCAACTACCTCACAAAAAAATGATCCTAAACAGTCACCGATATTTGTCTCGGGTGTGAAATCCATTGAGCCACTACTCAATTTTTTAGAAAGCACAGCCAAAAATGAATACACACTAAAGGCACTACCAAACGATGAAATCAAAATAATTCTGAAAACATCTGAAAAATACTCGTTAATTACCAAAGGCCTAGCGGAAAAAAATACGGAATTCCACACCTACCAGGTCAAGCAGGAGCGTAAGTTTCGAGTCTTCCTAAGGAACTTACACCCGTCCACGAGCACTAGTGAAATCCAGAATGAACTAAAAACACTTGGACACACAGCAACCAACGTATGGAATGTTAAACAGACTAGTACGAAAAAAGAACTACCCCTCTTTGTTGTTGACTTAAAACCTTCTGACAACAACAAAGACATATACAACATAACTACACTTATGCATTGTATTGTCAAATTTGAACCTCCACGAGCAAACCGAACAATCCCGCAATGCTCCAGATGTCAGAAACACGGACATACGAAAAATTTTTGCAACAGAACTCCCCGATGCTTAAAATGCATAGGTGCGCATCCTACGACACAATGCGAACACAAAGAAAAATACAAAGAAGTGACGTGCGTCAACTGTAAGGGAAACCATCCAGCAAGCTAGAAAGCAGTGATCTCTCAGGGGTCGATAAATTCGGTGCATAAAAATGGGGGTCGAAGGCATTGGAAAATCGATCCCCAAACAGGCCGTTATTTAAATCTTTTAATATCAACTTATCGTATGTTAACTTAATGGTAAAGTATATAAGTACTAATTAACACTTCACAAAATTAACTTTAAGTAGATTAAATTGTAACTAGCTAGGTTCATCTCAACACACTGCTGTTACACGAATTTGGACATGTACAGGACGAATGCATGTTGAAACAACTTTTTTGCACGCCCGAACTTGCTTTGTTCAATGCGATTGGAAAAGTGTCATTTAATTTACCCTAGTTTACAAATAACATCGACTCCAAAAAATCAGATCTTATCAAATTATGGAAAACCAGTGATTGTCAAAGGTGCTATAAGCAAGTAAAAGAACGAGTTACAGTGGGGGGTATATGGTATCAACTATTTTTGGGAAAGGGGTCTTTAGCTCAAAAAAGTTTGGGAACCACTGCTATAAAGGATGCCCTATCTATAAGGAACTGCAGCAAAGAATATTCCCACCACTACGTCAAAAAATTCTTCCAAGCGCAAGACCCTACCAACCAGGAATATCATTCTCTCAAGCATTAATAAGCAACGCGCAACACTCCAACAATATCACGCCTCAACAACAGACTACAGGGCCAACACCCCAATCTAACGACATGGCTGAATTAAAACAGATGCTCAAACAACTCATGGAACAAATGAGCACAATGTTAAACCTTTTAACCACAGTCGTAGCTCGAACATATAATGGTCAAACACCTTAAAATTGCGGTATGGAACGCCAACGGGCTGTCCCACCATAGAGACGAACTCATTGCTTTTACTACAAACCACTGCATCGACATTGTTTTAATTTCAGAAGCGCACTTTACAGAACGTAGCTACTTCAAAATCCCAAAATACACCGTTTATGCAACGCTACATCCGGATAGGACGGCACATGCTGGCACGGCCATACTCGTCAAGGACTCAATTAAGCATTATGAACTTCCCAGTTACAGTTTCCCGCACCTACAAGCCACGTCAATATTAGTAGAAGACTGGCAGGGCCCTCTTACAATATCAGCTGCCTATTGCCCACCAAGGCATAATAACAAACAAGAAACATACGAGCATTATTTCAGTACTCTAGGTAATAGATTTATCTCGGGAGGCGACTTTAATGCTAAGCATACCCACTGGGAATCTAGACTAAGTACCACTAAAGGCCGATAAATGTTAAAAGCTGTAACCAACCTGGGACTGCTACCCTTGTCCACTGGTGAACCCACATACTGGCCCACAGACCCGAGAAAACAGCCGGACCTGCTTGACCTTGAAACAATAAGAAAGCCGACCTGCGATTAATTAATAAAATAAGCAATGGTAGTAAAAATCGCAGATCAACCCCCCTACCATTTATACACCACGGCAGCTCTGAAAAACTGTTTCTTACTCACCGCGATGGCCGACTAGCTCAAATATCGGCGGCCTTAGATCGTAGGTTCAGATCATCAGCTATGTACCCTGGAATGTCTTCAAAAAAGGAAAGGAAAATGGAAATGGGCGCCAGAAATCAAAAGATTTCAAATAACAAGAAGAAAAATAAATTGCAAGTGACTAGCGTTTAATTAATCAACAATAAGAAGTTTTGAAATGTCAATAATCAATAATCAGGACAATTAAAATGTAAATAATGTAATGACAAAATTGTGTATCTTAACTGAAGGTTTCGACACGCATAAAATTAAGAACCCCTTTCGGGTTATTATAATAATTTACCAAAACCACTCGTGGGATAAGCTTATCACAGTCATCTAATAAAACCTTCTGTTAGGCTATTGAAAATAAATAGCGTGACTGTACCTTTTACATAGGGTCGAAACACACATCAAAAATAGCAAAATTTATAAACTGTGCATAATTAAATATAAGCATTAAAATTCAAATATTAAAACAAGAGCATGTATGAAATTGAACATTACAGGTTAATAATGGCAAAACGTATGAATATAAATTTTAAATATTGACGGGTTTAAAATACACAGATGTAAATTTCTGGTATTGAAAATAAGTCGAAGTAATATAAATCTCGGAGTAGCACCTACTAACCTCGAAACGTAAGCTGGACGTGAACGGCAATAATCATTGTTGAAGTCGCCGGGGAAGCGCCGAAAATTGCTGCAATAGCATCTTCAAACGGCAGCAAATACGCCGGACCCAGCAGGTGTCGAAAATGCGATAAGACTTGGCCTCCGAGATAAACTCGTTGTTGAAACGGATAATTAAGATTAAGAGCTAAGAAAGATATAATTAGTATGGAGATAATAAAACAGAAAAAGCGCAATCGTACCTGATTACAATCAGCCCTTAGAAAATACACTGCTCGTTGAAATTGGTTGAGCGCACGTAATTCGACATAATTAAAAACAAGGCTTAGCCGCGCCGGTATCGGCGGGCTCAAGCGAAGACAGCAAAGTGCCCGGACGAAGAATTTCGTTTCCTCGAGGAAGGCTCGCACTCTGATAAGAGATAGCACAGGTCAAAAGAGCAAATTGCAAACGATAGGAACTTGATCCAGGTACAAAATGCGTTGGTTTGGAAAATTTACGAATTCGAAATGCAAAAGGAATTATAATTTAACTAAAAATATACAGGTTAAGCCTGAAATAATTGGATAAATGGCGAAACAATTAGGCAAAGCCAAAAAATGGTTTCATGGTTAGCCCGTCACTTAGGGCATGATATACGTGTTCACAGAGAATTTTACAGACTTCATGAGAGTGCCGTTGAACTTACAAAAATTAGTCGGTTACTTCAAGTCGTTGAGAATGGAGAAGTCGCCAAATTTGCGGGAAAACCACTGCGTGATATCAATATTAATGGTAAGATTCAGAATCACACTAGACACTACGCATTTTAAAACTGTAATATCGGAATTTTGCAGAACTACCAATTATCGAAGAAGAATTGGATGACAGCGAAAACAGCGATGAAGATGATGTCGAAAACAACATAGAAGATGACAAATTGTTTGAACCTTTACCTACAAAGACAAAGCCAATTGTACTAAGACGTAGAAGTAAGTAGAAAAAAAAACACCTGTCATCATCAATAATTTTTATTAGTTTTTACTTCCTTTTACTATAAAGGAAGTATTGGATTCACCCCAAAAATTCGAAATTGAGTTTTCAACAGATCTTCACGTTTTAGAGTCCCCTGATCCCAAAAAACATATTTTTTTCATTGGTCTATCTGTCTGTGTGTCTGTCTGTCTGTGTGTGTGTCTGTCTGTCTGTGAACAGAATATCTCAAAAACGAAAAGAGGTATGGCGTTGAAACTTCATATATAAGTTTTGTGTACTATGTAGATGAGACAGCAAGCTTTTGAAGAAAATCACATAACCGGAAGTAGGTGTTTACTCTTGTGATTTTTCAGTTTTTTTCGATTTTTTCAAAAACGGCTCTAACGATTTTTTTTTAACTTTAAATTTTTACTACATTTTTAATGTGTATTGATGTGAAATAGGTGATTTTCCAGTTGAATACATCTAAAGAGGGTTTCTTTTGTTTTTTTTTCTATTTTTTTATCAACTCCTATTTTAAATAAAACACCCGTATATTATTACATTTTTGAATTCACCTTAAAATTCTAGAGAAAATTTGTCTCTTCAACTAACGCTCTATTTTGTACCGTTTTTGTAGTATTTGTAATTTTTGACAAATGGCTAAAAATTAAAAATGAAATTTTTGACTAATTATAAGAACACTGTAAAAGGAAGTTGTGTGAGTGTATCACACCAGATTTTTTGTTGTTTATATCTAATTAAATATAATTTTGGTTATCCTGCAATTTAACTGATTACATTGTTTTAGGCAAGGTTCCAAAAAGAACGGCATGGTCCACCGAGGAAAAAAGTGCCGTATTAAGTTTTTTCAGAGTTAATGTGAAAAATGGAATAGTGCCCGGCAAAGAGTTATGTGAAGAATGTGCAGAAAAATACCCAATACTAAAGGAAAGAAAATGGACAGATATAAAGTTTTGCGTAAAGAATTCCATTACAAAACGCAAAAAAATTATGAAAACATAAAGGACTCTTCGGTTGCACTTGTGCAATGGGGTATTGATAACGTTTAGACTTAAATTTTAGCTTTAGTATGAACTGTATAATACTACTTGCACCAAAAGCCAATGTATGTAATATTTTTGTGTAAAATAAAACTGTTCTTTTCCAATATTGTTTATTAAAAAACCAAAAAGTGAATTACACAATAGTTATTTATGTAATAAGGATCGCAAAGCTAATCATTATGTGTACCATAAGGATTGCTTACGATTCGAATTGCATACATTTTATCTGCTTGTGTAAAGTCATTTAGAAATTAAAAATAAATTATTTGATTTTGAACTAAAAAAAATTAAAGGCAAAATATCAAGTATGCTCTTTTAGTTGTTTCCGTAGTAACGAACACGATTGAATACCTTAATAAATCCATTATAGTACTGGGTACTCTAATGGATGAATTAGAATGCGCAATCCTATAATGTCTGTCATTATGACAATCAAATTGACGTTCATAATGTCAAGTGTGACACGCAAGTAGATAACATTTTTTAAACATAAATAATTCACAGCTGCGTAACAATGTATTTTCAATTTTGATTGACATTCTCTAACTATACATTGTTGATTAAGTGGTCGATATCTGAAAACAGTACAAAATTTTAACATTTTTAATATGGAATATAGTCATTCACAAAATATTAAAAATTATTTAAAATATTAGCTTAGGCTTCCTGGGGTCAAATTGGATTGATTAAACCAAACACACCTTAGTATAAATGTCTTATCATGTTAGAGGTCTTACCACAAAAAATTTTTTTTTTTTTTTGGGAACAAATCAAACAACTGATCACGCTGAAAATTGTATACCTATTTATATTCTAAGTTAAAGTATAAATAAGGTATCTTTAATGGAGTCCGAACATTATGAGGGTATAAGCGCTGCTCCATATTGTAAAGGGCGCTTTAGTAGTTTTTTAGTAAATTTTTTGTTATAATATTCTCATTATTATTTTGGTCCGCAGGATTAAAAATTATCAGATGTTAATAGATAAGGCAAAAATAAAGTATTACTTCTTTCATGTCGGAAAATGCACCATGTTCGATAAAAACGCTCTTAAACATTTCAGTGCATCTGCCGAAATCAAATTTAAGGCTCGCTTGACACATCCCCTCCTGAAAAAATTTTCCCATATACGATTGAAATATAAATAAATCTTCGTAAGGGATGAATATAATTATTTAAGGGGGATGGAAAAATAAAAAATTCAAGGTTTGCTTAACACGCCCCCTTCCGAAAACAGATCCGAACATTTTTCATAAACGGCGAAGATATGGAATTAGGGTTGATGGTTGAAGAGAGTTGGGGGCTTGCAAATATTTTTAAACCAATGCAGATTTTAAGAGCTTTTTATTGATACATTTTGAACCCATACGATTACAGAAAAGGGCGCAATTGCTCTGAAAAGAAAATGTCGCCAAAAATAAATATGTATATAGAAGACAACACTCGCCCCATAAAACTTAAATGTTTGTTAAGTAATAATTGTGCCTACGTCTAGAATAAAACTTACATGGTTTGTTAAATAATAATTGTGGCTACGTCAAGAACTGGCAACAGAGCAGTGTAATGTTATTTTTGATTTCTAGTATTTGTGGCATCTTTGACATACACACGCCTCAATTTTCAATATTTGTGGCGTCCTGTTACACAATTCACACAGTATAATGTTTGTGGCATCCGTTGCCACAATTATAATTTAATAAATAACTCTACATGTATGGAGGGTAGAATAAAACCGATTACATTACCATATACGCCATCTCTCAACGAACAACCCTACTAAACGCTTACAAAAGCGCCACAATTGAGGCTATACTTCGCGATGCCATAAGCATTGCGAAACCTGTATGTGTGTGTGTGTATGTGTGTGTGTGTGTGTGTGTGTGTGCGTGTGTGGGTGTGTGTAGGTATATCTGAATTATCAAATTACATTTCAATATCACTAAATTAAGTATTATACGTAATTCTTGAAATAAAATAAATAAATAGCCATTCTTAAACATACTTTTAAATAATGTAACTTATAGATATTACTTCATGGCAATTAAATTCTGCTCCTCCTCCTCCGCCATCCTCCCCATCTTCCTGCGGTAAAAGATCGTTGATATCAATCCACGATTTCTCATTGAGCCCCAACCATTTTACGTAAACTCGATTTCCTTTTCTTTTCAAAACCTTCTCGATCAAGCAGGTGTCAGGATGTTTAGTTTTTTGCAGCTCCAGTTGGTAGAAAGCGCCAGAAATGGGATTATGTTCTGAATCATCTAGTTTATATGTAACAGGATCGGTTTCTTGAACTTTTGTAATGCCAAGTAATTCCAACGACCAGTTTGGTGTAAATCCTCGAGAAAACACGCCCTTGTGCTTGCTAATTCTTACGACATCTCTAATTTTGAACTTAAGTTTGTGTCGGAGCCGTCGATTTATTTTTAAATTTTTATTTTTGTAAATCAATAATTCCGTATCAGGTTTAGCATCTATCGGAGCAATTTGAATCGTTCTGTTTCGTCTTATTATACAACATAACTATATCTTGAAGTATATCAAACCATTTATAATTTCCACGTAAACTGAACTTTTTATACAATTTGCTTTTGAGTGTTCTAATAACTCTTTCGATAATCGCAGCTTTGACGGTGCTATACGTTGAATAGTGAATAATATTAAATTTTTGCATTAATTTCTTAAAATGCGTATTGTAAAACTCTTTCCCATTATCTGTTTAAAAATTGCGTGGAGGCTGTTGATTCTTTAAAATATTCCACATCGCTTTAGCGACTTCACCACTTTTAGTTTTCAAAGGGCGCGACCACAGAAATTTAGAAAAGCAATTAATTACTAATAATATGTAATCTATAATGAATGCTTAGAACAGGAAAATATACCAAAAGCGTGGCACTTGGCCGAAGTTATTCTCATACACAAAAAAGGAAACAACACAAAAATAGAAAACTACAGACCAATAAGCCTGCTGTCACAGCTATATAAGCTCTTCACAAAAATAATAACGAACAGAATAACAAATAAAATCGATTTTTACCAACCCTGCGAGCAAGCCGGTTTCAGGAAAGGATTCAACACTTGCGACCATCTACAAACACTCAGAACAACACTCGAGAAATGCAATGAATACAACATCGAAATATACATCGCCTTCATCGACTACGAAAAGGCTTTTGATTCAGTGGAGATATGGGCAGTGTTGAAGTCCCTGACAAACTGTAGAATAGACAGCCGCTATATTACATTGATCAAAAACATATATAAAAACTCTAAGATGTACATTAAAATGTTCGAAGACTCACGTCCTATAGCGATTAACAGAGGAGTCCGCCAAGGGGACACCATCTCCCCAAAACTGTTTATAACAGCACTCCAAGACGCCTTCAATCAGATAGATTGGTCAAACTGAAACAATTTTTTGGCTTAGCCTAATTGTTTCGCCATTTATCCAATTATTTCAGGCTTAACCTGTATATTTTTAGTTGAATTATAAATCCTTTAGCATTTCAAATTCTTCAATTTTCCAAACCAACGCATTTTGTGCCTGTATCAAGTTCTTTTCGTTTGCACGATGCCCTCTCGACCTCCGCTATCTCTTATCAGAGTCCGAGTCTTGCTTTTCTGTCTTATTATCTCCATAGTAATTATATTTTCCTTAGCTCTTAATTATCAGTTTCAACAACGAGTTTATCTCGGAGGCCAAGTCGCTAACCTCATCGCACTTTCGACACCCGCTGGGTTCGGCGTATTTGCCGCCTTTTGGAGATGCTTCGAAGCAATTTTCGGCGCATCCATGCGATTTCAACAAGGGTTGTTGCCGTTTACGTCCAGCTTATGTTTCGAGGTTAGTTAGTGCTATTCCGGAATTATATATCAACTTGTCTTTGATACCTGGTTTTTCCATTTAAACATTTTAAACCCGTAATGATTTGAAATTTAAATTTATACATTTTGCCATTTACATGTAACGTTTAATTTCATACATGCTCTGGTTTAATATTTAAATTTTTAAGCTTATATCTAATTATGCTATATTTAAAGTTGCTATTTTGATGTGTATTTCGACCCTCTGTAAAAGGTACAGTCACGCTTTTTTATTTCAATAGCCCAAACAGAAGGTATTATTAAATGATTGAGGTATGCATATCTCATGAATAATTTGAATTTAGAGTTATTAAAATAACCCGAAAGGGGTTCTTAACTTTATGCGTGTCGCAACCTTCAGTTAACGTACACAGTATTGTTATAACATTATTTGCATTTTAATTGTTCTGATAATTTACTACTGACACTTCAAGACTTTTTTTATTGCTCATTAATTAAACGCTAGTCACTTGTAGTTTATTTTTCTTATTATTGGAAATCTTTTGATTTCTGGCGCCCATTTCCATTTCCTTTCCTTTTTTGAAGACATTACAGGGTACATAGCTGATGATTTGAACCTACGATCTAAGGCCGCCGATATTTGAGTTAGCTAGGGCCATTGCGGTAAGTAAAGAGTTTTCAGAGCTGCCGTGGTGTATAAACTGTAGGGGGGTTGATCTGCGATTTTTACTACCATTGCTTAATTTTATTAATTAATCGCAGGTCGGCTTCTTTATTGTTTCAAAACTAAGGAATTAATGTAGATGGTCGTTATCTCAATCATTTAGGTTTTGCAGATGACATTGTATTACTAAGTAAGTCGCAAGAAGAACTACAAACAATGATCACTGAACTAGATGAAACATCAAAAGCTATAGGACTAAAAATGAACATAACCAAAACAAAAATTATGACAAACACAAACAACAATATAAACATATCATTAAATGAAAGAGACCTTGACATAGTGGACAGTTACATATATCTGGGCCAAAAAATAACAACCGCAGAAGACAGCATAAATGAAGAAGTAACGAGAATAATCAAACTGGCCTGGAGTGCATTCGGAAGACTTGGCAACATTCTGAAATCTCCTGAGATTCCCAATAACCTGAAACGCAACGTATATAACCTATGCGTCCTACCCACCCTCACATATGGAGCAGAAACCTGGAGTTATACTGCCACCAACATAAAAAGAATGGCAAAAACCCAGAGAGCACATGAACGTATCATGCTGAATATTAAACTTTCAGAAACTAACATAAGAAATCAAACCAAGCTTATTGATGTCACCCAAAGAATAACCCAAATGAAATGGTCATGGGCTGGACATATTGCACGAACCAAAGATGATAGATGGACAAAACGCATAATGGATTGGCGCCCAAGATAGACAAAACGGAGCGTAAGCAGACCAAACACAAGATGGAGAGACGACATCGTGAAGGTGGCAGGAACAGGATGACAGCAAATCGCACAAGACAGGCATAGATGAAACAACAGAGGGAAGGCCTACATCCAGCAGTGGAAGAATATAGGCATATCGTGATCGTGAATATGTAACGATAGCCTTTATTTGTTTTTGCGTAGGGAATAAATTCTGCCAAATCTGCTTGAAATAAGCCATAATATCCTTTAATTGTGGTATGACGTCTTACAAAATTCTTTCTTGCATTGCGATGCAATTCTTCGACGATTTCCAATTTCTTAAACATCGCGCTATTATTTCAATACTAGTGCAGCGCAGTTTTACACAGATTGAGTTTGTTTAGTCTACTAGTATCTAGCCTAAAAGGGGAGAGCGACGAGGGCGTTTTGGCTGGAAAGGTATGCGATTTCATTGAAAGTATAACAACTTCTTATACATCTCTATTGTTTCTTCTAAATCTAAAGGTTGATCAGATGTCTTTTCGGATGGCAGTGATATGTCCAGATGTTTATGCAAACTGCTGGATCGTTTAAGGAGAACTTGACATGCATTCATTGACATTATAACAGCGTCTTTTAATAAGCTGATTTGATCGGTGTCTAGTTGTCAACTGCTGTTTGCCCGTTGGCATTTACTATTTCTTCTACTTTCCTATCTACATCCTTTTTATAGACAGCATCGGTTTCTGCTAGAGGCTCAGCGAGTAACGTTATTCGCTTATTTTTAGCGTCAAAATATTATTACGATTTAACATCCAATTGTAGGCAGTCTAGTTTTCCGATTTCGTTATCTACATATTTTTTGTTAGCTACATCATTTTCATCGACTGGAGCTGCCACTTGTCTGCGTTTGTTATTAGCATCAAACTTTGCACCGCGGTCGTCAGCATTAAATGTTAAACATTTTACTAGCATATCTCTAGCGGCCGATTGAACATATTTTTTAGATGACAGGTCTGAATCGTCGATTGGATCTGCAGCTTGGACTAATCTCCTGTTTCGAATGTTAATAACATTTTGCGCATCGTTTACGATTAAAGCGCTCGCATTTATGATTGCGTTCACTTTTCCATGTACATACTTTTTATAGATAGCACCAGTTTCTGCTAGAGGCTCAGCAAGTGACGTTATTCGCTTATTTTTAGCGTCAAAATATGATTTCGATTTAGCATACAATTTTAGGCAGCCCTTTTTTCCGATTCCGATATCTACGTATTTTTTTGTTAGCTACATCATTTTCATCGACAGGAGCTGCCACTTGGCTGATTCGTTTGTTCTTAGCATTGAACTTTGCACCACTGCCGTCAGCATGAAATGTTAAACATTTTACTAGCATATCCCTAGCCGCTGCATCAACAGCCGTTTGAACATATTTTTTAGTTGACACGTCTGAATCGTCGATTGGATCTGCAGCCTCGACTAATCTCCTTTTTCGAATGTTAATAATATTTTGCTCGTCGTTTACAATTAAAGTGCTCTTTTTATTTACTACATCACAATATTCTTGGGGATCCCCAACATTTGCAATTCTTTTGACTTCAATATTGAAATTTCCGTCGGGAAATAATTTGAAGCCAACACCGGCCGGCCTTCGTAGCCGTTGTTGTACTTTAACATTGTTGACACTTACATGTTGATATTCTTTTCCAAACTTATCAACTTCCATCTTTACTTTGTTGTTGTTGTCGCCGCTGCTACCGCTGCTATACTACAGTATGGCTATTAATTTACAGTACTGAAAATTTCAAACTTTTTTCACTTAAAATAATATGTAATAATAAATTAACACTTAAGTATTAGCTTCTCTTTTAACTGTTGTATTGTCGTTCAGCTTTACCTTTTCCTTGGTGTAGCACACTTCCAGTTCTTCTAAATTTGGTTATAATGTTCAGTACAATAGGATTACTTGGTGCCTGTTTATTGAAATGCTCCGAAAATTGTTCGCGGAAGAATTTAATGCTTGGACCATTTTGTCTACCTAAAACGTATGAGCGAAAATAGTGCTCAACTAAAAAGACTTTTTCTTCAGTAGATAATATTATTTACGAACCGAAACCAAACGTCAATGTTTATGTCAAATAACAGTGTCAATTGTTAGAGGTTTAAGCAAGACTAGGCCTACCGTTTCAGTACTGTAAATTAATAGCCATACTGTACTACTACTACTACTACTACGAAAGATGTCTAACCAAAAGTAATACAATTCTACGAAATCTGGCAGCATTTATGCAGTAATGCCCTCTTCACGCAATTCCGATATAATAAAATAAATTTCATTTATATTTTGTAAATTATTGTTACCGGCTGCATTTGGGGCAAGTAGTAAACGAAGTCGTGCAAGCAGTTCCTTGGGCTTATTCCAAAATACATATTCGACAGATTTATTATTTAGTTGTTTATATGCTCTGAGGGCGCTGCGGCGGCGGCGACTGCGACCTCCGCTACCTTTTTCGTTGCGCGCAGCTTTATAATGTTTATAAATTTCCAGCTGTTTGTTCGCAGGATCTTGCCTGATGCTTTAAAACCTTTGCGATGTGCATTGGTTTGCAATATGATATCGCCGTAATTACGCAAATCTGTATTGGTTGGCGCTGGCCCGCCGCTACCACCTTCTAGTCGTTTATATGTCATAAGGGAATATAGCTCTGGAGTTCCAGTGTAGCGTTTGCTATTAATTTGTATATCTTTATTTATTATCTGCACCTCTGAATCTCCTATTTTCCATTTATTCTTGTGAAAATTGTAGCGGAGCGCATAGCGGGAACGATCAATATTCTTGTTGTTTTTATCACTAAAGAGTTGCGCAAAATATTGCGGCAATTTGTTATAACTTTGTAAAACAGTTGCATCTCTGCCTTTATCACCTCTTACATCGTCACTGTCACCATCATCAGCATCATCGCTACCAACAGCTTTTGAAAGCATTTTGATATCATCAACATCATCATCATCCTCGGCGTAGAAGGGCCACCCCGCCCAGTCGTTGTTACGCTTCGTCGCTTTAGTTGTTACATTATTGCCATCTTCTGTTTTTGTCTTTGTAGCTATTTTTGCTGTTGGTGCTGCTGCAGCTGCCGCCGCCGCCGCCGCCGCCGCCCCCGCCGCTGCTGTTGCTGCTGTTACCGCTGTTGCTGCCGCTGTTTTTGTTACTGCTGCCTTTGTTGCTGTTGCAGACTTTATCGCAGTTTCAGTTTCTTTTAATGGTTCTATTATCTGCTTATGAGTATCTCGATATATCAGGCGAGCGTGAGCTTTATTTCTAACTATTTTGGCAGCCGCAATTGCTTTTCGTTTCAATAATTCTGAGGCGGCATGTCGTTGCATTGTCACCACCAGCAGTTAAAACACAAATGAATTAATTATTTCTTAAAGGTAAATATAAGCGTCGAATCCTTTACGATACCTTCCCTTGTTAAGATCACTATCTTTGGCAATTACTATAAATCCGTATTTATTTTCACTACTACTCCAACATGTATTGCAAATATCTTTGAACGTCGTATCCATGCCTAGATGATCGTCGAATATGCTTGAGATTCAAGTCGTCTTGCTTAAATAATATTTACGTTATCTCTTATTAAATGTTTGGGAGTTCGTGCATAGGACTGGCTAAGATAAAATACGTCAGTGCCGTTATGCCGACCAATACTGAAAAACCTTTGAATTTTGTCTTGCTTATTGCATACGATATCATCGAAAATGAATAAAGTATCTTCTTTCACCTTATCTGGCGATATAATAAGATCGTTTTCGCTAAATTCCAAATATTCTAAACCATCGATCATTGTAAAAACTTCACGCAAAAATTGATATTTCATTTGATTCAGCGATTTCGAATATACGCACACGTTTTGGAATCTCACCCCGTTTGGATCTAATATTAGACTAATCATGACGTTAGTTTTTCCGGAATTAGATGGACCGCAAATCATGCAGCGAATTGATGATGGAAATAGATCACCATGTTTCGGGGTTCCGGAACAACAATGATCATAGACATTAAGATCTAGAATTGGCAAGGACAATTTCTGTTTAACGATTTTCATGGTTCTGATTCGAATTTTAAAATAGCGCAAATTTATAGTTAGTAGGATGTGTGAATGTATCTCGTAACAGCTTCAGTAAACGGATCGTATTCTAACATGGCGTCGTGCAAAATTAAATAATAAGCTTTAAGTGTGGTAGGAAAGTTTTGTGAAGATTCAAATTCTAGCCTTATATCTACGGTGAAATCTTTCAAAGATTGTTGCTGTCTAGAACGATCTATTGCGAAGATTGGGCAAGTTTTGTAGTCGCTGTTATTCGGCTCTTTTCCATATTACTTTTCACGGATACGGCTGTAATTTAGAAATTCCGGCACGTAATCATTGCTATCAAAATCGAGATGCATTCGTTGATAGGGAAACACTTGAGAATTGAGATACGCTTTTAGATCGGTCACGTTTGAACGTATAAAGTCGGTCGGATTTCCGCTTCTAACATTCGCGCTATCCTTCCGCAACGCCATTAGCATTTTTCTAATTCATTCGAATTCTTTATTCGCCATACTTGCGATTTAGCATTATTAAATGACGGCAATTCGTGTAATTCCCCATTGCCTAAATGCCAGCACAATAGACGGATTTATTCTCAGCTCAGATTAAGTTTTAACTCATCACCTAATGTAATATGCGGAACTTCCCACCATATCCACTATTCGCTTGCTTATTATACATATGCATCGATATATGCCGACGGCGATGGCGGCGGCGGTGTATGAGAGTATTCAAAGCCCTGCCCATCAAAATCCTCCGGAGGATAATATCCGCCATCGACATGGCCAACAAACGAATCTGGATAAAATTTTACAAATTCCAAAAACCCTAGATAATTTTGTGCGAATATCGTCGAAGTAAACACCTTTGTTGGGCAAAATTGCATCATGTTAGCGCCGGCCAAAATAGCATTACTTAAATCAGTCCTGTTTTTATAACGCCTCTTGTTTTGAAAGTTCTATCACTGTGGAAATAGTTCGCACGCAGTTGTCATAAAATGCGCTAAAATTTAACTCGTAGAGCATGCTAATGTGTCGGTTTATTATTGAACTCAGATGAAAACATTTCCCGAATTCGCATGTAGTCAAAAACAAAGATGTATTATGGACCGCCCGATGTTCACAAATCTTAGACTTCCTGCAATATTAAATTCTGCTGTAACATTATCATTGATTTGGAGTATGCGAGATTTTTCTGGCGAACTTAAATTGCTTCGAACTACTCCGAAAAACTTGCGAAACTGCAGCTCCACAAAATTAGTTGAAAGAGCGTTCCAATCCTGTTCTTTAAGAAGCAGCTCGGGAGTTGCACAATAGTTGCTATCACATTCAAGGGCCACTATAGGTTGGAAAGTTGGGATTTCAGACATCAATGCAAATGTGGGCTGAAATCCTACTATTATACTATGCACATGATCACGCCTTCCAATTGGCTCCTCGGTTAGGCTGTAACGGGAGCAGCAAAGTAGTTGCGTTTTGTGTTTGAAATCTTGCTGCTGCTGCTGCTCTTCCGAATTTTGTGTTTTTATACTGTCCTTATCGCTGCTACTACTAAAGTTGCTGACAATAGCATTGTCGTCGTCGTCGGCTATGTCGACGGTTCGATTAAAATCAGAGTAGTTGGCATAAGGATGGTAGCGGCTGGCGTTTTTGTTATCGACGCTGCTGTCGCCGCTGTAACTTTGGCGTTGAGATTTGTATCCTCCGCTAAAATTCCATGCCGCCGCCACGCCTGGAAGTAAAATTAAAATAAAATACAAATGATTAAACTTGTTTTGCTAATAGCATTTACCTTCTTTAAATATGCTTCCAGGGCTAGTACTAATAGCACGATCGGCAGCTGCGACATGGACGACGTCCATAGCACGTGAATTCATACTCGCCACAAGTTTACTACTAAACGTTTATACACTTATAATAATCCACGGCGATGACACGGCGATATTGGCTCAAAGCATCGAAGACCTTCAGATGATGTTAGACAAAGTCAATGAACAAAGCATACAAATGGGATTAACCATAAATGTTAAGAAAACCAAACTGTCAACAAAAATTTGGACCCAGATGAAGAAATAAAATATCGCATTCAGCTAGCTAGGAATTCTTTTCTGAAGTTCAGAACAATATTAAGTAATAAATATCTTAAACTGCCCACTAGAACTAAATTCCTTGGTCTGTGCTTCTGTACGGATGTGAAACCTGCACACTAAAAATCGTTACTATGAACCGCATTGAGGCATTTGAGTTGTGGTGCTACCGTAGAATCCTCAAAATTCCCTGGACGCAAAGAAAGACAAACGAACAAGTGTTAAACATTATGAAGAAGGAAAGAGAACTTTTAACTATAATAAAACAAAGAAAACTAGAATATTTTGGGCATGTAATGAGAGGACCAAAATACGAACTACTACGTTTAACACTAAATGGGAAAATCGAAGGAAAGAAGTGGATAGGCAGAAAGAAAATGTCGTGGCTGAGAAACCTGCGCCAATGGACAGGCCTAACAGCCGAACAATTATTCCATGCCGCACGGGATCGATATCGATATAAAGAAATTGTCGACATGGTGATAGTCAACGTCTGATAATCGGACAAGACACATGAAGAAGAAGAATAAGCTACACATGCGCAAAGAGTTATTTTTCGGACGGCATGATGGCGTGAACTATTGTGAATCAATTTTTACTTTCTATCTTGTTTTCTTGTTCCGCTTCATCGACGACGAGCTCACTTGCGTATAAAGTGCATTGAATTTTTTGCATCGGCGGGCCGTCCAATACATCTCCCTCTAACGGAAAATGATTCTAACAATATTCATAGTCCCATAACTCTTCTTGCAGCCATTTCGACAATTTTTTAAAATGTCTCCCTATATCCTTAGCAAAATACTTTTTCGCTATATCTATAGGCAAACGATTAATTTCCTATGCAGTAATCAGCATAGCTTTCAGTTTCAGTTTGCGGCAATGATGAAGATGATGGTGATGCCCAGGTTATATTGTTAATGCTAATGCTGGCGTTACTGCTGCGACTGCAAAACACAAAAGCGCACTTCTGCTCAGAAATGATTACTGTCCCTTCAATCGCATAACTTTTCAACAATATCTCTACTTCTCAACTAATTATGAACAATTTTAAGAGCGCATGGTAGGTAAGCACGATATTTGCGTGATTGCCTACTCTGCGCTCTTTATTGCATTTACAGCCGCAGCAGTAGCGCATCAGGTTCGAATCTTACAGCAATATGATTTTATTATGATTTCAGAATCCCACTTTTCGTTATATTTACAGCCAAATAATTTATAGATTTCAATGCAAAACCACTGCCGCTTTCTTCAAACTCGCTCATTTTATGTTTTAATTCAGCTGCCGACGCGTCACAAACCTGAAAAATATCTGCACTTGCAAAAATTTGAAAATTTTTCATATTAAAGAACTTAATTTTTTGTGACCTTAGATTCACATAGATGTTAAGCAAATGACTTTTGACTGCAATTAAGTGCGTTTATGCAGTATACTTATTTTTTTCTACCGTCATGATAGTTTCAAAAAGGGAATTATACGAAGTATTAAGAAATGACGATACTGAACCGAAATCAGCTTCCTTTAAGCCGGAAAACACACTTATAGAGTACCTTCCAGCCAAATACCAAACATCATCATTGTTCGTCTATAACGTTGGAAGAACTTAACCCGGTGATTCATTCATTTATTACTGGGCTCAATCAAAAATGGAAAACTTGTCATCGCAATAAGAATATGTTCTTGAAAAAAATAACGATTGGTTGGATACTAACATCACATTAAATGACCTCGATTTAGCAAGTACAAGTGCTAGTAAGAGTGACAAAAAAATTGGACGACCACATAAACAATACAGTTCAAGTGGGCCGAACACCAAAAGAAGAAAGGTGCAATCACTGCTCACGAAGCGACCTTTAAATGAATTAACACACGCCCCGCATCTTAAATTGAGAGAATCTGGCCAAAGGTATGCCGCAGGTGTCCTGAAGCAAGTGACTGAAAGTCCTAAAAGAGCAACTAAGATAAAAAAGCTGTTCAAAAGGCAGAACGCGAAACACCCCAGTATTTACCTGAAGAAGCGCTGTCTTTGATAAATACTCTCAAATTGAGCTGCCCCAAATACCAGATTATGAGAAAATCAGCTCTACTGAAAGGTACGAATATTTATCCCTCATATGAAAAAATAAAAGCTAAGAAAATTTGCTATCCACCCGAAGATAGTTGCAGATTCAGTGAATCTTTAGTTGAAGTTAGATTACAATCCAGAGTAGATTTAACACTAAAACTTCTTTGCATTGTGCAAAAACAAGTATTGAACAGCATTATTGGTAATGAAGGAAATGTGACGCTAAAAAACTTGATAATGATTTTTAAATGGGGAGCTGATGGCAGTGACATAAGCAAAAATCAGATGAATGGGGATTTGACGACCCGAATGTTTTGGCAACTTCAATGGTACCATTACAATTACACGGATTTCATGAAGGGGACCAACAAACTATATTATGGAAAAAACCGCGCCCGTCATCTACTTTACATTGCAGGCCATTAAGATTTAAGTTAATGAAGGAGACTGACCAGTCAATAATAGAAGAATTCGAAAATGTTAGAAATCAAATTACGTCTCTTGTGCCAACCTTAGTGCAGTTTAATGGCCAGATACTTGAAATAAGTCACAGATTTGAAAAAAAAGGTGGATGGCAAAGTATGCAATATTTTAGCTTCGAATAAGGCATCTCAAAAGTTCTATATCTGCAAAGCAACACCAAAAGATATGAATTGCTAAGAAAACATCGAAGACGTATGAGTGATGATCATACATTTTCTTGGGGTTTATCGGGGCCTACGTTATACCTACCGGGCCGGACCCTAGCAGACAAATCGCGAGAAAGTAGAGGGGATGGAGGCTTACAGAGCACGGAGATGGACAGTTTAGCAAGTAAAGATTAGCGGCAAGTGCAATTTGTTGTGGTGTTTGTTACTATTTACTATTATTACATGTATTTTTAACGGTTCTACACGGCAAGATTTTTAAAGTCTAATGCCTGAAGTAATTATTATAATAGACGAAACCACACTAACAAAACAAGTAAGTTGACACGTATTTATGTAGAAGCATGCCAAGAAAGTGTTGCGTTCCCGCATGTACTAGTAATTATAACGAGAGAGAAAATTACACAGCTGTTTTTCGGTTCCCAAAAGACGAAGAATTAAAACAAAAATGGATTAGAGCAATTCATCGTGAAAATTTTGTGCCGGGTCCATCAACAGTAGTGTGTGCAAATCATTTTGAGACTAAATTTATAATTAGTAACGACAAATACGAAAATCCCGATGGAACTGTTCAGGTGGTAGCTCGAAAAAAAACTAGTTTATTAGAAAATGCTTATCCGACCATTTTCGCTGCCCAGCCATCTTACATGACAACAAAAGCACCGCCAACAAGAAAAGAACCAAAAATTCGTGAAAGCCAAAAGCATGCTAATTTAGAAATTATAAGGAACACAAAGCTAGATAGAGAAAAAATACTGAATTTTGAACATTTAAAAAATATGTACAAATCAAAATTTAAAAACTTATCCTTTAACTGCTTGACGGTTACAGAAAACATCGCGTCAATTTGCTTTCTTAATATAATTAATTTAGACAACAAGTGCCCTGAAATAAGACGCTGTTTAAGAGTTAATTCCGACTCGAGTGTAAATCTGTACGAGAAATCACTCTTAATACCTGAAAAAAAAATACAAACATATTTTAAATAACTCGGCTTTATGCGATACGTGGCCAAAACTACAGCAATTATTAGAACTAATAACGCAGGATAATCAAGACACCGCAACCGATGTAAAATTTAGATTAAAAAATATTAAATTCCTTTTAGATGAATGTTGCTCTATTGAAACAGCTAGAAGAAAGTTCAATTAATAAAATAAAATTCATAAAGACACAAGTTGACTTACTGTTGCATGGAGATACAACGACAAGAAGATATAATCCAGAAATGTTGATATGGTCATGTACTTTTTTTTATTAATATCCATTGTTACGATACTTTTGGAGCGACCCTCGTATTAGTAAACTTTTGCTAGTTGAATTTTTAACCTTGAGTCTCATTAGGTGGCTTTTTGGAATTTTTGCATGCTTTAAACTGGGTATAATTGGCTGTATCTTATTTTTAATTACTCTCCTATAATTATCATGCAGTTTCGTAAGCAACCCCTCGTTTAATTACTCATATCTTGCAAATTAGGTTTATTCTTCCTATATTTTTACAAATATTTGGGTACGGCCGCTAGGCAAACGGTGTTACAATTATTTTAAACTATTCCATTTGTTGCTAGAGCAATGTTATCTTTTCCTGCAGTCAAACTTGCCTGACTGGTTTTTTTGGCATCTTCTGGCCCAAATATTGTTATCATATGACCTGTAGGCTGGGTTTTTGAATTTTTCGGCTTTCTTTTCAAGCTAAATTGTCGTTCTAGTAGGTGTTCCTCTGCAGCTAAGTGCTTCATAGCCCTTTGGTAGGGCTCGCCTCTTCGAATAGATTGTTTGAGGGATCTGGAAGCATTTCTGCGTTATCGTGGGCGTTCGTAATGATTGGTTAGCTACTTACTTGCGTCCTTTCGCTTTTGGCGGATCTCCTGGAACCGACTTTAGCACGCTTCTTTCGGCTCCACCCCCCGCTTGAGGTAAGATTAGGCCAGTTTCTTCTTAATCGGGAATACATTTGGGTTCTGTGCGTTTTTAGCCATTTCCGGTGGGAGTTAAAACACTCCCCATCTGGTTGAAATCCTTCCTGTCTGGAGTAGACCTACCCCGTTCGACTGCACCTGCTGGAATCCAGTCCGATGCACTGGGCCCCTAAGATGGTCGCATCGCCTGTGAATTTTGCAACTCTTGTCGGCAACGCTGAAGATTGAGCAACTGCTTTACACCCATTTGCCAATTGCGACCTCCATAGCTGGCACTGCATCCCGCAGCTGCGGCCGTCCTCGTTGCTTCGTTAGCTACGTCCAATCACAGGGGAGCAAACGGAGAGGTTAGGTTCTGGTGAACTTTCCTGCAGGCAAGACGTTATTGTAGTTAATATGCATTGCGCCTGTTGTAACTTATAATTGAATCATACTGTTTCATGCCGTTAGTACTTTGGGCATGTGTGCTTTCATCAGCACGGATCGTGCGATAGTAGGTTTCGTGCATCGTTAGCTTATTAATATTTGTAATTGTGTTATTATTGTTAGGGCCGCCGCGTAATGATATGCGGTTACCCTCTGCTACTTGCTAAATTGAGGTCATAACGAATATTTGCGTGGTGATATTTATTTTTGGCTCGAAACACCCACTGACCTCTGCGTTATCTGAAACATTTATAGAGTAGAACTTGTACGGCTTTGAGCTTCAATTGTGTCCTATCTGGACGTCGCTTTTACTCACCCGCTTGCATAAAACACCCCGGGTTTGGCAGCATAACACAGTTCGGACGCCTTAAGTTTCGTTATTTTCATCTGTTCTTGTCTTTGATTTTCATGTCGAACGTTCAGCGTGAAGATAGGCACACCACGGTGGCTGTGTCGCGTGAATTCGCTACTGGAGCATTGTGATTATTTGCCGATCTCCGCTAACCGGGTAAGGGGCAAATCCAAGCCTTCGCTTTCATTAGCATGTAAATATACATACTTATAATACTTTAATGCATTTTTTTAATATGGACACCGTCGTTCATGTGTGGCCACGCAAACGCACGTTGATTCCGCCCATTAGAAAATTTTGAATATAGATATAGCGTCATTTAGGGCTAACCTTCGGGGTTAAAACGTTAGCCAAGGTGGACTTGCATTGCTCTGAGCCGGTGCACGCGCAATTTTAAACCCGCTCCGCGGATCGTGCTTACTCAATTTACATTATTTTAATTGTCTCCGCGACGCCCTGCGTACCCTCGTTTCTTTTTAGAGTGTTTGTATTGTCCAACGTTTCGCGGCCTAAATTTAGCTTTACGAATATTTGCATGGTAATATTTATTTTCGGCTCGAAACTTCATCTCTTCTTTTTGCATGCATTTGTTGTAATTTACCTAGACATATATATTTACATTAAATTTATAATTGTTACAAAGTATGGATACGTATATGTATTTGAACGCCTGCCCGATTTAGTATATAAATGTGGTTGTATTTGCACTATAGTACATATCCACCATTTAACAATAAAGCTGTAATATTTTCATTGGTGGTTGGTTTGATTATTTTTCTTTGTTCTGCTGGAAATTGTCCTTACCTTGTGTACGGTCCGGCACAAGGATTAGATCTGAGTCGAGGAATTGGCGCCCTCTCCTATTTTTTTTATTATTCTCTTTCAGCATAGCTGGAACCCTGCGACCCTCGCGGCGAGCTAGCCCAACTAGGCCGATAATTACCAGCCGGCAAAATAACAAATACAACTTTCGCCAAAAGGTAAGGCCGACCGTTTATCCCCTCTTTACACCATCTGCATATAAATTCTTGAGAAATTCAGACACGCTAACGTTGCCACATACTTCATATTTAAAGAAGATTTGTTACAGTGGTGTTATTAGCCAATCGGGGATGAATGATGCACATATTAAGTATCTAACAGAAAAAATTAAATTATTAAATCCACAGGAAAGATTTGTGAACATATTGCTGGACGAAATTTACGTTAAGCCGGAAATAATGTACAAAAATGGTAAGTTGGAAGGAATGAGTGCAAATGATTTTCCTAAAAAAGCTACCACAGTACAAGCATTCATGATTACGTCAGTTTTATCTACCAACAAAGACATTGTAGGTTTATTTCCGGTTCAGAATTTAACAGCTGAGTATTTAAAAGACTTGATCATGATGGTCATTAGTGAAGTAACTAACTGTGGATATGAAATTTTATGTCTTATTTCAGACAATAATAGGGTAAATTAGAAAACCTTTGATCTCCTCTGTGGTGGAACAATGACAAATACTATTGTGAATAGTATCAATAATAAGCCGATATTTCTTTTGTTTGATTCGGTACATCTGTTTAAGTCCATAAGGAATAATTGGCTTAACCAAAAAGACAGCAAGCAGACATTATATATTCCACTTTTCAAAACCGAGCAGCAGATTAATCAAAACGACAGTAATGCAGTAAATGAAAACTACAATCAGGCAAAAGTTAGCCATTTACGGCGTTTGTATTATTATGAGCAATCACAAGTCGTCAAAATGGCTCCAGCATTAAGTAAAGTGGTATTAAATCCTTCGGGTTTACAAAGACAAAATGTATTACTTTGCGCGAAATTATTTGATGAAAAAACTAGATCAACTTTAAAAACACTACGAGAGTTGAATATTCAAGCAAATGGCACACTCATGTTTTTGGAAGTTGTAGCTTCATGGTGGAAAATAATGAACTGTAATAATCCTCTTAAAGGATAACACTTAAGAGATCCATACTGTGATCCAATTAGAAAAATGGAAGATAACAATGTTACAGAAATTCATTAGCTGGTTAAAAGAATGGGATTCTCTTAAGGTAACAAACGTTGATAAACGTCATGGAAAGTTAACACAACAAACTCAGCACGCCTTAATTCATACCATCGAAACGTTGATATTGTTATGCAAATATTTACTAGAAGCTCAAAATTTCAAATATCTTATTAGCGAAATTTCAAAGTGATCCTTTAGAAGGTAGATTCGGACAGTACAGGCAAATGAGTGGAGCGAGTTATCATATATCAGTTAATCAAATTTTAGAAAGTGAAAAAAAAAAATAAAACTTTTAAATTTATTAAAACTAAAATCCGCAAGTAAAGGACACTTAGAGATACGACACTTGTTTGCGGACATAAACGAAATTAACTTAGAGGATTTAAGCGACGAAAATATTAATCAAGCGTACGAGTAAATTGATAAACATACAGATGTTGTGGAGATCTCAAAAAGTGATCATACGGCACTTATATATATTGGTGGCTATATTGCAACTGTTCTCAAGTCAAAAGTTTTCTGTGATTCTTGCAAAAACGAATTAACACATGACAAAGAGCTGTTATATGAAAATAGCGATGAAACCCTAATATATTTAAAAGATTTAGATCGAGGTGGTTTAAAATTTCCAAAACAGTGGATTGTAGATATATTAATAACCATGTTTAAATTGTTTACTGTTGTAATTAGTGAGATTTATGAACATATATTTTTAAGTGCAACAAACCAAAGACGCGTGTTGTGCAGTTTAAGTATTACTTACTGTGAAAATTTAAAAGTAAATGCAACAGAGTGCAATTGCGATACTAAAGGCGACAAAGTAACTATCATTAAAAAATGTATTTTTATTTTTTCAAACATTTTATTGAACAACTATAGAAAAAACAAAAGTGATGTCTCGCGGGAAACAAAAAAACGGAAGTTAAATACGTATAATTAATAAATGCCTTACATAATATAGTTGGTAGAATGTTTCAAGCTTATTTTTATTTATATAGCCTTTAAGTTTTTTTTTTTGCATTTATGCGTAACAAGAATATTTTTTAATTTGTTGTTTAAATGTACTACTTTAAACTTGTTTGTTGTTTGATTATATAAACCTGGAATAAATACTGAAAAGATATGTAAATGTAAATGCCGCACTGCTTTCCTATGCTGTTTAGCAGAATCTAGGACCCCATCCCCTCCACTCGCCTTCGTATGGGTCCGGCCCGGTAGGTATAACGTAGGCCCCGGGTTTATCTATACTACACGCACAAAGCCGATTAATGGAGTGTATTTTACATATTGGCTACAGATTAGAACTAAAGAAATGGCAATGTCGAGAGACTGAAGAAAAACAGAGTGTCGCGAACAGAAAGAAAGTAATAATTGACAGATTCCGATCTGAAACAGGATTATTATTAGATAATCCAAAACAAGGGGGAGGCAACACCAATGACGGCAATAGTGAAGAGATTTTTTAAAGAATGGTGCCGTGGCTTCGAGCATAACAGGTGTTAATCAATCTCTAATTGACCGGTTTTATATAATACTACGCACAATGACATGTGGTTACGAAATAAATATATCTGCCTTCAAAGACTATTGTGAAGAAACTGCAAACTTATATGTTTCTCTGTACAATTGGTATCCAATGCCAGTAACACTACACAAGATCCTAATACATGGCCCAGAAGTTATAGAATTTTTTTAATTTCCCATTGGACAGATCTCAGAAGAGGCGCATGAGTCTCGTCACAAAGAGTTTACAAAATTTCGGTTGGAACACGCAAGAAAGATCTCAAGAATAAAGGCAAATGAAGATCTGTTACACAATCTTTTACTTAGCTCAGATCCAGTAATCACGTCGTTAAGACCCCAAGAAAATTACACAGCAGCACTATTGATCTTGCAGTTTTAAAACTGATACAGCCACCAAATATTCGAGCAATAAGCGAAGAACCGGCAGCAGCAAACGATAGTGATTCATTTTCTGATAGTTCTGACGATACGGAGTAGCAGTATAATATGTAATATATAAAATACTATGTTTTTTTGTTGTACAAAACCATTCTTATTGTAATAAAAAAAAATTAATACATTTATAACGTTTTCACTGTTAATATAATTTTGTTCCGCTATATTCGCAAAATCTTACACTGTGTGGCGCTTCAAACCACGGTAACAGGAAAATATATCCTATTCTAGTGCGCTTTTATCAACCTTACGAAGGCGTTCAAGTCAACATTTTAGACCTGCAAGACCAACCAGGTGAAACTTCTGATATCGTTGTCAATTATTTAGTCCAAGTGTGGACAGATAATAGTCTGACTGCAAAAGTCGTGGCATTTTGTGGGGACAATGCCAACGTCAATTTTGGGGGCGCAGCTAGGCGAGGAACTAATAATGCGTTAGTGAAATTACAATCATCTCTGAAAAAAACATTAATAGGTAGGTATTGGATGCGGAGCCCATATAATTCACAAAGCAATAAAATCTGCTGCAGATGGCCTACCCGTAGATTACGAATGCATTATTGTATTGTATTGTATTTTATTGTATATTTTTTATATTTACACGGTTCGAGTTGAAGCTCTAAAGTAGTTTTGTGCCGAAACTGAAACAGAATATCACAAAATTCTGGGCTATAGCAAAACCGGGTGGCTTGCGCTTATGCCTGCCGTGGAATGGGTTTTAAAAATGTACCAGCCATTAAAGAACTACCTACTTTTTGAGCACTGAAAAATGTTCCCAAATACTAAAAAAACTTTTTTGAAGACCCCACATCAGTATTGATTGAAAAGGGATATATTGATTGCAATAAAGACAAAGAAGTATTTGACGAATTTTCACTGATTTCTAACTACACACGTCGCAAAAAGTAACCAACGAATAATTTAAATATTTCGACGAAAACTCGTGGGGTGGAAGTATTCAAACACTTTCACACCAACAATCTTAAACATGAAAGCTTTTGTATTTTAATTGAATATATTTTATGTCTGCCTGGCACAAATGCACCAGTCGAAAGAGTCTTTTCTTTAATGAACAAATTGTGGACGAGTGAGAAACCCCAGTTACATGTTGATAACTAAGGTGAATATTAAAAAACGTGTCAAGAATTTTATTCTTACTTAAAATCATCACCAGCTGTATTAATAGTATATTGTGTATCTAGGACGAAAAGCGTAACATTCCCAGAGGACTGTGAATATTGTTGGGCGAGGAGAATGGCGAGCCCAACAACACAGGAGTCTGGGAATGTTGCTTTTCGTCCAAGATACACATACTATTTTTCCGCCAATCGATACGAGGGATTCCTTGGAGAGGGGCGGAGACCCGAGGGCTCCATTGGAGAGGGTCGGAGCCCCAAGGGCCCCCTTGGAGAGGGAATCTCTCTCATCCTTTTTTTAAATTCATATTAATGAAATCTCTCTTCAATTAGCGAACCAAAGCGTAGTTCTAGTCATCAATAATTACATTCGAAAAATATTCCCTGCCTAGGCCGGGAATATTATTCCTGTACATTTTTATTGTAAATTACCTAGCAACGGCTGGTGTAATGGAATGTTCGACTTTGCTCCACAAAATGTTGTCAATAATGTGTCAGTTCTAGTACGATTGGCGTAAAACAAATTTGTTCATCTGACAAATATAAAAATAACTGAGCATTTGTTTAATAACTTTTTTAATTTGTAATAAATATTATTCTGATAAATAAAATAAAACTTCGCACTCGCCGGTAGAGGGCAAAAGTGTCGCTTTTCCATTTAGCAATTTTACCATGATCTTCTATAGAAAAATGTCAGTTGTGAGTTAAGTCCTGCGAAGGAATGTTGTGTGTGGTGCAATATATACAGGGTGTAGAAATTCTTTACGCACCATAGGGTTTTCAATGGTAATTTTTTCATATGACAATATTTGCTTCCCTAATTATTTCAGAGCAAACTTGTAAATAGGTTTTTTGTAGAGCAAACAATTCTGCATCCATTTATGCCATCATATTTGTCATTTTACGTCAGAAAACCTAATAATGAAAGAAACTAGAATTATAATTGTTTCAAAAATCGGTGCAAATTGTGAAGTGGTGGTATGCTGGAAGCAGATCAGGTGCAATAAGTGCCGTGGTTGCTGCTACATTTGACAGATGCAAACAAATAAACAACAAACTAATTTGTTGATGCTTTGAGATGCTTCAATAATTACAAGGCACCAGTGATTTGTCTAAAAATGGTAATTTTGTTGCTTTAAATTTTCGGTTTTCCGAAATGTAAAATGACAAATGCTGGCATAAATGGATACAGAATTTTTTTCTCTACAAAAAACCTCCATACAAGTTTGCTCTAAAATAATTAGGGAAGCAAATATTTTCATATGAAAAAATTACCATTGAAATCGCTATGGTGCGTAAAGCAATTCTACACCCTGTATATAGAAAAACGTGAGTACATTTTAATTGATTTTATTTCTTATTAAACGTCATTTTTAAAGATATGTAGTTTTTCTTTGTAATTCGAGAGTTTTTATTTCAACATTATGACTTTACATAACGTCACATTTCAAGATGGGTCGTTTTTCTACATATTTTGGAAATAAAATGTTTGATTTGTGACGGTTTGCTAACCTCAAATTTAGAGATGTGACACTTTTCCCTAAATATTAGTGCATTTTTTTAAATATGACAATACATTCTCAGATCATTTTTAGGTCAAACAATGTCGGAGCGGTCGAAATTAATGGTAAAGCTAGCCCAAAAAACGATTAAAAACAGTGGGACTATGCAATGGGAAGTTATCCAGAGTGAGAACGTTCAAAGTTATGCTTCCCCTAACACTGTTGATTTAGTACAACCCATAAACAACAATGCAGCTAATGTCATTGGAGAGAATAATTGTACCGTACCTAATGTTGGTTCTTCACAAAATGTTAACAATGATTCATCCAGATCTTATGAAAATGGAAGTGACAGTTCGACTAATGAAGATCCATTCTACGATTCTGATGATGCACAGTCAGATCCTGACTACTAATCCAATGCGGACAGTGGACTTTATTACATCATTCAGAAATGAAAGGAGCCCAGCAGGACACAGAAAATTCTGGTGCAGAAATGGAAGGAGCGCAGCAGGACAACGAAAATTCTGGCGCAGAAATGGTGAAGAAAACTAGAAAACGTAAGCGTAATGAGCCCGAGTGGAAAAAAAACTGCTGCAAAATTAGCTAGAAATTGTGGAAAACAGTATGTGTCGGCTTCAAAGTCTAAAACATGATCAAATCAAGAGAAATGAAACCTCCCTGCAAAGATAGCTGTAAACTCAAATGCAATTCAAGAATTAATGCAGAATTTCGCAAACTGATCTTCGAAAACTATTGGGCTCTTGGAGACTCACAAAGACAACGAGACTATTTATCATCACGTATGACGTCGATTAAACCCAAATATCAGTATCGTCGGAATGAATCCAAACGACGTGATAACAATTCATTTCATTTTGAAATTAATGGACACTGTATTCGTGCGTGTAAAATGTTTTTTAAATCCACTCTAGATATTACTGATAGACCGATAAGAACTGTGATTAGCAAATTTGTCTCTTGAACTAACACTCTATTTTGTACCGTTTTTCTAAAATTTGTAATTTTTGAAAATTTTTGACAAATGCTTAAAAGTTTAAAATCAAATTTTTGGCTAATTATAAGATCACTGTAAAAGGAAGTTGTGTGCGTGTATCACACCAGATTTTTGTATTTGTATTGCGTTTTCTAATAAACTTTCAAAAAATCGACTAAATGTTTACATTTTTACAACTGACATTAACGAGTAAACAAGTGTTTGCTTATATAGAAAAGTGTCACAACTACAATAAGGGATGAAATTCACATTATCGGGGTTGTAATGGTCTAATTTTGAAAGAGTTTTAAAGATTACATTATAATGCAAGCATAACACAAAAATGAGTAAATTCATACATATTATTTACTATCCTAATTTTACCTTTCTTCTAATTCGGAATTTGAAAATACCTCTCCTGAAAACCTGACAATATTTAGATGTGTCACTTTTCTATCAACTTATTAAAAATGTGTTTTTTCCATTGTGAACCTACTAATTGACGTAAATATACCGATGTCCCGTTTTGAATAAAAAAATAAATGGTTACGTTACCCATAACTGCCTCTGCGATTTATCGCCATTTTGGCTACTTCAATGCTCTATTTGGCGTAAGTATTCTACGATTGGCGACTGGCGATATTTTTGGTGATTTGTCGTAGTTATAAAAAAACCTACTCTGTCGAAAATAGTTGGCGCCGCGATGAAATAATTTGTAAGGTCACTAGATTAATAGACTAGTGTAAGGTACCGCCATTCCATTCCTCCTGTGAGAATGTGAGAAAATTGTGAGATAAAGATAACAAATAGAAATTCCCCAAGTGCAATAGGGAAGACAGATTTTTTTTTGGTGTAATTGCACTGCTGTAAAGTCAGGAATGTATAGTTGGAGAAAATTGTGCGACAAGGATAGATATAAAAAAAAATCACTAATGACGGTACTTTACACTTTATTATTGATCTAGTGACTTTAATAATTTGAACTCCACAGTGTTTTTTGTACTGGTAGGTATGTTGGCAGAAGGTAGCACAGGTTGGCTATTCTGTATTCCGCGGCTGTTGCTATTTAACCTTGACTCGTTTGACCGTTGATGGTTGACACACTTTACGTTTCCTATCCCTATTCCTGTTTCTCTTGTGATTGTATCGTGAAATAACGTAAGCACATAACCTCAACTGTTCTCCAATTAGAAAATAGGGAATCATGTAAGTACGTGCGGCGTTATAAAAAAAGAATGGAAAAATGAAAGCTGGGGGAAAGGTAATTTATCTATAATAATTATATTTCACTACAGAAAATTAACATAATCTTTATATTTATTTTAGGGTGGTAACATGTAATGCCAATGACCCCAATGAAGGCTATTGTACGTATTGTCATACATCACTACCGATCTAAAGAAACATACGACATCCAAGTTACATCAACAGAATGCAAAAAATACAGTCATTCCCAAAAACCAAACTATCGGACAGTTTTGTACGTTACATTTTTTACCAACGCATTTGTAAAACATATTTCTAATTATTGTGTTGTTTTAGAAAAGCCTTACTTTTCTTACTAAAAACCAGAAGCTACGTGATTTAAAGCTTGCCATGTTTATTTTACACCGCGCTGCAATTCGATCCATCGATCATTTAAGCGTATTATATAACAGCATAGAAGATGCCCACAGTAACAATTCTGACTTGAAATTACATCAGACCAAGTGCAGCTGTGTTGTCCGAAATGTGATAGGTCCACCTATTCTACGAGAGGTAATTAGGCAAGTAGGAAATAGCGATATTCGATTATTTTAGATGAGTCGACGGACATTTGAGTTAATAAATATTTGTGTGTATCAGATATTTTAGTGGGAACAGTATCAGAACGGATTTTCTGGGGTTAATAGAAGTGGAATGTGCTACAGCTGTTGACTTGTCTATATCTTTACACATTTTTTTAAAGATATCTTTATCGATACCAAATATATTAGGTATAGGAATGAATAGTGGCTCAAATCTTTGCGGAAAAAACAATTCGGTAAACACTTTGTTAAAATGTACATGCCACACCATCCAATTATGTGTATCAAAAGCTAGCAGTGAACTTCCAAGTTGTTTTGGCAACCGAAATATATAGTTGGTTTAGTAATAGCCCACTCAGACGCATCGAATACCGGAGGGTATATGATTTAATTAATATTAATGAACTAAAAACTTTTAGAAATTTTGTAAAATTATCAAGTACGAGATGGTTAGCTCGGTATAATGTTATTGCCCGATTATTAGAACATTGGCTTGAATTAAAGTTTTTTTTAATATAGTAATTAATAAGGAAAAGTGTTACAAGGCTAGAATGATTACCGATATGCTAAATGATGACAAAATATATGTTTATTTTAAGTTTCTACTGACCATTTTTGAAGATACCAATAGTTTAAGTTTAATGTTTCAAAGTGAGAAGTCTGATGTAGGTGCTGTTTATTATCAGATGCTTCTAACAATACAGTCATTAGCTAAAAGAATTATAAAACCCCTATTTTTTCAAATTCCTGAATCTGTTACTGATATTGATGTCATTTTTAAGAAAATTAAAAATGCAAAGGAGAACAAACTCTCGTATTTACCTATAGATTCTGTCGATTTAGGGTATTATTTTAAAACTGAAATAAGGAAGCTAAAAAATCTACCTAAAAATATTAATCGTAAAAGAAAGATGTTTCAATTTTTTAGTAAGATTACTAAAAGAATTTTTAGATTGAATGCCCGCAAATGTGTTATATATATATATATATATATATATATATATATATATATATATATATATATTTGAACCTGTTAAGTCATTTTGCTGTTGTAGATGCTTAATTGCATTTCACGCCTTTAGGGCAACTTGTTGCTATTTTAAAACCATTTTCAATTTTTGCGCACAAGTACAATCTCATCTTCCGCACATTTGAGTCAGGTCATTTTGGTATTTTAAGTAGCCACCTAGGCTTTAGGGCAGCGTGCCCGTATGCTAAACCCTTTTAGTTACTTATTTGGCTCCATCGCCTAATTCTACAATAATGATTTTGCACATATTTGACCCCAAACGCAGTATATTTGCTGCTACTTTGGCAGCCGGGTGTTATCGCTCGCAAGAATTCCGAAACTTCTAGAAATCACTCCGTTGAGGCGCTTCGCCATTGGCTGTCTTTGATACCGGAATTAATTTGTTTTATGGAGCGCATCGCCATTGGCTGCCGAGAGCCACGTGGCAATGCCGTTTGGCTCACGCCACTTTAAGCGTCCTAACGCTTTTTGCTTGAGGAGTTCAAGTCAGGCCGTTGATCGAAGAAGTCGCAGAGTGTGCCGTTTCGCGGCGTTCCCGCTATTTGCGGGGACGCCAGCCTGTTTTCCCGTCTCGTGCTGTTTTAGCGAGTGTTGCCGAATATGCCATCCTTTAAGAGGTCGCGTGTGTTTGTGTGAGTGGCACGTCTTTACGTCAAGGCGTAGGTGTGTGAAGGGCTTCTTGGGGCCAGTTCTGCGTTGGTGAGAAAGGGGAGTAGTGTAGCTAGGCGGGTTCTGGACCACATTTGACCTTGAACTTTTTTCAAGGTCACGGGCCTAGCCGAGGTCAAGGTCACAGACCTAGCCGGTGGGCGTGGCCTAGTCGGGGTCATTGACCTCGGCCACTTCCGAGAATTTTTTCTAGGTCACGGATCTAGCCTAGGTCAAGGTCGGAGTCATTGGCCTAGTCGGGGTCATTGACCTCGGCCACTTCCGGGAATTTTTTGGGTTAAAAGTGTAGTTTTTGAAATTTTCCCACGCTCGAGCGTCTGGGATGCAGACATGTCTATTCTTGCAGGATGTTATCAGTAAATCAGAAGCTATTGTTACCCTTATCAAATTTTTCTCAGGCTCGACCGGATGTGAGTCATCGTCTGAGTACGCAGACATGTCTATTCTTGCAGGATGTTGTTGAACAATGGCATCCATTGTTTTAAAATCAGCACGAAATTCGAGAACAATGAAGGTATTGTTGTCTGGAGATTAAAAATGTGCAAAGCTTGTAAATAGAACAATGAAAGCCATTGTTTGAGAAAAAAATCAGCACAACTGCTAAATTGAATGCTGTCTTTGTTTGAAAAATTTTGCTGACGCTGTTAAAAGTCTAATTTTGAAATTTTTTCAAGATTCTCACGATACATTTTGGAGGTAAAAGTCTAATTTTTTACAAGATTCCCACGATGAATTTTTGAAGTTAAGAGTCTAATGTTTACAAGATTCCTATACCGGATGTGAGTCATTGTCTGGAAATGTCAGAGTTGTCAAAACCTGCCTGCCTGCCTGTTTATCTTCTACGCAATTAAACAATGAAGCCATTGTTTGAGAAATGTGCAAGGTTGCAAAAAATAAACCGAATTAATTGTGGTCTAATAGTATAGATCGAATTATTTCTAGCTAAAAAGATGCAATATGAAAATCCAAACCATTTTTAAATACCTTGTTAGGTTTTTGTTTTATTACACGTTCAACGAGATGTATGTCTGGATATTTAACTTGAATAGGCCGATTGGAAGCATCTTTTAGTAGATAGGTAATGTGTTCGATCCCGCTTTTGGACTGTTTAAGCGGTAGACAGTATTTAACATAATACAAAAGTGTTGGGGTGTTAGAGACATTTTTTGTAAGCAAAGTAAATATTACGTGTTTTTTCCCGTACTTTATTAAATACACAGTCTCGAGCCGATAGTTATTTATTTCGCTTGGATTTATGTACAGCATTCCCTCACTTTAGCAATAAGCAAGTTCCTAAAGAAATATTATTATGCTGTAGAGATTTACAGGTTACAGTTCGGAGTGTAAACTGAGTTAAAAATTTTGGATATTAGCAACAGTACCATTTAATTGCATATTGTTTTCTTTTACCAAATTTTAGATTGTTTTAATATAGGTTCGAAAGCACTGCTAACAGACAGACAGAAAACTTGTAATGCAGCTGCCAAACCGGGCCTTGTCAAATATCGAACAGCAATATATATATTAGTAAAAAATACTCTTTCGTTAGCAGGTTTGATGTAGTTTTAGCCAATCTTATACACATTCCAGCACTAAAAAATGGTAGGAAGCTAACACACACATAAGTACGGTGGGTCTTAGACAGCTGAATTTTATAATACAAAACAGGAGCGATAAAAGAACCGTGTTTACCACTCAGCATTTTTCAGTTTATCCGATTCGGCAACTTCCGCATATCGCAAAACAGACACCTTCTTTGTTCCTGTGTTGGCATCTTGGCTTTAAGAATGTTATGGTTTATTTACATCTTGTGTTAGCGCCCTTGGTTTTAAGAACGTTATGTAAATGAATATTTTATAGAATTTGGAAAACTAAAGAATATATTAGCAGATAATACAATTTATTTTAAAAACGCGAGGTTTATAAATACAATACAGCAAACCATAAAAGTTGGTTTTTGTTGTATAAGCAAGCCAATCCGGTAGAGAGATATTTAAGAGGGGTGATAAAATACTTAAAGAAAATATTAGCAGATAATACATTTGAAAAATCTGCACGACTAATACTCAAGATTATTACAATTAGAGACTGCAGACAAAAGGTAAGATATCAAAATTTTAAAATAAAGCCCTGAGAATAAGAACTAAATAAAACCAAATAAAAGCTATTAGGCCACAACAATACTCTAATTAATAAGGATGCTATACACGATATCCAACGGCGAGGGACAGTTCATTTTTACCGCATAAAAAACTTATTGCTTAGAAATCAGGTTCAGATACCTGTTTAATGGAAACATTTTCTTGAATTTTCTTTAAGTCGTTAGGTTGACTGTGCCAAGTTTAAACGAAAAAACTAAAGCTCCTACAGGCCAGATTCTTGAATCAAGTAAATAATACAGCAAGGCATAAAATTGGGTTTTTGCAATATAAGACATCCGCAAGCCTATCCTAAACTGGTAGTTTTAATTAGCAGAATTTTATAATACAAAACGGAGCGATGAAATAGTCGTCTGTTGATCATATTTTTGTAGCCACCCAGCATCTTTCAGTTATCCTATCATCTCCTTTGTTGCAGGTGTTAATAGAGGCTATATTTGCGTGTCGCCACAGACCTGTCAAGACTTGTGGATGTGAGCGTCTGGGAATGTGCAAGGTTGCTAAAAATGAACCGGATGTCTGGGGTTTCTGAGCAGGTCTGCGCGGGGGTCTGCGCGAGGGTTTGGCGGTAAATTCAAATTCTGCGCATTATTTTGACGGTGAATTTTAAATTATGATCAGGTTTTTGGCGGGAAAATCTGGGAGTGTACAAGGTTGCTAAAATTTATGGGGTCTTTGTCTGAGAAATTTACACCAGATGTAGCTAATGACCTCCATTATCAGTGTCTATAAATTTGGTAGACAGACAGACAGGCAGACCAACAGGCAGGCAGACAGACAGACAGACAGACAGGCAGGCAGACAAACAGACAGATAGGCAGACAGGCAGGTGGACAGACAAACAGACAGACAGACAGACAGACAGACAGGCAGACAGACAGACAGACAGACAGACAGACAGACAGACAGACAGACACCTAGACAGGTAGACAGCTGTTCCTGTAACGGTTTTATGGGCACGACGGTGTAATAAAACGACAATTGTAAATATAATTGTATTTTATTTGTCTAATGTACATGTATAAAATTATTACAAATATATGTTATACACTAGTTAATTATTGTGGTAGAGGTGTTGTTGTCATCTCTGTCTGGAGGATCTCTTCGTGCTGTTTCCGAACTGGATTTATTCAATTATTCCTGCCTCTTTTAACTCTTCTATTATACTAACAATTTCATTTCTATGATTTGTATGGCCAGATGCTTGAGAGGCATACAGTAACTTTAATCGATCAACTAATTCGTTCGGATCATCCCAGTAAACATAATCCAACGGTTTATTGCTAACTTGTTTATACATTTGCTGCATACCTTTACCAGTAGTCCTTAACGATATCGATGATGGCGTGGGTGATGATGACAGGTTAGATTTTATAAATTTCTTGTATTTCGCTTGGTTGAAACCTACCTTCTGATCATTTTTATCAAAATTTCTATGCGCTGCATTTGTTCTGTTTATGATATCAATATAATTTGCTCTATCTGTCAGCGTTGGAGTTATTTGAGGATCGTTTTTAAATAGTAATTCGTACAAACCAGGCGTACCTTCATAGCGCACATTTTTAACAATTATATCTGATCCCTTTATATCTAACTCATCTCCACCAAAATAAAATTGGTTTTTATCAAAATCATATCTAATTCCATACCTCCCTAGATTTGGTCTTTCTATAATATAAGTGCTTACATATTTCCTAGGAAGTTCGTCATACTGTTCTAAGAAAGAACTTATAGCTTGCGGCTGAAATTTGTTTGCTATAGTTGTATTAGGTTCATCTTCGGAGGATTCACACAATACTTCATCAGCCGGTTTTGGTGTAAATAATTCTAGTTTTGGAGGATTTGATATATTGATATATTCATCATCGTCATCATCCGCGTCATAATCGTATTTAATTGGAGGATTTGATATATTGATATATTCATCATCGTCATCATCCGCGTCATAATCGTATTTAGTTGGAGGATTTGATATATTGATATATTCATCATCGTCATCATCCGCGTCATAATCGTATTTAGTTTTTCTTTTAAGATTATATTTATCATCGTCATAATTGTATTTAACTTTCTCTTTCTTTTTCAATTTGAAAGGCTTAAATTGTGATGGAGGATTCTCTTTTGTATTGATTTCTTCTGCAACACTTTGTATTTGTTCGGTAACAGGTTTAAAAAATTTACCGAGGAGCTGTTGTTGCACCAACTTACCCTCCTTAAGAGCTCGAACTTTCTGTCTTATAATATTTTTAGTTTTAATAAGTTGCTTTGCTACTTTCGTTTTCATTATTGTCACAAGTATGTAAGCGGTAGACAGCTAGACAGGTAGACTGGTAGACTGGTAGACTGGTAGACAGGTAGACAGCTAGACAGGTAGACAGCTAGACAGGTAAACAGCTAGACAGGTAAACAGCCAGTTAGAGAGACTGACAGATTCAAACTAGTTCACACGTCAACAGTTTCTTATCAAATGATAGATATCAGAACTGTTAGATGTATATATAAGAATCAAATTCATGACGATAGCTTCCACCAATCTGAGTTCAGTTATTCGCTAGAATTGTCTGAAATATGATTGAGGATAATGTTTACCACCACTGTTTTCTTTCACATGTTCGTGCAATGTGCAAGCAATACATTTTCGTCCTTCTTGATCGGTTTCCCCTTTACATTTTGGACACTTATACTTAACTGGTACAGGCATCTCTCTCACTCCTATTTCTATTACTGCTCACAATCTGTACAATAAATGGTGTTAAGAATGTCTGCCTGTCTGTCGGCCTACCTATCTGCCTGTCTGTATGTCTATCTACCAAATTTATAGACACTAATAATGGAGGTCATTAACTACCACACGTCAACAGTTTCTTATCAAATGATAGATATCAGAACTGTTAGATGTATATATAAGAATCAAATTCATGACGATAGCGTCCACCAATCTGAGTTCAGTTATTCGCTAGAATTGTCTGAAATATGATTGAGGATACCGTTTACCACCACTGTTTTCTTTCATATGTTCGTGCAATGTGCAAGAAATACATTTTCGTCCTTCTTGATCGGTTTCCCCTTTACATTTTGGGCAGTTATACTTAACTGGTACAGGCATCTCTCTCACACCTATTTCTATTACTGCTGTCTGTCTGTCTGTCTGTCTGTCTGTCTGTCTGTCTGTCTGTCTGTCTGTCTGTCAGTCTATCTGTCTGCCTGTCTGCCTGCCTGTCTGTCTGTCTGTCTGTCTGTCTGTCTGTCTGTCTGTCTGTCTGTCTGTCTGTCTATCTGTCTGTCTGTCTGTCTGTCTGTCTGCCTACCTGTCTGTCTGTCTGTCTGTCTGTCTGTCTGTCTGTCTATCTGTCTGTCTGCCTGCCTGTCTGTCTGTCTACCAAATTTATAGACACTGATAATGACAAAGACCCCATACATTTTAGCAACCTTGTACATCTGCCTGTCTGCCTGCCTGTCTGTCTGTCTGTCTGTCTGTCTGTCTGTCTGTCTGTCTGTTTGTCTGCCTACCTGTCTGTCTGTCTGTCTGTCTGTCTGTCTGTCTATCTGTCTGTCTGTCTGTCTGTCTGCCTGCCTACCTGTCTGTCTGTCTGTCTGTCTGTCTGTCTGTCTGTCTATCTGTCTGTCTGCCTGCCTGTCTGTCTGTCTACCAAATTTATAGACACTGATAATGACAAAGACCCCATACATTTTAGCAACCTTGTACATCTGCCTGTCTGCCTGCCTGCCTGTCTGTCTGTCTGTCTGTCTGTCTGTCTGTCTGTCTGTCTGTCTGTCTGTTTGCCTACCTGTCTGTCTGTCTGTCTGTCTGTCCGTCTGTCTGTCTGTCTGTCTGTCTATCTGTCTGTCTGTCTGTCTGTCTGTCTGCCTACCTGTCTGTCTGTCTGTCTGTCTGTCTGTCTGTCTGTCTATCTGTCTGTCTGCCTGCCTGTCTGTCTGTCTACCAAATTTATAGACACTGATAATGACAAAGACCCCATACATTTTAGCAACCTTGTACACTCCCAGATTTTTCCACTGGCTATAATTTGAATTTCCCACCCAAAAACCTAGACAGAATTTGAATTTCCCGCCAAAACCTACGCACAGACTCCCGCGCAGACCTACGCAGAAACCTCAGACAACCGGTTTATTTTTAGCAACCTTGCACATTCCCAGACGATGACTCACATGCGCAGGTCTAGACAGGAATTTGTCTGACAAAATGTTTTTAAACAAGTTTTCTCTTATACATACATCTGATTTTTAACCAATCTAGATAAGTTCAAAATTATACTGTCCCTCACCATCCTTATTAATTAGAGTATTGCAGTGATCTAATAGCTTTTACTCGGATTTATTTAATTTAATTCTTATTCTCTGGGTTTTATTTTAAAATTTTTGCGCACAGTTGTTAGCACTGTAATAACCTTAGTTATTCGACGCTAATCGACTATTAAAATCAGATTAAGACATAAACCATACTGCCTGTCTGACTGTTTGTCTGCCTACCTGTCTGTCTGTCTGTCTGTCTGTCTGTCTGTCTGTCTGTCTGTCTGTCTATCTGTCTGTCTGTCTGTCTGTCTGTCTGCCTACCTGTCTGTCTGTCTGTCTGTCTGTCTGTCTGTCTGTCTATCTGTCTGTCTGCCTGCCTGTCTGTCTGTCTACCAAATTTATAGACACTGATAATGACAAAGACCCCATACATTTTAGCAACCTTGTACATCTGCCTGTCTGCCTGCCTGTCTGTCATTCTGTCTGTCTGTCTGTCTGTCTGTCTGTCTGTCTGTCTGTCTGTTTGCCTACCTGTCTGTCTGTGTGTCTGTCTGTCCGTCTGTCTGTCTGTCTATCTGTCTGTCTGTCTGTCTGTCTGTCTGCCTACCTGTCTGTCTGTCTGTCTGTCTGTCTGTCTGTCTATCTGTCTGTCTGCCTGCCTGTCTGTCTGTCTACCAAATTTATAGACACTGATAATGACAAAGACCCCATACATTTTAGCAACCTTGTACACTCCCAGATTTTTCCACTGACTATAATTTGAATTTCCCACCCAAAAACCTAGACAGAATTTGAATTTCCCGCCAAAACCTACGCACAGACTCCCGCGCAGACCTACGCAGAAACCTCAGACAACCGGTTTATTTTTAGCAACCTTGCACATTCCCAGACGATGACTCACATGCGCAGGTCTAGACAGGAATTTGTCTGACAAAATGTTTTTAAACAAGTTTTCTCTTATACATACATCTGATTTTTAACCAATCTAGATAAGTTCAAAATTATACTGTCCCTCACCATCCTTATTAATTAGAGTATTGCAGTGATCTAATAGCTTTTACTCGGATTTATTTAATTTAATTCTTATTCTCTGGGTTTTATTTTAAAATTTTTGCGCACAGTTGTTAGCACTGTAATAACCTTAGTTATTCGACGCTAATCGACTATTAAAATCAGATTAAGACATAAACCATACTGCCTGTCTGACTGTTTGCCTGTCTACCTATCTGTTTACCTGTAAGACCTGAGCATAATTTGAATTTCCCGCCAAAAACTGAACAGAATTTAAATTTCCCGCCAAACCTGCACAGAATTTGATTTTACCGCCAAACCCTCGCGCAGACGCTCACGCTGCCAGACAACCGGTTTATTTTTGCAACCTTGCACATTTCTCAAACAATGGCTTCGTTGTTTAATTGGGCAGCAGACAGGCAGGCAGGTTCTGACAAGTTTGGCATTTACAGACAATGACTCACATCCGGTTTATTTTTAGCAACCTTGCACATTCCCTAGACGCTCACATCCACAAGTATTGACACGTATTTTCTATAGTCTGCGTCTCCTTCTAATTTTAGCTTTATTTTACACAAATTTAAATGTGATTGTTTAGTTACAAAATGTTTTTAAACAAGTTTGAGATTTTCTCTTATACATCTGATTTTTAACCAATCTAGATGTTTTTCTCCAGCAAAAATGAAACTGTCCCTCACCATTGAGTATAGCATCCTTATTATTGTAGTGATTGCAGTGATCTAATGGCTTTATTTTATTTAATTCTTATTCTCTGGGTTTTATTTTAACTTTTGATATCTTACATTTTGCGCACAGTCTTTAGCATTGTAATAACCTTAGTTATTCAACTCTAATCGACTATTAAAATCAGATTAAGACATAAACCATGAATACCGGATATAGGACAATTGTTTTATTAAGTAATTAATAACTGCCTGTATCATACGTTTAACAGCTTTGTTAACAGTAATATTTAATAAATACGTAATTTTTATACACACCGAACTGTAACCTGTAAATATCTACACCATAATAATATTTCTTTAGGAACTTGGTTTTTTACTAATATATTGTCGTGATCTAATAGCTTTGACTTGGCTTTATTTAATTCTTATTCTCTGGGTTTTATTTTAAAATTTTGATATCTTACTTTTTGTCTGCAGTCTTTAGCATGTAATTGTAATAATGTTGAGTATTAGTCGTGCAGATTTTTCAAATGTATTATCTGCTAATATTTTCTTTAAGTATTTTTCCACCTCTTTACCGAATTAGCTTGCGGATGTCTTATACTACAAAAACCAACTTTTATGGCGTGCTGACAAAGTCATATGATAACATTTCCTACACTGCATACGATAAGTCAACGACCTTGCATAACAAGCAAGTCTGCACATGCATAACGTAAATAAATGTGTATCGGTGGACTACTTACGAATGATTTACAAATACCGTTGTAAGAAACCGAAATTCCAATGATAAAATTAAACCACCACTCTAATTAATAACTGCCTGTATCATACGTTTAACAGCTTTGTTAACAGTAATATTTAATAAATACGTAATTTTTATACACACCTGTAACGTGTAAATCTCTACAGCATCATAATATTTCTTTAGGAACTTGCTTATTTCTAAAGCGAGGGGGTGCTGTACATAAATCCAAGCGAAATAAATAACTATCGGCTCGAGACTGTGTATTTAATAAAGTACTGGAAAAAACACGTAATATTTACTTTGCCAACAAACAATGTCTCTAACACCCCAACACTTTGTTAAATACTGTATACCGCTTAAACAGCCCTCCAGTGGGATCGAACACATTACCTATCTACTAAAAGATGCTTCCAATCGGCCTATTCGAGTTAAATATCCAGACATACATCTCGTCGAAAGCGTAATAAAACAAAAACCTAACAAGTTATTTAAAATGGTTTGGATTTTTATATTGCATCTTTTTAGCTGGAAATAATTCGATATATACTATTAGACCACAATTAATTCGGTTTATTTTTTAGCAACCTTGCACATTTTCTCAAACAGGTAGTTAAAACAGGGTAGTTGAATAGCAGCCCAACCCCTCTTTCTTACCTATATTATAGTGGCTGTCAGCAAAAATTCTCCCCAGACAACAATGGCTTCATTGTCCAATTATCGTGCAGATTTCTCAAACAATGGCTTTCATTGTTCAATTTTTTGCAGATCAACACATTTTTAATCTCCAGACAACAATAGCTTTATTGTTCTCGAATTTCGTGCTGATTTTAAAACAAGGGATGCCATTGTTCAACAACATATTGCAAGAATATGCATGTCTGTCAGACGATGACTCACATCCGGTCGAGCCTGAGAAAATGTTGATAGCTTCTGATTTACTGATAATATCCTGCATGAATAGACATGCTCGAGCGTGGGAAAATTTCAAAAACTACACTTTTAACCCAAAAAATTCCCGGAAGTGGCACGTGACCTAGGTGAGGCCCGTGACCTCGCCCGTGACCTTCGACTAGACTTAGCCAAGTTTCAAACCAGAGGCCAATGACCGAGGCCCGTGACCTTGACCCCGGCTAGACCCGTGACCTTCGACTAGACTTAGCCAAGTTTCAAACCAGAGGCCGCCACGTGACACTTAGCCAAGTTCCAAACCACCGGAAGTGCGCCAGAACCCGTGTAGGTACTCTACTAGCTCTGCATTTAATTTTTTAGTTTGCATAAAAATATACTAATTAAATTTTGTACTTACGGTTAAATGACGAATTCTGGCAACACCCGATCTGCCTTGCTAAACCCAGTAGAAGATAGGTTGATAGCTTGGTGCATCGCAGCACTTTGGCTCGGAGGCGTTTGATTCAGAGACTGTAAAAGCAAGATTGAAATGAGTGTCTAGCTTCTAAAAGGCCATGGGTTGATTAAATTTGCTAATTAAATTTTGTACTTACGGTTAAATGGCGAATTCTAGCCGCTCTCTGGGCTAGGTTCGAAAATGCAGTCGCATGCTTGGGTGGAACGAGGTCCCCACGTGCTAGTTTAAAAAGTACAATTTCATATGCAATGAGCACGAACTTTTCATCGGAGAAATTTCCTCTCTCATTCTAAAATGGCACTTATAGGAAGCGTAGCAAGGCCTGAATTCTCCATCTTGGATGCGAGGGCACAAAAACACTTTCTAACACAGCGAAAACGAAGCACTTGTAGCACTGCAAACGGACGGATCGAGAAAGGCCAGCTTCACGATTCGACTCTGTATATATTATGGTAAACGCCGAGGACAGCCGATCGCTACCGAAACGCCTCGGTGTAGACGCAATTCGTATCAACCCATAATGCAACACAAAAGTGAAAGTGGCCAACGGACTGGAGCGGTCAACTTTTGTTATTGTTTTAAATAGATTCGCATTCAAGTGAATTCCTAGAATCTGTTTCTTTGTTTCAACCGTTGTCATGATGTCAGATGACGAGATGCGGCTACATGTCCTGACAGGCTTTTAGAACAACAGCGCTCAAAATTTATAAACACGTTTAATTGAAATAAACAAGTACAAAGGCGTAAGGGCTATTTTCCCCTTGTATTAGACAAAGCTACAATAAAACATTTTGAATAATTAGCGACGCCGCGTAATTATGATTTCGCTATATAAAATAAAGTAATTATTTCTATTCATATAGCTTTTCAAATTTTCTGCAACCAAACGGCAATTTCCACCAGGGCGGAACAATGAGAATATTGCAAATTATAAAAATAATTATTTCTAGCAAAAGCTGTTACAAATCTAATTTTTTTTAAATTGTATCTACCTTTAAACACAATAAGCTAAACATTCCCTATTCTGATAATTTCAACCCTTTATATCCAACAGACCTCGCTGGCTCAGCGGCAGGGACCTAAGGCTGATGGTCAAAAAACTAGGGTTCAAATCCCACTTGGGGCCCGACGCAAATAGCTTTTTTAAATTAAAATATTTCCGCGAGTGAATGCAAGAGAGAGACAACCCAGGAGTAGAAGAGAGAGAGAGATCTACCAGTTTGAAATTCAAATATTTCCGCGAAAATTAAAAACGACAGCCGTGAGAAGTGCGCGCGCAGAAAACCAAGAAGACCGACACCCCGGGAAGTTTAAAATCAAAAAATTGAACTTAAAAAAAATCTGAAAATTTAAAATTTAAATATTCTCGCCAGAAAACCAAGATGGCCGACGTGTAATTCCAGAAGCAAATTAAAAATGGCCGCGCGTAATTTAATCGGAAGCTAATGCGTAATTTAATCAGTAGCACATATGAAAATTAATTAGGTCAATCCGCGAAATTAATTAGGTCAAACCGCGGATTTAATCCGCGGATTTAATTCGCGGAATTAGATCAATTAATTTGATTGCTCCAATTACGGTGCCGCATTACTACTCCCAATGCTTCCAAGCAAGATGTACCTGTATGATGCTCAGGTTGTAGTTTATTTTTAAATGAACTATCGGATCTTAGAACGCAGTTAATTTTAGGAAATGTTACTCGATTGTCTACAAAGTCGCCCTCCTGAATACATTTTGAACATCCAAAATAACCGGTATGGTTTTTAATGCAACTAATAAAAGCTTTTGCAGGAGCATCACAGATAAATGCATTTAGACTAACTGATATTTTGTGATTATTCACAGTTCACCGTTTTCTATAATATTTTTTGCTTCCTGTACAAAAGGCGCTAAAAATTGATTAATATCATTAGGTTTTTTTTTGCCGTGATAAATACCAATTAAAAATTGTTCCGTATAAAAATCTGCTACTATGGATGCCAATACTGGCCAAAACTGACTGCCCGAACTTTTAGACAGTGGCAAACCATCGATATTTAAATTAATTTTGATATTCGTAGGATAAACAGAAAAATATTTGGTCACTGAATATTCAAGACTACTGGAAAAACCAAAATGTACATATTGGCCACCACTGTTAAAGTGGTCTATATTGGCATAACCAGTTCTTGGTGTTTTCACTCAAGTCCTAGCATCTTTCGGTAGATCAGAATGACCATGTGATCTTAGTATGTTTAAAAGCGAATTCACTGCTACATGAGAAATATTATGTTCTAAAATCCAGTTTCGTAAATCTTTACTAATGGCTTTATCAGAATTTTGGATTAGATACTCACTTATAATACCATGAGTAGTCAAAGTTATGTCGACTATTTTTGCGGTGGTGTCACGAATGTCCATTGCGCTTTGGTTCGATTAGGACGAGTGCGCTAGCACGAGTCCTAATCCGAAGCGCAATGGACATGAGTAGTGATACCACCGCAAAAATAATCTACTTAACTTTGACTAAGAATGGTATTCGAGGGACTATTTAATGAACCAAACTACCTTTGAAAATTAGTTTTCAGTAAATCTAACAACAAACTAAGGAATTTCTATAGTAACAAAACACTAATATTGACTTTTTCTAATAAAAATCGCATTTGTTAAAAATAGTCACTTGAATACCTTCTAGGAAGATATATCCACTGATATTTTTTTGATTTGTCAAGAAACGTCAGAATTCTGAATTTTCATTGGTCACTTTTTGACAGATGACAGGTGAATTGAATAGTCCACCATATTATTGCTGTCTGATTTAAGACATTTAGCTACATCCTCACATTGTACAGTTTGAATTGCTTCACATTCACCCATTTGAAAATCACTCGGACAGTCTTCGTTTAATGTATCAGGTATAAATGTACCTGAACACAATTGCTTATTGACATTAAAATTATTCACAAAATTTGAAACCACTGAACTAGCTGAACAATTACTATGAAGGTGCCCGGAATTTTCTAATGTATAAGTATCAAGTTTGTTATTTTTAATTTGTGAATTGATTATTTGATTTCTACGCCTTTTAGACAATAGATGTAAATCTTTCTTTGGCATTTTACTCTCTGTAATATTACAACAATGCAATGACAATAATTGGTTTAAAACAATGATTAATCAGAATCACACTTTTCTCATATAAACCTTTTGAGACCTGAAGCCAGGAGCAATTTATATTTAACTCAATTTTACATGGTGTATTTGGTAGTCCTTTATGAATGTATTAGTGCTACAATGCTACCTTGATAATTTTGGCTTTCACTTTTACTGAATTACATATTCTAACAAATGCTTGCCTTTCCCTTTAAAACGCTGCAACATGTGGCTGATACATTTTTAAAGCCGTTGTCCCACTAAAAAACTTTATAAATAGTTTTATCAACACGATTTTGAGCAAAAAACAGAAACATATAGACTTACAAAAGGGACGTCAACCGCAAATCAAGACACTGCAATCCAACCTTACTTTTCAGTTTTGCGACAAAGCTGATTGCGTTTTTATAAAACCTTTGAAAACAATTTTGGCAGTGGGGAATGCCTTAAAAATACTTTGAGCGAATGTGACGTCACTTAGCTTTTATAAAAAAGCTTTATAAATATTTTTAAAATGAAATAGGGCTTTAAAAGTTACCTATACTATAAAGGCAAATAAAATCAGCTTGTCCACTTAAAACAGATTAAAAGCTTCGGGTTCCAAAGGTTAAATAATATGTATAGAACATGAAATACTTACATTTATTTAACATTTACCGAAAGTAAAACCACGTGCAAATCTGCAAATAGAAGTAAAGAATTTCACACTGTTCTTCGGTCGAGCTACTGCCAGAAACCCAGAGCCAACACCACCTCGGCTTACAGCTTCTTAGATCTAACATTTTATCAGGAAACTGACCATTGGCATTGGCACATCTGGGCTAGATTTAATAAAGACCTGTCCGACAACAAAAGAGACCCAACCCAACGGCACTTAAAGCTAAGGGTTGAGTTATTTATGGGCCTCTTACTACTGTGCGTACATTCCATTATACACAAATGAGCTACTAAATGCCCTATAACAAACAGCTCCAGAAAGTGACAAATAGAAAACCCTTTACGAATAAGTGTTGGCCCATCCATCACCCGGACGCTGTTGTCAAATGAACCAAATTTCAGATCTATCTCATAAATATCGCAAAATAAATTATAATTCATAGTATTTATACCTACTGTGGCATTTTATAAATAACAAAACGCGCGATTTATAAAACTGTTGTTTTTCTAAGAAGCAGATATATTCAGAAAAATGCTTCAGATAACACAATTCTTTCATATTTTTTTTACATTTAAGAAACGAGGTAAGAACAATACATTAAGCCCAATAAATTCAGTAGACAAAAAGCACTAGTCACATTGCAATCGGTGAGGCTATCAAAGTAAAAACTTATAAACTGATTTTGTAATTCAAAATGTACAGTAATTTTCTTACATTCGCTGTGTAATTATATATCAAATGTTGGAAAAGAAATACGTCTGACAACGCTGCTTTGAGATACAATTGGTTTTTATCCTACAGATGTATGAAAATCCGCTTTTCGCAGATCTACAGATGCGCGAAAGTATACGTTTGCACGGCTAGCCGCGAAAATGTTAGTTTTCGCGGCTAGGCGCGAAAATAGATCACGAGCGTCCTAACCGAGGAGGCCGTTTACTATTGTTTACTGGTAGTTCATCAATTGTTGTTGGTTTCTTATTGTCAAATTTTATACGTGCAGCTGACTAATTTTTTCGTTATTATTCTAAAGTACGTGTTAATTACTGTTGTTACGAGCTACGTAATTATGAACGTCAATATATTTTTGTTGTGTAGGATAAAAAATACTGTGAACCACGACGGGAAAACTATTTTCCCGCCTAGGTACACATAAATTACTATTGTTTGTTTGTCCTACTCTGCAAACAGTAAGCAGTAGCATGTTATCTCTTATTGGTGCACCACTGCCATATATAACTATCTTTTTCTATGTGCTGCGATCAGGTTCGAGTAAAATTCTCCGGGAAGTTTACCCGGCAAATTTGATAATGACAAACTAGCTATTCTGAAAGCTCATTTAGTACTTTTATATCGAGTAAAAGTGTTTTGGAATTAAATTCTTTTTTTTTGGGTAGAATTTAAATTTGTACTTAAGATTTTCAGAATGATACAGATATTTATTTATTTACGATTACAAGAAATAGGCGGCGAAGCCGATAAAACTTCTATCACGAAAAGAAGCAGATACAAACACGATTGTGGTTTATAGGGCTAAAAAGTAAAATAAAATAATGGACTCACTTCCGTTTCTTTTCAAAATTGTTAAAAATGGGTTAAATTCGATTTATATAATATTATTATATTACATTTATGTCATACCATTATGTATGTATTTAACTTTAATAAATTATAAAACAGTTTCATATGGAAAAAATGTGGCAATGTTATATAATATGGTTAAAGTTGATACTAATCAACATAATTATATAGCAGTAATATAACAATGTTATATATATATACTCTCATAAGTTACATACCTATTACGTGCAATATATGTAACTATGTTATATAGCAATGTTATATTTTTGTTATAAAACAAGTTATATAACAGCAATGTAACAAAAATTATATAACATGAATTCCATATTTGTTATGTTTCAGTTATGTATCACAAACATAACAAGTGTTACATAACATTGTTACTTTTGTGTTCCATAACATCAATATAACGTGTTTGCTGGGAATCTATTTGAATTTTAGTGTTCTAACTCAAATTTACTGAATCTTGCGAAATAGCAATTTCCATTGACACTTATTATCTATACAAACAGGAAAATAACTCTTTAATTAAACAATCGCAAAACTTTTCTGTAATGACGACAGTTTGCCGCAATATATTATTTTAAAATATTTGGTTGGAAAGCAGATTTGAACCTACTACACGGTCTATATAAATGAATATAAATAAAATATAACTTACGTGTGCATGTACCTACTATATTACAATTCTATAAAAACTTTCAGGCAATTTATTAAAAACGAGGCTGCAGTCACTGCACTATAACCGGCAGTCACAGCACTATAACCCGCACAGCTGCTTCAGAGTTATACTTTATTCAGCTAATCGAGTCAGTAAAGTCCGCAACCCGAGTTACAAATATCAGCACTAAGTTCATTACTAATAGATACGATTTTATTAAAGTTTACATCACAGGATGTAACTATAATATACAGGGTTAGTCTGATCAAAAGTTGAAGACAACCCACCATACAAAAAACGCCTTTCACTTGATACAATTTTTAATATGATTAATAAATTGAATCAAAGTCCCCAACTTTCTGTTTACATGTCATTGGCAGTGTCGGACTGGCCCACCGGGCGACCGGGCAAATGCCCGGTAGGCCAATCCAGTTTGGAGGCCAAAATGTCCACATAATTTTATTTTTCAAATAGTAAAAACAAAAAAAATGCACAAATGTTTTTACAAAATTCTAAACTTTGTGTCAAAGTATTGTCCCAGTTTTATTTGTGCATGTATGCATCATGCATCTATTATTTCTTAGTAGTCGTAGAATGAACATGATTGTGTGTGTGAGGTTCCCGCAACGTCAGTCAAAATTCCTTCATTCCATTACAGAGAACGAATATTTAAATGAAAATGGCATAACAATTGAGACTGAATTTCCAGTATTGAGACATAGGAGAATAAAAAAATGCAAAGAGAAACTGTCGCAGACCCTACGAAACAAAGAGTTTTGAAAAAAATTTAAATGGAAACTTATAAAGTGATTGTTAATCAATTAATGCAAAGCATGGAAGACCGATTCACTAAAAATTAGGAGATTAGTGAACTTTCAGTTTCTTTGATCCGAGTACTTTTCAACGTACTGCTCAACTAAATGGAGAAAATATTCCTGATTTCGCTTTTGTCGTAATTTCAAAGCTAAAAAAACATCCCACAAGACATCATTAAACAAGAATTGATTAATTTTTCAATTTTTTTTCACTTTACAATAAGAACAATCTCAGCCTATGGTGACTGTGACTCAACCAATCACGACCCCCTGATGACGACACTAATAGTGATGACAACGAAAATGACACCGAAGAAGATCCAAATTTTCATTTAAATATTTGCATTGGTGAGGGGACAGAGGGTGATTGTGCGGGTTGTATGAATTGTTGCTTTAAAATTTTACACAAATATAATTTGCACGCCTTTACATATAGTAATTTGTACTACAAATACTTACTGACATTATCATACACCCAAGCAGCCTGTGAAGGCGTATTTTCTAAAGTGAAAATAATCAAAAATAGGCTAACAGCTTCTTTATCAAAAGAAAGGTTAGAATGTTTTCTAATTTTGAATGTGCAGTGTGATCTACTCCAAAGTTTGAATTTCGACGAAATCATTGACAAGTTGCCAAATAGATCAGTCTCTTGAAAATCAAAATTGTTGATGTGGTTCATATTGTTAAGTATAATTATTATAATGGAATAGAGTGTAAAAATTCCTATAAGGTCAATGCTTGTGATCATTACTATTTATATTTTTTCATTATAATTGTTCCAAACTCAAAGTTTATAAAGAAAATTTTTTGTTATTTGTTTGAATGTCAGTTTATAAGAATAGAATTATTATTTACCTCCTACCTATTTTATTTTTTTGTTACCTTGTTTCATGTTTAAATTTTAAAATTATTAGAATAAATATTTTTTCCTTTCCTCCATCGTTTTCTTTATCGTAGTTATTGATTTGGTTGTACTTTCACGTGCCATTACTGTACTGTGTCATTACTGGTAAGAGGGGTGCGTTTTGGGTCTTCGTGCTCCCTACAATTATAAACATTTTGACTGCAGCAGTGCTTTGCCCCCGGACTCTCCTTTAGTCGGGGGGCTGCGCCCCCCCCCCCTTCATCTTATTTTTACATGTGGAGGCCACATGCATCGTTTGCCCGGTAGGCCACATTTTGCCAGTCCGACGCTGGTCATTGGTGTAAGTCTATGTCAAATTCTAGGTTAGCAGATTAGGTTTTGTGTCAGTTTGTGTCAAAACTTATTTCTTATCTTTCATATTAAAAACATGACTGATTCATTATGACATTCATAAAAGCAGCGAAAAGGTTATGTCTTTCTAATCCAAATTCTCTGTCAAGTTTAGTGGTAATCTAGTTACGGCTGATAATTATAACTTCGGTGAATGAAGTGTAGAGTTGCAACTACAGTCACAGTAAATATGGAAATCTACTATTGCATGTATGACACCAGACGGAGAAAAATTGGAACAGCCAAGATAGTAGCGCTAAGTTTCCAAAAGTCTGTATTTAGTTGATGATGCACACGTTCAAGGGTTGTATTTACCATGCCAATATTACGAGAGAAAACCACGTTAATCAGAAGACAAGTTGTTGAATATCGCGTAATCAGGCACCGATTGGCTAAAAAATTGATATTATGGTCATTCTATTGGTTGGTGACGTTATGAGTAGAATGGTTTCAGGAATTTCATCCCGTGCTATTTATTTGGGTTTGAATAGTCTGGCGCTAGGTTTTAAAAAGCCTGACATTGGTTGGTGGTGCAAACACTAACTCAATACCCCCCGAAAAGAACAGTAAAAACATCCGAAACTGCAATAGCGCTAGGTGTAAAATTTGTGGCGCCAGATTGCGCTTAGTGTAGAGAATCTAGCCCTAGGTTTTCAGAAGCCTATCGTTAATTGGTGGTGCTAGCGTTAACTTAGCACCCCCCGAAAAGACTAGTAAAAATATCCGAAACTGCAATGGCGGTAGAGTAATAATTTGTGGCGCTAGGTTGCGCAAGATATAAAGAATCAAGCGCTTGATTTGGAGATCATTTGGAATAGTTGGTGGTGCTATGTTAACCATCAATTTTATGCCGTACAATTCAAATGGGAAAAGCGCTAGGTGTAAAATTTGTGGCGCCAGATTGCGCTAAGTGTAGAGAATCTAACGCTAGGTTTTCAGAAGCCTATCGTTAATTGGTGGTGCTAGCGTTAACTTAGCACCCCCCGAAAAGACCAGTAAAAATATCCGAAACTGCAATGGCGCTAGCGTAATAATTTGTGGCGCTAGGTTGCTCTAGATATAAAGAATCAAGCGCTTGATTTGGAGATCATTTGGAATAGTTGGTGGTGCTATGTTAACCATCAATTTTATGCCGTACAATTCAAATGGGAAAAGGGCTAGGTGTAAAATTTTTTGACGCCAAATTGCGCTAAGTGTAGAGAATCTAGCCCTAGGTTTTCAGAAGCCTATCGTTAATTGGTGGTGCTAGCGTTAACTTAGCACCCCCCGAAAAGACCAGTAAAAATATCTGAAACTACAATGGCGCTAGCGTAATAATTTGTGGCGCCAGATTGCGCTAAGTGTAGAGAATCTAGCGCTAGGTTTTCAGAAGCCTATCGTTAATTGGTGGTGCTAGCGTTAATTTAGCACCCCCCGAAAAGACTAGTAAAAATATCCGAAACTGCAATGGCGGTAGCGTAATAATTTGTGGCGCTAGGTTGCGCAAGATATAAAGAATCAAGCGCTTGATTTGGAGATTATTTGGAATAGTTGGTGGTGCTATGTTAACCATCAATTTTATGCCGTACAATTCAAATGGGAAAAGGGCTAGGTGTAAAATTTTTTGGCGCCAAATTGCGCTAAGTGTAGGGAATCTAGCCCTAGGTTTTCAGAAGCCTATCGTTAATTGGTGGTGCTAGCGTTAACTTAGCACCCCCCGAAAAGACCAGTAAAAATATCTGAAACTACAATGGCGCTAGCGTAATAATTTGTGGCGCCAGATTGCGCTAGGTGTAGAGAATCTAGCGCTAGGTTTTCAGAAGCCTATCGTTAATTGGTGGTGCTAGCGTTAACTTAGCACCCCCCGAAAAGACTAGTAAAAATATCCGAAACTGCAATGGCGGTAGCGTAATAATTTGTGGCGCTAGGTTGCGCAAGATATAAAGAATCAAGCGCTTGATTTGGAGATCATTTGGAATAGTTGGTGGTGCTATGTTAACCATCAATTTTATGCCGTACAATTCAAATGGGAAAAGCGCTAGGTGTAAAATTTGTGGCGCCAGATTGCGTTAAGTGTAGAGAATCTAACGCTAGGTTTTCAGAAGCCTATCGTTAATTGGTGGTGCTAGCGTTAATTTAGCACCCCCCGAAAAGACCAGTAAAAATATCCGAAACTGCAATGGCGCTAGCGTAATAATTTGTGGCCCTAGGTTGCGCTAGATATAAAGAATCAAGCGCTTGATTTGGAGATCATTTGGAATAGTTGGTGGTGCTATGTTAACCGACCCCCAAAACTTGACGTACAGCAAGACTGGAGTTTGCACGTGAACACCGATTTTGGACTTTGGAGCAGTGGGGTAAAGTTCTGTTCACCGACGAAAGCCGCTTTTGTATAAATGTGATTGATGGTAAAGAGAAAGTATGGAGACACCGAGGGGAGCGATATTTACAATGTACCATTGTCCCCACAGTCTCATATGGAGGAGGCTCACTTATGGTTTGGGGTGGGATATGTTTGGGAGCACGTACGGAATTAGTGGTTATTGCAGGAAGTCTTCTGACAGATGCACGGTATATTACAGACATTCTGCAAGATCATGTTGTGCCATTTGCCCCATTTATAGGGGATGTTTAAACTTGGTTTAAACACACATAAATTTTAATAACAAAATTTACGAAGCCAGTCAGAAGTTCGAAATGTAATTCTGATTTCATAAACAAACAGTTTTAACCTCCAGTTTTACTTCATAATTTCGCAAGTTTATACGTAATTTATATCTGTTTTAATCTTGAATTAAAACAGGCAAAATTCAGTTCCCATTTACGAAACCTTAAACGAATATTGTTTCGCCAACATTAAGTGAAAATGCAACTCGGCGACCTAGAAAAGCCAAGTTCAACGCTCAGCCTGCAAACCGATGCGGAAATATAAAAGCTTATCATGCTGAGTTGCGGTCTTTGCGGACCTTTAAACGCGTTCTATTACACTATTATGAACTTTGATATTGTTACTGCGTTAAGCATTTTTAGTTTTATATAAATACTAGTCTATTTTCATAATAAAAATCAATCTGCATTTAATGTTTGATTCATTCACTACCCTTTCTAAGCCATAATATTCACGGGGCATGAGGCTGTGCTCCGAGGGTTAGTGTCTCTACTGCCGTCCGTTTCAAGTACCATTGACTACATTGGTTTAAAACGTAAACACAGTCTTGTTTACGTGCTTGACGGATAAAATCAGCGCAAAGTAACGGAGTCCTGATACAGCCTCTCAGGCATCTCTGTTCATGGTCCTTCGAGCCGGATCTGTCTCCAACTAACGAAAAAACACATCCCGAGAAGAAGACATCATCTGCCAACCACCCAGTTCCCAGAAAATGGCCAACAACATGGAGGAATTCAACAACTTAGCTATCGCCCAAGAAGAGCTCGCGCAGAAGATAAAGCAAATATTATCCAACAGCAAAAAGGACCCTGCCAGCCGAAAAAATGAAGCCTACATCGCCAGTCGCAACAAAACGCTGGACGATCTTTGGAACGCTGCAACTAAAAATCATGCAGAAATGGGGCAGCTAAGTATTCCAACTCATAATTATTTTAAAACAGGGTATTACGACCAAATTAAAGCCATATACGGCGAAGCAAAAAGTTACTTGCAGAGCTGTTCAAAAACAACGGAAATTTCCAACGCCTCCGTAAGCAGAACGCAAGAGGAAATGGTGGCCAACCCCGAGCAAAAGGTTCGTATCCGAAAACTGCAGATTCGGATCCAGAATTTTAAGCAAGCGATGGACGACGCCAAACTAACACAAGAATTAGGGAGGCCCGCCATCACGACAAGGGAATTATGAGAAAAATGGGATCGTGTGGTCGAGATGGACGAAGAAGTTATGTCAAACGACATGGCTTCAGAACAAATGCACTTCAGTCCTGAATATACTACGTTGGAAGACAGGTATAGAAATTTAATTATTTTATTGCAAGCGCCGACAAGGAACGAGCAAGCAGCAGCCATCTCGCTTCCTCAAGTCAAAATTCCCATATACGAGGGAAATTATGAGGAATGGGCCACTTTCAAGGACCTGTTCACCAAATTAGTAGATGACAACCAGAATATGGACGATGTCATCAAGATGCAATATTTAAAGACGCATCTTAAGGGAGAGCCAAGCCGACTGATCCAGCATCTAGCTGTTACCCAAGCAAACTACAACACCGCCTGGAATCTGCTGCAACAAAGGTATCAAAATAATCGCCTTATTTTAACTAAATTGCTAGATACCATATTCGATCTGCCGGTCCTCTCCAAAGAGTCAGCCCAAGGGTTAAAACGATTGCACGACTCCATCAAGGAATGTGTGGAGGCAATCAAAAATTTAGGCATCTCCACGGACAGTTGGGGTCCGTGGATTAACAGAGCTATCGCTCGAAAATGGGATCCTGAAACCAACAAATTATATGAACAGTCGCTTCAATGTCCAAATGAAGTCCAGGATCACCAAAATTTAATGGCTTTCCTGCAAGTGCGGTTCCAATCCCTCGAATCCATAGATGGAGCTCGAAAGCCTGCGCAGGAAAGACCACAGAAGAATTACGCTTCCGCATCCCTAAATTGCAAGCTGTGCCATGGAGATCATTACATCGACAACTGTAGTCAATTCCAGAGGCTACCTACCCATGAAAAACTAGAAGCAGTAAAAACCAATCGATTGTGCTATCGATGCTTGCGGCACGATTCAAATATTCCATGTCGTGCCTATTTTAATTGTAGGATCTGTCGCTTCCCGCATCATACTCTGCTTCATAAGGCGCAGCCACCATCAAGGCCGCTCCCTGCCCAAAGGATGAGAACGTCAGCTCATGCAGCAGCTATGAAGACTTCCAACGCTCCAGAAAAGAAGCCGAAGTCGGACATCATCACCGCCAATGTAGGCGCACAGGAGAGCCAAGTTCTACTTGCCACAGCAATGGTTCAAGTAAAGGCAGCATCCGGGATGACTCATCTACTACGAGTATTAATAGATCCCGGGTCTCAGGGGTCGTTTATCACGGAAGCATCAGCCGAATTATTGGGGTTACCCAGGACCAAAGTTCGAGCTGAAATCACAGGAATTGGGAACAGCGAGCCAAAAATTGCCAAATGGAAAATCCCAGGTTTGATCACACCTAGATTTTCAAGTAACTTTTCCCTACCTGTAAATTTACTAATACTTCCCAAACTTACCAAAGCCATGCCTTCATCCCCTATCCCAAACGTAAATATCAATTCCTGGAGCAATATTTTTATCGCCGATCCAACCTTCAACCAACCTGGCCCCATAGACATAATTCTAGGAGCCGAAGAATATTCAAAAATAATTCTAGAAGGAATCACTAAAACCAAGGATGGCATCTTAGGACAAAATACCGAGCTGGGCTGGATCTTATCTGGAACCATTGGAAGACAACATAACGAAATCATTAAAGTCAACACCATGGTTGCCAAAATCGAAGAAGATGAGCAGTTACAAAAATTTTGGAACATAGAAGAAGTTCCCACTCAACGAAAAATTTCTCCAGACGATCAGGTATGTGAGAATAAATTCACAGACACAGTGGCTCAAATCAATCAACATCGGGACAACTACATGAAGGTCAATACCACGATTGGCAACTCGTGGCAAATTGGAGAAGAATATCAGTTGCAGAAATTCTGGGACATCGAAGAAGTGCCCACACAAAGAAAACTCTCCGCAGAAGATCAGGTATGCAAGGAAAAATTTATTGAGACAGTTAAAGAGATTCAGCCCGCATCAAATGGATCCATCCCAGGAGTAACAATCCAGCAGGTGGAGAAAATATCAACAACCGATCCTACAGCAGCTCCAAGCAGTGGATGCAGCCCAGAAATTGCAGGCCACGAACAAATCGTTGGAACTCCTCCAGATGTTTCTACAGCAGCTCCTAGCGATGGATGGAGCCAAGCAGTTGCAGCAATAACTGCTGCTAACAAGAACACCTCCGAGTCCACTAAAAACTTGACACTCGGTAATGGACGGAGCCCAGAAGTTACAGCAATAACTGCAGAAAATGGAAAACCCTCCGACTCCATTAAAAACTTGACACCCGGTGGAAAGCGACACCAAGTGCATGGAACCTCCGAAGTCCTCACTCACGAAATCCTCGTTCATGAAGTCCGCATCCACGAAGTTCCCATTCAGGAAATTCCCATTCATAAAGTCGATGGACAGAAAGGAAAGGGAATTGCAGTACACGAGCAACCCTCCGAGTACACTAAAAATTTAGCACCTAGAGGAGGATGGCATCAAGAAATGGCATCAAGAGATACAGCAAGCGAGAAAACCTCCGAGTTCACTAAATACTTAGCACCCGGTGTAGGATGGAACCAAGAAATGGCGGCAGCCAGGAATTCAGAAAATGAAAAATCCGAAACCAAATATTCTACGCCTAATAGAAGGTGGATTCAAGAACTAACAGCAACAAGTTCAGGAAACAATAAACACAATGCTAAGCACTTAGCCCCTCGTAGAAGATGGTATCAAGAAGACGGCTTATTAAAGTCTGCGAGGGAAGTTACCGAAGACTCGCAATGTGGAATACCGATGCGGCATCCTCTAAAACAGCTAACCTCGGCAAGAGTGATATTAATTATCGTATGCACTCATAGAATGTTCGTCTCCAAAGGAAGAGGCAGCCGATGGACGTTGGCAGGATGTTCCAAACCAATTGGTAACATAGTCAACGACACAATAACACAAAAGCTCTTTTACAGAAATAGCAAAGGAGCCAGTGTTGCAGCAACCGAACCACTTCGAGGATTTACAACCCTCTCGGTTAGACCTGCAACATCATCTGAAGGAAGTAGCATGGAGAGCCATCCGGCATCGCTACTCCTATCCAGAAGAATCGCCAACAGCGTCTAAAAGACGTAACATGGTAAACTATCCGCCACCACTCCTATCTATCTAGCGGGATCACAGGCAGCCTATTGGGAGGAGCTATTCTAATAGGAGCTTTCTACTACATTCGGAAAAGGATCAACCGAAGGAAGCATCAATCCAAACAACGCCAGTCAGCCGTAGAAGAATATCCTCTAAAAACCCTTAATGTGGAAGAAACAATATAATTTTCCTTTTCTTTTTCTTCGGCCTAAAATTGGCAATATGTTTAAACTTGATTTAAACACACATAAATTTTATTTTCTAAAATTTACGAAATCCAGTTGCATGGCTTTTAAATGCAATTTATTTAATATTGCTATCACCAATTACTAAATTTAATATGTTTAAATTAGATTAAAACTATATATTTCAGTTCAAATTTACGAAACATTATTGGTAATTTAAAAACCAGTGTTATTACACAATCGTATGAGTTAAAAACCAGGAAAGCGCAATTCTGCACTTCTTGCATAATATCGACCCACAGCAGCGAGTTCAACGGGCGACCTTCGCCTCGACCAGGAAATAAACCTGCACAATTGCTTATCTGCTGTTTTGTAATTTAAACACTTTGTCCTACTAAACTGTACATATGAACTTTGATATTGTTACTGCGTTAAGCATTTTTTATTTGTATAAATACTAGTCTATTTTCATAATAAAACCAATCTGCATTTAATGTTTGATTCATTCACTACCCTTTCTAAGCCATAATATTTATGGGGCATGAGGCTGTGCTCCAAGGGTGGTTTTTTACTGTCGTCCGTTCAAGTACCATTGACTACATTGGTTTAAAACGTAAACACAGTCTTGTTTACGTGCTTGACGGATAGAATCAGCGCAAAGTAACGGAATCCTGAAGCAGCCTCTCAGGCAATTCTGTTCACATAGGCATGTTTTGCAATAACTATCCGGGTTTCAATGTAGATTTTTCTATATTATGTTTTGAGAATGGCTAAAATTATTACATATGAACAGTATTTCCAGTAATGTAAATAGCCGTATTGCCACATTTCCTAGGAATTGGTTGATAGAGATATTGACAGTGGACGCATTTGTACTCACCCTTAGTTTCCTGATTTTTTTAATTTTCTTTGGATTGGTTTGATTTTTACGACACCTATTATGTGTGTTTGAGTTTTGAAAGTGCTCTTGCTTGAGTATTAAGGTTGTATTTCAGCCTTTTGTTTGTGGTTTGGGACTAGAGCTGTGTTAGATGTTTACGCCAATTTCGTGTCGGGTGCACCCTTTTAATTCAGTGAAGACAGGACTTGGTATTCCTTCTCGCTGGGTTGATGGTTGTTAAGTTGTGTGCCCCAGAAATAATTGAAAACTTCCCCAGAACACGACGGGCATTTTTTTTCTTCTCGAATATTTCTGGTTTATATATCCTATACCGTTTTGTTCTTGTGTCGCACTATTTCGAAGTGAATCTAGTTGTTTGATTCAGGATATAATGATATTTTAAATATATCTTACCTTTTGGCTGCATGACATCTCAGGTATAGAAACCTTTATCGTCCACTTTTAACGTTGTTTGACGTTAAAGTGGATCTATTTCAGGCACTTAATTAATCAGCATTTGATCTTTAACTAATTTATACTGTTTCCATCAATTAACCTTCAATGCACCTTAAATCGTGCAATTAATTATGAATCCACCAACGACTTATCGAGCTCAGTTCTTGGTACCTTTCGTCTAATTGATTGCGCACTGTACCCTGCGAAAAAAATCGGTCACGTTTGCAGTATAGTATCTATTGTGACCCACAAGCAGCCATTACTTCTACATCAATTTGAGGGGCTTCCATTGGTATAGTGGTCAGCGAGTATAAATGTCGCAACACTAGCCGTCTGTAGCAGCGTAAAGTTTATTTACCTATCAAATGATATCCTGTATTTGCTACTTTTTAAACAGAATACGGGTTTATTTCATCTTAAATTAAGTTGCAACGCGTAATTTCGGAGATTAATGCAAAGCGGCTTGTTGTTCCTGTTTTAGCTATGAATAGTTGCACCGTTTTATGATTACGACTATGCGTAAGGTCTTTCCCTTCCCTATCTTAATTAATAGCTTTTAAATATTAGATGATACTGATTTCAACTAGAACTCTATACTTCGCTGAATCGGCACCAAGCGTTTTTAATTATCTAAATTCGTTGTGCTCAAAAATAAACATTCGTGTGCTATTCATTCGGTGAGTATTTTATATTTGTTATATAATAATTTTGAAGCACAACTGTAGAATTTGCGGTCTGAATTTATTTTGAATATAGTAAATTCACTCTTATATAATTAGGTATGCTGTAGTAAGATATACTATCTTTAAAGATTCTTTGAAATTGTATTTATACATTCTATGCCTCTTTTTTTTTAAGAGTTGGTAATCAGCGCCTTTACTTCCTACTTGGCGTCCGTATTTTGTTTACTTGTTCTTGTTTGAGTCTCTAGTTTTTTCTAAGTCGATCATGTTTGCTAATTTCTTAATTATCACTGAGAGTGACATAACGAAATCGTATCTAGCAATTTATTCACTAAATGAGTTTCTCTCTCTTCTTCTTTTTCCATACAAATTTTGAATTTAAGAAAAACAAAGAGTCTATAATTTTAAAAGAGATCAATAGAAAGAGCACATAACCTCAATTGATTGCTCGTTAAATTCTTACATACCAAAAGGGTTAAAGCTATTTTGAAACTTGTGTAAAAGGGGCCAATAACGTTTCTTTTATTGTTCACTGTTTTCAATTTTATGTTTGACAACTGCAAGACTGGAAGACTATTGTGATCAGCAAGATCCCAAAAACATTGTCTATCAAAATGCCTATCAGTGCGCAGGTGGGTGCGTGCACAGGGGGCGAGTCCAAGCGGTTGGACTAACGTAACCCAAATTTTACATGTATTGTTAGGGTATAGTACCACAAGAATTTATATAAAAGTTAATCATAGCTAAAGATTAATTATGTAATTTATTTATTTGTTTATTGTGTGCTGGGGCTGCAAACGGGACTAGCCCAAAATAGCACCTGCAGTATAAAAGTTACATTTCATTTATTTTTTCTCCTACTGAGAGGCGAATTTGAGATATAATTCGTTGGTGAAAATGCTTTATAAACAATTAATTTGTTGCGTCGGCTGTACGTAGGTATATTTAGGTTAATTAAAACTAGCAAAAGCGGCGAGTCTATTACTGATTTTAATATTTTTGATTAATGTAGATTAAGTAACATGGGTTCCAAATGCAACTGCAATAATTCAAGATGGAATGAACATATGGGTTATAAATTGTAATGCTGCTATTGGAATTGATGAAGTATTTGGTTGTTCTGACTATAAATCCCAACATTTTATTTGCTTTCTTACAAATAAAATCGATGTGATTGTCAAAACTCATTTTTGAATCAAACATTACTCCCAAGTCCTTCATCACTTCCACTTTTGGTGATTTTTTATTAGAAATATGATAACCGTGCAGAATTTTATATTTTGTTTAACAGAAGAATATATTTCGTCAAGTATTGTTTTCTCGAAGATTTTAGGTATAACGGATAATTTACAAATTGGCCTGTAATTAACAATCTCTGAAGTATCTCCCGATTTAAATATAGGTACTATCATGGATTTTTTCCAGTACGCTGGAAATATTCCACTCACAAGTGATTCTTTAAACAATATTGATAAAGGAAATGTGAAGCAATTACAGCAGCATTTTAGCAGCATTGGAGGTATGCCGTCTAGACCAGGTCCCTTGTTTTTGTCAAGTGATCGTAACCTATTATGAAGTCTACAAGAATTTATTAGGTTTTCAGGAAAATTATAGTCATGTGAAGAGGTTTGAAACAAATTTAAGAAGTCGTTCGAAAAATTATCGTCATTTTTGTAAACTGATTTGAAGAACATTGCAAATAATTCTGAAAATGACTGGCCATCATCTGCTATTTTCCGTTACAGTAGAGCTTTTTTAGATTTCATAAATTTCCAAAAATATTTAGGATTATTTGAAATACTTTCTTGGGTCCGTTCTATGTAATTTTTATAATCCTTTACGATTTAAAAGTTTACTCCGGCGACTAAAGGTGTTTATAGAGTTCCTTGCTCTTGTATTACATTGGTGAATCAGGTCGGTCAGTGAAAACTCGCATCTCTGAGCACCAGCGCTGTCTCAAGTCGGGTCTCGTTTCATCATCAGCCATCGCCGAACACCAACACGATACTGGTCATAAGATCCTTTTTGATGAAAAGTCCATCATCTGCAAATCCTCATTCTTCTTTAGCAGAAAGATTCACGAAGCCATTGAGATTTACAAACACCCTAACAATCTCAGTCGGGACGAAGGCTTTCCTCTTCCTTGTATGTGGAAAGTGTTAATTCCTAAGCCCCGCCCACCGCCACTGAACCGCGACGGCGCGGCGCTTGCCTATAAATTCTCGCCTTTTTCCTTCCGGTAGTTAGTCGAGTTTCGCCTCTGACGTGGTTCACACGTTGAGTTACCGTGTTCTTTGGTTTTTTTCCTGATGAAGTCCCTTACGAAAGTGGGCGAAACGTTGAGTTCTTCGATCTCAATCATGACACGGTCCAGTCCCGGAAGTCGTTTGTTACTTAATGACAGAAAGCATCAGAAATCAAGTTGAAACCTGTTGTCTCAAAAATAAGGATTTGCAAGTATTATAGTACGAATACCCTACTAACAAATTAATAATAAAATAAAAATTGGCCTTTCTCTTAATGAAAATACTTTCAATAATATATTACGCAACTAGTTTAGGAAAGTGATGTTTTACTGAACAGGTATGGCTGGTTTGAATACGAGCACTTTCGAGTACGAGCATTTTCGAGTGCTTAAACGGCCATACAGTCATATTAAATTGAAATTAGTTATTCAAAGTAGATTTTGTGTTTACCTTTGAAAGTAGGCATAAAGTGTATGATGTTATAAATAATATACTGGAAGCGGTAGGATCTCATTTTCTTGCGGAACTTGTTTGTAATTTATTACAGCAAATACAGCAGTAAACTTCGAAGTGCTACGAAAGTTAAGCTTGAGCTAGTTTAATCTACTTTTGATAAAAATATATGTATATTTAATAGATTTTCCTCGCCAATTTTTATTGCTGTAGTATAAACAAATTAGTGCAATTACAATATCTTCAAAATATATAACCTGATAACCGATTTTCTGCAGCTCTTTATGTGCCCTTGAAACTAAATTTGTTAGATTGTTTACCCGAGTCCCACTTCAGGCAGTTGGGTGTATTTCAACGTTTTCTTTACATCGCACGGATGGTTGTATATCATATTCGGTTGAATGGCTCTCGGAAATATATCTTCCAGCATGTTTGGCTCGCAAAATTTTATCATAAACGCTGCTAAGGGGCTCGGCGTAAAATACGGCGTAATGAAACCATCAGCTGAGGAAAGAAAATCACGAAGCTAACTCTTCGTGTGATATAGTAAACATAAACCGTTACAAGGTGCGCATTTTTTGGAGGACTGTACTATAAATACGGCTCTCAGGATAAGTTATTTGACTGTCTTCATCCCATCTTCGCTAACTAACTCAGGCGCCTCCACGTTTCCGGCGCACCCAGCAAGCTTTGATCCTTCAGTGACTGCGCTCCAATCTACCCCGTTTCCCCATTTGCCATTACCGATGCCATTATTCTTCGACTGCTACTCGTTACTTTATAAAGCTCGCCTATAACGAAGGATCCGTTTGCCTTTTATTGTTTTATGTACTTTTCATAAGGTGCGAGAAATTTTAGCCAATTCTCGTCCTAGCCATCCCCCATCAGGCTCCTCGGCAGTTTTACGATTCCAAGGGCCAACTTTGCGAGGATTTCTTTTCTTATTAATTTAATATTAGCTACATCAGTGTTTGTACACAACGGAAATGAGATGCTGGAAATACCACCCCTGCAGCCTACAGCCTCCCTAATCTTCCTCCGCGAAATCATTCCGATCCCATTCATATCTTATTAAAGGTTCAGTTGGGCTTTTTCAAGATTTTTTGCAGCTTCCTCGAGATAATCTTATTAAATCGAGCGGCCCGTTCCATGGATTTGGAGAAACTGTATGCAGGGCAGCACTTTGTAAATTAATTAATGGAAGGTTGTTGCGTTACGACACGCTTTGTTTCCTAGTTCAAAGCAAAAACGAAGTTGGGTACAGTGCCGGAGTGAGGGTGAGCGTTTCAAGACGCCGGCTTTCAGTCGCTCAGCTATGTGGAAATGTCGACAGATTGTTGGTGTAACTTTGACTATCGTGCCATTGAACGTACTTTGGCTCCAAACAATGGTGGCTGCATGTATTGTGATGGCCGCGTGTGCAGTTGAATAGAAGCTGATTAGTAACATACCTCAGCGCTAATGACTAATTAACACGATATTTGAATATTTGGACGCATGTACCCCGCCATGTACGTCCTGCTGTTATGCTAATAGCTCCTATTTTTGTCTGTCACAACCGCGATACCAATAATTTACTCGCAGCGGCTGGAATAATTTTGGCTTTGTAGTGGCACACCTGCGATAGGGATTATTAACAATGCTGAAGTACTTTTGCGCCTCGGGTTCTAGATCAATGTAGGCTATCAAAGGAAATGTTATGCTACCTACAATTAATTTTGAACCCCCGTTTAAATACATTATTTTCGGCTATGTGCCCACATGCTAAAAGTGTCTTCCACTTCCTGAATTTATTTCTGAAGAAATTTGAATTAGATTATCGTGAAAGACTTCTAGCACTGCTGAAAATATGAGAATAACTTTGTATTACAAACCACTTTTCTGATCAACATGGTCAATATGACATGAAAGTTCAAAAAGAAATTATATTTGTCAAAGTCAAACTCAGTCCAAGGTGTTAAAGTATTTTTGCATGTCGGTTCTACCCACAGAAGTACAATACAATGTCTGTATACTACCTACAATTAATTTTGAACTCCAGCTTAAAACCGCGCGGTTCTGTGCTGGGACAGTACATATTGATTTGATATTTGTAGTAAAATATGGGGACAGCCACCCTTATCAATATTTGCTACTTCAATAATACTACATTTGCATTAACGTCATGGCTTATAATTAATAAATAAAGCTAACACTAGGAATCTTAATCCAGAATAGGAAAAATGTACACAATCTCTTTTCGTTGAAAAGTGACGATAAAACCACGTTGCTTTCTGTTCGTTCTCATAACATAGTAGCTAGCTCGACGAAGCAACAGAAACATGTAGACTTCTACAAGAAAAACAACATCCATAGATCACACTGTATTTAAGAAAAAGAGGTTATGATTAAAATGAATAGGAAGTTGACATGTAGAAAGACGGAAATAAAAACTCGGAAAAAGCCAAGCAGCTGAGTATGCAAGATATGGAAGGTGACAACGGTAGTGACTGGTAGCAGAACGTGTTTGAGTTGAGACCTCTGAAATTACAAAAATTTCAAGTTGTAGCGCTTAGACGAAGATTGAGGTACTATAAATGTAAAGGATAAATAACTTAGAAAACTGGCATAAGTATAAGTGCAGTTCAGGTAATTGGAGTTCTAATGTGGAGAAATAAACAAAAATATGTAAATTTGCAAACAGTTTTAATAAGTGCTACGTTTAAAACCAAAAGTCATAGATAGACTGGTTTAAGACTGTATATTAAAATTGCAATGTTAGTTGAAAGGAAAATTTAGGTTTGTGATATGTAAATCATATAAATAAAGGAGAACGATCCAAACGTGTGTCCGTCACGACAATTGCAGACGCGATGTCCCCCATTTGCGTTTGCATGCATTTCACCGTCTCCTCGATTTCTCGACCGGGGCTGAGCCCCGTGGGCCCCCTTGGAGAGGGGCGGAGCTCCGCGGGCTCCCTTGGAGAGGGGCGAAGCCCCGATGGTCCCTTGGAGAATTTAGGAGCCCCGTGAGCCCCCTTGGAGAGGAGCCGACCCCCGAGAGCCGCTTGGAGAGGGGCAGAGCCCCGAGGGCCCCCTTGGAGGGGAGAGGAGTCCCGAGGGCCCTTTGGTAAGAGGCGGAGACCCGAGGGCCCTCTCGGAGAGGGGCGGAGCCCGAGGGCTCCCTTGGAGAGGAGCGGAGCCCCGAGGGCCTCTTTGGAGAGGCGCGGAGCCCGAGGGCCCCCTTGGAAATGTGAAACGAAGGGAAAGACTGTATGGTTATGTTGTGGAAGTGACGTCCATAGTGTTCCAGATCCCCTTGCTGATTTTCCCAGAGAACTCAGTGCGTTATTTGAGCGGAATTTTGATGAAATTGATGCTATTTTAAAAAAGGACCCTAACCAATTTGCGTTTCTTTTTGAAAATGATGATCAAAGCTTAAAACTACTTCTCAGTGGTGACACAAAAGGTGCTAAGCAGCGCATACGAAAATATATCAGGATAGACCGCGCAATAGCGCGCGCAGCCCCGTTTATTAATAAGTAAATTTCTATTTTTAAATGTCCCTTTCACGCAGTTGCTGGAAAAACCATAGTGACTCATTTGGTTGCTTTTATTTTACAATAAATAGTATATTAAAGTATGAGTGGATAACAAGGTCTTTAAAACACGCGCGAGTTATCCACGAATACTTTACGCTATTTTTTATTATACCTCCTATACTGGAAATAAATTACGCACTAAAAACTTAGAAATAATTTTTGTCGTGATAAATCGAGAGGGCATAATAATATTGCTACTATAGTTACGAGGATTATTTACGTTTAGTTTCAAGCTGGTTGCCTCGGGTAAAGCTCAAATTACCATGGGTTCGTTGTACTCAAATATATAATTACAAGGATAACAACAAAATAATTCGTATTTATGAAAATCTTATCCATCAATATAAATTAAAACTTCTGGTGTCTTATGTTCCATGTCCCTGACCGGACCGCAACACAAATAGCACCTTAGTTTGACTCCGTTGCGGCGCCTGACGCGGGATTGTTATGATTTTGTGGGCGAGAAATTCGATTGAATAAAGTGTTTTACGGTGCCTGTGTGTAATTCGGATGTTAAGCTCGACAGGCCGCGCGGCTCCCTTAGTATACAGGGTGAGTCAATACTTACTCCCCAGCCCTAACTAAAATTCCGAAACCCTAGCCGTTTTCAAGTAAAATTCAAATAAATATTTTTTTAAGTTTCGTTTAATTTCAATAAATTCAAATACAAGATAAAACTTAAAATATTATAAAAATAAAACTATCTGGTTTGAGATAAACATCAGCAAAACATCCAATTCTTTAAGAAACCCTCAAAAATGTTACCATTTTCGTTAATACACGTATGTAACCTATGACTAAATTACCTCGCAACAGAATTGAAATTATCATCAATATTTAAAATATGGGATGATTTGAAATGATGGTAAAAAATCTGTAACGATCTTTACTGAGAACTTTCCCCGTAAGTGGACATTGTGAAACTAAACAATTATAAAAATTAAAAGAAAATAGAGCTAAACATATCTTCACATTAGTAATAATACTGAAACCATAAAATAAAAGCACTTTGTAATGCGAATTCAATCAATTTCAAATTAAAAAAAACATTACTGGCGATGGGAACTACAGCACTTGCGAATGCGATTTTAACTCCGCCCGTCTGATCCACATGCCCATTGAGAACCTCTCCCGGCTTTGCGATGTGCAGTATTACGCAGAACGCACCTACTATTGCCCCTTTTTGACTTTTCTTACGTTAACCCCGTATCTGTTGGGTCCCATTTTCCTCAAGTGTAAAGCCTGCGCTATGTGCAAATTATTACTTTTATCTATTTCTTAGTTGAAGTAAAAATAAACAAATTATTAAATTTTTAAGGTACTCACCCTTTATATGTTGAATCTACTATATGCCATTTTTCTTCACGGGTAAAAGCCTGAGCCATGCAAAATAGTACTTTCATTTAAGTAATAGCTATTGAGTTAAAGCAAAAATACGAAGAATTTTATTTTTGAAGGTGCTCACACTGTATACGCACGCACGCATACGCACACACACACAGACAGATAGGCAAATTGAGAAAACCTGTTTTCCGACATCTAGGGACCCTGAAACGTGAAGATCTGAAGAAATCTCGAAAGGTGGTTTTTTCGCTATTACAATACTTCCCTCGTGTTTTTGACAAGGGAAGTAAAAAAGACAGAAAACATATTTAAAAAGTATTTAGAAATCAGTTTTCTGTAAGTCTGCGCCGAAGATATTTGAACTAATGTCTCCGCCTATGGGTTATGTTTTGTTTCGATAAAATTGTTTTGCTTAACGAGTTCGCAGAAGGAACGCGATAGGCAATTTCCTATGGAATGGAACGGCGCCTGCAAGACCCAAACAATATGGGAATGAGTAGCGTTGCGGAGATGAGATCTTTCTGGTACAGAAAAGCGAAGGTGTTGGTTGGTTTTGCAGGTGTCGGACCATTACCGTTCCAAGTCTTTTTGTTATTACAAATTGTTAATTTGTTCGCTTCACCATTGCTGGCCATGTATTGGTTATTTTATTTTTACACCAATAAACTGTGCTTACCTGACTTTGTGTGTAAACTGTAAGTGGACACGCCCTGAACTATCCCCTTGTTCTGAAGTTTAGGATAAGAGATAAAGAGATTGTTAAAATATCTAAAATCAATTTTGAACCTCAACTTAAATATTTCATTTTAGGCTATGTGCTCGCATACAGAAAGTGTCTTCCAGTCCCTGTCCCAGTCCTTCAAGACTTATAGATAATTTTTTTCCGGATTTTTACTCTATTTAAAATATGACGCTTATCATTTGAAAAATTTGAAGAAAATACAACCGCCAAAAAATTCCTTTAGGTACAATAAAACGATGGTCCAAACAAAATGCACACGCTGAAATAAAAGAGATTCGCTCGCTAAAGTTGACGAATAAGGAATGAGGAGAAATTATTGCTACTTTAAAACACCATGTGACTAGCTGAATGCCAGTTATAGATTACGATAGTAAAACCTCATCGGCGATAGGAAATCGCGTACGGTGCTCAGCTCCGAGATTTAAACGCGTTCTGTGATTTCTGAAATAGCTTATCCGACTTCAAAATACCCGGAACTATACTATACTTTACAAAACGAAATAATGCAGTATATATAAAAACTCTACTAAGATAGCATTAATAAAAATTCAGTTATTGGGTCAGCCTTGCAGCTATTATCGCAACAAAGAAGACTAAGCAAAACAATTCCTAAGAATTCAACCTGCTTTTCGTGTGAAATCTTTACATTTGTTCGTTTGAAGAAAAATTCCACAAGGGAAAACAATAGCGATAAACTAGTGCAAAGCGCTTAAGACGTTACTGCCCCAAGACTTATTTCACAACAACGTACTTTCTTATAAACATATAAAATTGGAGTGCAGTAATTCTTTGGGAAGCTGAATATATTCGTAGATTTTCCAAATAGGTACGATATTAGGCTTTCGAAACGGCTTTATTCACGGAACAAATAACACACCACACGCAACCTCGTTGCTCCATCATATTTGACCAACTAGGTACTGATTTGTGTCCTGTGTCCTGAATTTGGCTTATAATAAGGACCAATTGGCTTGAATTTGAGGTTGGTTCCATATAAAAACTCAAAAGCTCTTTCCTTTTAACTAGTAAATTTTAAAATAATCAACAAAAAATAATCTTGACTACTTTGATTTGATCAGATTCTTCAAGCATAGACATATAGTCTAGCTATTTTTATTTTAATATTTAGAAATGCAGCTGTTAATATAATTATGTATAAGATTAATAGATAGGTATTAGGAGGCTTTTATCTAAATATGTTGACAACACTGATAAAGACACCAGCATACCATTATGAAATGTATTAGATATAGTTTTAAACACTACCACCTATTTGCATTTAAGACACGGCAATTAAAGTAAAATTTTTTGCAAATTTTATTGAGAATTAAGACTATGGACAAGGGCCCAAGAGACTGCTCATTGCCTGGGAAACCAAGTAAGTATAAGTTTACCACCGTTTACCATCGGCAGTCGAGTGAGCTTATGCTGTGGTTGCTTCTAGAATCCAGTACTTGTAAACGTTTCTGTATTAAATGAGTTTATTTATTAATTTACTCAGATTTGTATTTATTTGCATGTGAGTTCAACAACAGCATAACGATTATCACTTACAAAGTCAATCGCGAAACATTGTTATTTGAAGTATTGAATATTTTCTACTAACACAAGAGGTCGCTATTTGTTTTTTTAATTGACAGTAGCCTAGCGGTGGTAGCCAAAAGTATAAAGTTTTTTTAATTTATATTTCCTTAATATATTAGATTACATTCGCATTTGAACATACATAGCTTTGCTTAGAAAATGGTATTGTTACTAGAGCAATAGAAATATACTATTGTCCATAGACAAAAAACATACATTTTAACAGCTACAATGATACTATAATATCAAGAAATAAATAAATTGTTGTACCAAATATGGAAAGCAAAGAATTGGTAGAAAAACACTCTTTTATGTTTTACATAATAATTTAGCAATATTTATACTATCAGCATCATCATCATCATCCGCAACACGTATGAAAACTGAGGATTTGTTAGATCATTAAGTTTCTTCTTCCTTGAATTGTTTTGTATTCATACAGACTTTTAGGTGTTCTGGTGTTGTCCACCCTTATTTCTTCATTTAAGTTGAATAAGTTAAATGCTAAAGGTGGTAATCTTTCTTTACCTACCAACTTTTAGCTTTTCTTCTTCTACCACTTTAAGTCTTGTTCTAGGTTGGGTGGTGGATCTACTTTTCGGGTACTGTTTCAGTCCCCTGCCTGCACCACCCAGCCTAGATAAATTATCCACTCTGTCATTATTGATTATGTGGATTAGTTCCTGTATTAAATTGAATAAATAGTGGTTCTATAATAGCACAGCATCTTGTAACAGTGTAGTAGTAACGTTTGCGCCATTGACGATGCAGCGTAACGACGCATACAAATACACGCGGCCTTACTTGCCGTTAGATATATATGTAACACTGGCTGAAATAATGATGAAGTCAAGCAATATAAGTTTGGGATAATTTTTTTTGTCAATATTTAATTACTCAATTACTACAGTCAAATTAAAAACGTACACTGAAAGCTAATGTCGTCAGTAAATGAATTGAAAAAAAAAACATGATCTACCACTAAATACAGTTTGGATGAAACTAGTGGTTCTCCAAGAGCAATAGATTATAAAATAGTGGAAATTACTCTGATAGATGGAAATATTAACTAGTGGCTTAGAAATCAATGTTAAGATAAAGATATGGATAAAAAAAGGCAATACAACAGTAAATATAGACTGGACATGTTGCCTGAACGGAAGCAAAATGATTTAAAACATGCACAATAGAGACCCTAAAGAAGAAGGGAGTCATTGATGAGATGGGTGTAACGGGTCCGTGTCACCTTGGTATTTAACCATTATTCTGCTAGGAATAAAACTAAACTGTATTTCTTACATTATACTAATTATATTAAAGCGTATTATGCAGTGCTCGAAAACCAGCTGATTTAGTCGTTTAGTGCGGTTATTATTAGAACAGAAGCAAATTATGCGAAGGACTTAGAAGCGTGGGAGGAGTCGCTTGCCAACAAGCGAGCGGTGCGTGTCTCCCGAACTCAAAGGGAGGGTACTCAAAGTATTATAAGTGCCATCTTGGGGAGGCATCTCCGAGACACAGCAGTTCATAGCCAGAAGCTGCTATTCCGTACTTGCTGATTTAGTGCGCCACGACAAAGCGCTGCATCATCTTGTTTACCCATCGCTTCAGCTGATTTCAAGCTACTAGAATCAGGGTCGTATTTATTAAATTCGAGTGCGGAATGTAAGCGTTGTCTGTAGATTCAGCATTAAGCTTGTGGACTCTTCTGTGCTACTATTCATAGCGCATATAATATAACATTGTGTATTCTTTTTATGTATTTCCATGCATGTATGTTTTTTACAGAGTATATATCTTTTCATGTACTAAACTGTTTGATTTTCATTTCTGGTAGGATTTGCATATACACTTACAGGATTATAGGTAATCACGAGCAGACCGCAAGAGCAATATTGACAAATTCCCTTAGCTACACTGTGGTAAGAGCTGGTCTTGTACTCTTACGACTGAGCTAACTAGCACACCAAGGGCAATATAAATTCATAGTACAGTAGAGTATAGGGCACGGAAAAAAGCCACATTAAATGAAATGACGATATGATGAAATAACAGAGACTGTAAGAAACGGAAGACGCGGAAGTCTCCAGGAGACGATCGAATAATAAGCGAATATCTAAAAAACGGTGGAGACCAGCTACTGAGTAAAATTAGTAACTTATTAAATACCTGTTTATCTAAAAGTGACATTCCCGACGACTGGAGCAACGCGGAGGTTATCCTAATACCTAAAAAAGGAGACAAACAGGAGCTGAAAAATTACAGGCCCATTAGCCTCCTCTCACATACATATAAATTACTCAGTCGGATAATTACAAATAGATTGACAAATAAACTCGACAGCTATCAACCAATCGAACAGGCTGGCTTCAGGAAAGGGTATGGCACCAATGACCATCTCCAAACTATCAAATTAATAATAGAAAAATGCCACGAATACAAACTGCCACTAGTGCTAGCCTTTATCGATTATGAAAAAGCATTCGACACTATAGAGCATAAACCAATACTAGATGCCTTAGACGACTGTCGTATTGATTCTCGTTACTCAAAATTAATTCAGAGCATTTATCAGAAGGCAACCCTTCAAGTGAAAATGGATAATAAAACAAATAAAATTAAAATTGAAAGGGGTGTGAGACAAGGGGACGTTTTATCCCCAAAATTATTCACTCTGGGCTTAGAAAACGTTTTCAAAGAAATGAATTGGCGAGACAAGGGAATCAGTATTGATGGAGAAAATTTCACCAACCTCAGATACGCGGACGATATACTGTTATTTGCTGAAAGCATGGAAGAGTTAGAGGACACGATAAAACAGCTAAACAAGGAATCAAAGAAGATTGGTTTGAAAATGAATACTCTCAAAACAAAGATCATGTCTAACGTTCCTTCAGACAGAGAAATTGAGCTAGACGTGGAAATTTTAGAAAAGACAACCTCGTATATATATCTCGGTCACACAATACTTATGGGAAAAGAGAACCAGGAAGGGGAGATATATAGAAGAATAAAGTTAGCATGGGCAGCTTTTGGGAAGCTCAGCTATGTCCTGAAGTCATCAAAGTTCCCCATAAGATCAAGAGCTAGAATATATGACGCATGTGTACTACCTGTCTTAACCTACGGGATTGAGACGGCGACTTTCACAAAAAGAAACATAAATAAGCTGAAGGTGGCGCAAAGGAGTATGGAAAGAAGAATGCTGGGCATAAAGTTGAGAGACAAAGTAAAAAACACTGAAATCCGGAAGAGAACAGGGATAACAGACGTGGGACAACGAGCGGCAAAGTTGAAGTGGAGCTGGGCCGGTCACATCGTGCGACAAGAACGAGAAAGATGGGCAGGTAAAATTCTAGACTGGCGACCAAGGACGAGTAAAAGAGGCGTAGGACGACCGCCCCTAAGATGGAGCGATGATATTGTGCATGTGGCAGGGAAAAGATGGAGACAACTTGCTAGAGATCGAGATAAATGGAAAACAAAAGGGGAGGACTATATCCAGAAATGGATGAACGTCTGATCGAAGAAGTAAGAAACAACCGGAAGAAATAAAATAACAGAGAACGAATATGATTAGAAGATAAGATATAAGCTAGAAGAATAAAAATAATTGCGATCATCATCAGAGTATCTCCCAACAGTCGCTTGAGACCAAATCTGAAGAAGAAGTTGGTTGTTCAAATATGGAAACCAGTTCTGTGGATCGCAGTTACGGAAACGCTGCTTCTAAAAACAAATTTTTTGGCGAAATCCGAAATATGATTAAGGAGTTTCTAACAGATAACATAGCAATTGCTCAAGGTGATTCACTAACAATCATTTAGCACATTTAACGACAGTAGTGATAAACTTTCCTACCGGTAGTATTACTTAGCCCCTAGACGTAACGGTAAAAAGGGGAAAGATTAAGTAAGTATTACGTCGTTAATATTAGTTACAAATTTGATCACAACGCTATTTGGATTGTTCTTATGTTGATAACGAAGCTTAAATTCATAATTAAAAATCAACAGTCATTTGTTAAAGCCAAAGCATATTATGAAATACTGAAAGTCACGTATTGGTAATGTATTTGAATGTAATAATAAAAACCCGTAATTTGACCTCGTTTGTTTAATTTAAATAATTATAATTTTGTCTTGCTTAAAGGGACACAAACTCCCACCTATAAGACTTGCCGCTACCATGGGAGTTAATACTAAGTTTAGTTATTCCTAGCTTTAATTATTAGATAAGAATTTGGTTCATCTACAAATAACTCATCTCATATCACATTTTCACTCGCTTTACCCGTGTCATGGACGTCGGTGTCCTTTTGGGTCACAACATCGAAAATGAATCCAGCTCCTGGTGTATTTTATATCTTCGGGTGTTATTGAAGTTTTCTGAACCTGTTTAACCGATTGGTGAAATAATGCAGACTCGCCTAGTATTTTTGCAATATTAATCTAAATTTCTTTCTGATATCGGTATCGTAAATTTTATGTTGTTAAAGTATAAAAGAACACACCTCGACTCGAAGTGTTGTTATTTTTAATACTACATTTTTTTATTACAACTTAAATATGAGCTACTTTTAACTAATCAACAATACCACAATATGAGGTTAGGAAAGTAATACGATACTTTCTTAAGTTCTCTGAAGAACAGTAGCGAATGAGAAAAAAATTGAGTCTGCAGAATAATAAAGATAATAAAAAGTTATTAACTTTAAGGTATGCTGTTAGCGAGACAAATGTAATGAAACATTCTCCTCGGTCTTGGTATTTGTTTTGAATACTGCTGAATTCCTCGTCTGAAAGAATCATAAAATTAAGGGATAGATGGAAGTTTGATTGCTAAAATATTGCCACATCGTAAATTCTGGAAGTTGCTCGACTTAATTTTCTAAAAGCATATGCTGAAGAGCAAAGTGTTTCATAACTAGTTTGATCGAATTAAGCGGTCTCGGGTAGTGGCGGCTAAAATTAAAGGTTATAGGGTTAGAATTTGCCATTTATGCATGAGGTAAGAATGGTGACCTAACAGTTTAAAATTCAAAAGTCGTGGTATTTTCATTGCTCTTCTGTGCAACCAATCACAAAACTTTTAAATCTGAAACGTTGCTAAAATTAGATTATGAAAAGTCATACGCGCAACTACTGGTGATTAGCGATAATCAAACTGCATTAATGGATGAAACGTTTAAATTCATCCCAGTTTATTATCCCGCAGGTGTACAACCGCTTGTCACACAAATGCGTTTCGATGCACTTCTAAAGCCCAATTAATCGTTTATCTGCACAATTTTAAATGCAGCTGCTCGATTTGAAAATCGGTTTCCAACATTTTAGGCAATTGGAATTTTGGACACCGAGGAGGAGTTTCCATTTAAATGGCAATTTTAAAATAAAAACACTAATTTAGCCACAGTAAAGTCTGAGCTATGTATAATCCATTCACAATGTTTCCTTCTCCCAGTAGGCTGTTATATCTATCTATACAAATACATACTATATAAAAGAAAGTCCCTACCCTGACTAATCAACGCAGAGCCGTAACCACTGGTACTACGAACTTGAAATTTGGATGGAAGGTTCAATTTGTTACGTAAGATAGTGCTAAGAAGGAATTTTTTGAAATTCTATCCCAAAGGGGGTGAGAAGGGGTAAAATGTGTTTTCACGATTTCCTCAATATCTCTTACAGCCGATGAGATATCGACTTGGTGTTTACTTGAAAAGATTTTCAATGCAAATACCTAGAAATGCCTTTCAGGATTTTGCCCTAATCAACCCCTAAAGGTGCAAATATGGATTCGGGGTGAATTAAATAACCTTTCGTATCTCCTACTTTTATTGAGTTACGACATTATTGTTTTGGCATATAGATGTATTTTTTTAAATGTAAACGTGGTTTAAGGGTTTTAAAAATTACCCCTAAGTTGGTGAAAAGGGGTAAACTGTGTTTTCACGAATTCGTCAATATCTCTTAGACCCGATAAGATATCGACTTGGTATTTGCTTGCATATGTATTCAATACAAATGTCTAAAATCTCACTTTGGATTTTGCTCTAATCAACCCTTAAAGGTACGAATCTAAATTCGAGGTGAATCCTAGAACCCCTTGTATCTCCTGTGTTTGTTGAGTTAGAGCAGTCTTTTTTGTTATATAGATGTGTTTTTCAAATCTTTAGAAAGGGGTTTTAGAGTTTTTTTAAATTTCACCCCTAAAGAGGCAAAAGGGAAAATTGAAACAAGTAGGGGGTTAAAATTATTCGTTTTCTCCTCTGGATTCATTTCAGGATAAAACGGACTGAAAGAATTATTATTAATGTTACCACTAGAGGTGAAAAGGGGTAAACTGTGTTTTCACAAATTTCTCAATATTTCTTAAAATAAAATAGAAGAATTTCTGAAATTATATCCCCAAGTGATGGAAATTGGTATCCTGCTATAATTTATGAATACAACATTTAATAAGTACCTCCATATATATTTGATTTTATCTCATTATTATACTAAAACTATAGGTTTATTAATCTATACAAGGGTAACGACAATTACATTATTACATACACATTCCCAGGGGGTACGTGAAGAATAAAAGAGTTAAGGAGAACTTTATTCGGAAAAATATTGTTTTTCTCTTTTGCGTTTAGAATAACACCATTCTAGCACCCAAATGACGTCATTTGGATGTTAGAATAGGTCGCTATGAAATGACGTCATTTGGGTGCTAGAAAGGAGTTATTCTAAACGCAAAATAGAAAACATTTTTATTTTGTAATTTATAAAACGGTATGAAGTGGCAAAATAGAAAAAATAGTATAAAACACACGTTGCAGAAGGTCCTTCAAGCACTCATTTGTTCCTCAAATCGCCGCTATGCGGCTCGTTTCGGAATTTTAAATTCGTGCTTGAATAGATGCCTTCTGCAAATTGTATTTTAATATACTATTCCTTTTTACATACAATAATGTTTTGCAGCCTTTGTTAGTTTAGCGTATTGAGTGAGGGAGAGAGGGGACCCCAGAATTCATTAAAGATTTAAAAGAAGGGGGAGAGGGGACCCCAGAATTCATTAAAGATTTAAAAGAAACAAACATTTGTAGTCCGTACGAAGAACGGGCATCTTGCTGGTGTGTGATAAAAGTCAAACTGAAATTAAAGAATATGACATTTTGCAATTTTAATATAACAACGCCGAAAATTTTACGTAGGGAAACGGAAATGCAGCTGGCAACAGTCATAACCACAAATTGAAAACAATTGGAAGAATTGTGATAGAAGTCAAACTGTAACATGAAAGAACTATGACATTTTTTGCACCTGCTGCATTGACAGTGTTGCAATTTTAATGTTAGAATGCCACGGAAGGAAACAAGAATTGGCCACGCAACAATGCAAGCCTTAAAAAATCATAACCACAAATTGAAAACAACATAACCAAATTGTGTCATGTCTAATTATTTTGCATGCGTACCAACAGAAATGTCACCCTAACATAGCCTGGTAGCAAGGGAAACATTGTGGATGGATAACACTTCATTCGCCGAATTGTAATAGTAAATTCTGCAATCTAAGTTACAAATATCAACAGTAAGTTGATTACTACTACGATTTTACAAAAATGTAGAAGTTAGAGGTTATATTTTTTTCAAATTTGACAACTATTTTCGCAAAGCTTGAAATTGTAAAATTGTGCGGTGTCATATTAACAACATGACACATTGATTATGACATTCATAAAGACAGCAAAAAAAACATGTCTTTCTGATCCTAATTTTCTGTTTGTGACTTGAGTTGCAGAGAGTACTATCACAATTTGGTGAATGAATAGTAGGCTCTTTATGTTTTAGTTTGCCTGGTGCACCGTTTTCGGTATTTTCTTCCATTTGTATCTCAGTGCTTTGGTTTTCCATTGTTGTACTGCAATTACTTTTAAGTCTTTGTCATTCATATACGTTGTTCGTGGTCGTTTCTAGATAAGGCTACAAAATTTGGTACAGCAGATCTTCCAAATTTTTCTTTGACAAGGTCCGATCTAATATAATTTACCTATCCTTCTAGATTTCCTTTGAGAACCGTTAATGCAATTTAGAATTACAGCATCTTCTCCATTCATCATTTTCAGTTCCATATATACGGCTAGTAGTTTTTGCTAGAAGCAATGCAACATGTTCTTACCCTTTTCTTCCTAGATCTACTAAGATCAATTTTAGTATTTTGTAAATTTTTGATATTGTACATCTTTTATTTGTACCTTATTGAAAAAAATTAGGACTTTCTCTGCTAAAGTGGCGTGTCATTTTGATTATTAGCTTCAGTGCACATATTGGGTTCTTAAGTCGAATTGACAGAGGGATTCAAACCCACATTTTTTAGATGTAACTAGGACGTATCACTGAGCCACCTTCGCTACACATTGGTATCTTCCAATTATGTTTTGCTTCATATGATGCCAGAAGTATTTTATATGTAATATTGCATTTCTTATGTATCGGACAAATCTGTGTGATTCTTTCAAATGGAGTCAAGAAGGGTTTTATATAATTGTCATTTACCTTTTGTAAATATTTCAGCAGGTGTTTTATTACAGTAGAGTTCTTTAATTTAATGGCATTTTCTACATCTTCTTGTGTATTTAAGTTTCCTCTGCTTTTAGATTATGGTTGTTGCTTATTGTTCCTCGTCTTTATTTCCTGTGTAGTTTTCGTTACTCTTTTCCTTTTGATTCAGTTGTTTGAATTATACCACCAATTGAGTCAATGGCTTAATATTTCTTCTTTATTGTTTAAAATATTGTAGTCTTTGTCTCTGCATGTCTTCTTCATTTTCTTCTACACTTCATGGCTCAGGCTGTATAATTTGTTCTGATACCTACCGCATAGTTTAAATTCGTTTCGCATATTATTCAACATTTTCTAAAAATTTTCTGTTGAATACCGGTTTTTAGCCGCTACATGTTCTCTAGTTGTTTATCATTAATTATACACTTTTTTTAAATTTATGTACTTTTCTATATGTCTTCAGTGCAGTCTTTAGGCACAGGCCCGACGAGCCCGGGCCCGGGGCCCCCAATTTTTTGGATCCCCCGACAGGCGCATTCATCAACTAATAATTATGTAATTCATTATATAATTTTGTAAAAAAAATAAAAATTAAAGTTGTGTATTCATTTGATAACTATACATAATTATAAAGCATTAATAAAAATTAATAAACGTATAAATGTACTACGTTGGCCAGACCCAAAGCTTTTGGTATTAGAACAGATTTTAAATTCGATTGAAGCTATTATAGTCAACAGGAAATTTATACCTTTTATATTTTTGACAGAGCATTTTCCCTCATCAGCTTAATTAGATCGCTTGAAAACCTAAGAGGAAAACAATCTGATCGCTTATTAAACATGGGTACATGTTTTGAAATAACAGATTTTATAAGTAGATAAAAAAAAATTACACAGTTCTCAGTGCTAAGCGATTTCAGTTCAACATTCCAGTCGTAAGACAGTAATTTCCCATTAATAGCATTATAATCAGCTTTGGAGAAATTACGAAAATTTTGAGCGGCTGCAATAATCGGTTCTGTAAACTTATATCTAAAATATATTTCTAAAGGAGGATAGTTTTGATCTACAGCAGTAAGAGGAGGCGGTTGCATTGAAAAACCTCTGTGTGTTCGTTCTTCGTTGTTAGATAACACAAGGTCTGGAATCCTCTAATTGATATTTTTAACATAATTAAACTGCATAATTCCACTTTCAGATATACAATCCAAAAAACATTCTTAACCCAATTTATGTTGCGCAAGTTTAAATCGCATAATAATTAACGGCTCAGATAATGATATCGATCAGTTTTTAACAAATACAGCTGGAATATTATCGGAGTTTAGCCTCTTGCTTACATTCTGGCTACTTAGTAGCTCCTACACTTCCAGACAGGTAGACAGGTAGACAGGTAGACAGGTAGACAGGTAGATAGGTAGACAGGTAGACCGGTAGACAGGTAGATAGGCAAACATTCATAAGTTAAACACGATAAAAAAACGAACTCTTTATCATTAATGTGCATAGAAAGCGACATATTGGTGAATTTATATTTTGAAGATATAACACAGGACTTCGCCCATACCAAATCGAGAAAAAAATCTTTTATTAGTGTGTAGCAATAATTATGTTTTATTTGTTAATTTTTAGGTTTCTTATGTTCTATTGTGTTTATATACATTTAATTAGAATTTTAATTTCGTTTCAGTATTTAGTTGTATAAAAATAAAAGAAGGTATTTTAAAAATATATATTGTATTGTATTGAGTACTTCTTTTCTAGAAGGGCCCCTTCATTGCCTTGGGCCCGAGGCCTCAATCATATAAAAGATGGCACTGTATGTCTTAAGCTTCTTAAGATCCTCTGGTACAATATGTATGTATTATTTGATCGTATGCTACATCTTACGGTTGCATCTTGACCTACTTTGACTTTTTAATCTGCTATGAGTATTTTAATATTGCTTTTTGGATACTTGCTAAAGATGTTTTCAAAAAATTTTTGTTTTGGTAAATTTATCTTCTGTGGATGAGTGGTTGTTTAAGATACTATAGTTCAAAGAAGTTTCCCTTGTGTATATCACTTGAAAATCGATCATTCGGGTATTTCTTCTTGTATTAGCTATAAACCTAGTAGTATATTGTATATTGTTTCCTATGACAACTTGATTGGAACATATGGTGTTGTTTTGTTCTGATGCCATGTTCTCCAGTGCGATATTTAAAAATAAAATGTTCGCTAGTAAACATTAAAAACTTAGTAATAAAGTCTAGATACGTTTTTAAATAAATTTAATTGACAGTAAGTAAGTAAAATCATAGTATGCAGTATAGCTTAATTACGAGATTAAATTAGATTGTATAAACTGAAGCTAATCTGCGCTAGTACTAAACATCACACATCAATTTTTGTCTGGAGTGTTTGAAGTTTTATATTATTTTAAATTATCCTAACAAGTTTTAGAATTCTAAAAATTTCAATTGAAATCATTAAAGTGAGCAATTCCGAGTACAGATCATTAATTATTATCGACATGATTCGTTATATGTACTTATTATAATTTCTATATTATAGCATTAGCATGATACTAAACAGAGGTTAAAACTACATCGAAATTCCTTCTCTGATATAACATTTTAATACCTCCATTTACGGACGGAAGCGGCTATGAAATAAATTAAATAAAAGGGATTTATTAACACTGCAGACGTGACTCAATAAGGTTAATTCCAATCTGTTCTAATATAGTGGAATTACGACCTTCTACTGGAAACAGGATCTATATAAATGCACTTTAATAGGATTTGAAGCTACACTAATTCCTAAAGCGCTCGAAACATTTCTCGTATCTATTAATTGATATTACATTTTCAGTAAGTGGTACACTCGCTAGAAGGGTGAAGGACAAAATAAAGAAACTAAAAAAGAGAATTATTAAATTGAGCGCAACGGCTGTTCAAGCTTCAGATTGTTATTAATTGCTTTTTTATAATGAGTGTCTTAGAGACTCTCTACCGTTTTAATTACTTTTAGATAAATAAATATTCTATGTTATTTTGTGATTGTTGGATAAATTTTAAAATCTGAAAATTATTACTATATTCAAAAAGAACATTATTTTTTATAGAATTTAATTAACTTTTACGATTAAATTCTAAATCAGGAGAAATTATTAACTGTCACGTATCTCATAATGTTCTCCTTTCGGCTACATTTAATATTCTTTCTATTTCTTTACTGGGAATTTGTACGTTGAATCCTTTTATTCCATTTCATTTCTTCACATGTATAAATTTATTATTTGTTTAGTCACTTATTAAAATTGAGGAGAAGTTCTTCCAACGATCGAAAAAAGGTATTTGAATACCCCTTACTGAAACGGAAATAGGCTGAAAGAAAGGAGGAAAGAAGAATGGAAGAACGGCCTGAAAGATGCAGGAGAAGTACTGCCCCGGCGTTCGTCTCGGAGAAAACACTATTGACTGAGGAATAAAGGGGGGAAACTAAGTGGGGTTTACAAATAAGCTCTTTTTACATGGAAGGATTAATATGGTTGGGGTGTTTGTAAATCTCAGTGAATTCGCGAATCTTTCTGTTAAAAGAGAATGGGGATTTACAGATAATAGTAGCTTCTTCAGTAGCTACATATTATGTGGTGTTCGGTGATGGCTAATGATGATGATACGAAACCTTACTTGAGAAAGCGCTGGTGTTCAAAGATACAGGTTTTAACTGAACGTCCTATTTCACCAACGTACAAAGCACTACAAGAGCAAACAACTCTGTAAACACCTTTTAATGACTTGATGTTCAATTTGGTCTTGAATAAAGGAAGATAATATGAGATTTTTTTCGAAGATTTGAACACTGTTCTGACATTCTCACATCTGTGAATTTATGTATTCTGACACATCCAACCATGCTTCATCTATGAGGCAGATTGAGTTGTCTACGCACAATAAACATTGTTCCTTCAATAGGAACCAAAAGTCAGCTCTATCTTTGTAGATCTATCATGCAACAGTTGCTAATCATTTTCAGGAACGTACTCTTCAGATTTTTGGTGTACCACTACGTTCATTACGATCAACATGTCCATTTTTTCTAATAATTCTATAGTACCCACGTTCACTGATTAAATAACATTACAATCAGGTTCCACAAACAACATGTTCGGAAATAGTCGTTAAAGGCCATTTAAACAAGTTCAAGTGCTATAAATCTATTCAACATTGTTGAACCATTTCGAAAATTCGACTCAATATGGTTTTTTGTTTTTTCGTGAAACCAGTTGGCAACGTTCAGAATGTGTAGACATCAATAAAACTGACAGGTAGGTATGAGAGGAGTTGGACAACAGGTATCAAATTAAAAACATATTGATCAAGCTACATACGACTCTTATTTAGTTTTCAACTGTTTTGTTTGTGATCTAAACACCAGCTAACACTTTATGTTTTAGTTTTCAAAAATAGTAAGTTATTTGCACTTGGTAATACTACTCCGAGTGTTGAAGGTTTTATTGTAAATACAGTGTATGACAAACTCAATGAAAATGATCTAGATTTAAATATAGAAGAACTAGTAGAAACTAGATAGCTTAGATTTCCATGACCTCATATAGTTAAAAAGAGGAGTAAGTAATTCCATCAAAATTTAGAACTGCTCATACAAAGTTCACGCACGATCATTTTTATCACGTTCCGAACAATCAATTTGTGACACATGCCATTTACCGCTTTCTATAGAACACCCTCCTAGTGAGTTTAACAAATATAACAAAACACACAATTTAGGTGAGGCATTAAACTAAAATACCATTTACAGTTTTAAAGATACTAATTGCTGTAGTAAATTTAATAGATAACAATCAAGCCAGTACTTCCAAACAAATCAACATTTTTCTGCTCTAATTACAATTTTAATTATTGGTTTACGTAAGTTTGTGGAAATTTTAACTTAAATACGAAATTAATTAACGGCTAAGACATTTATAACGCTGATCTTATTATTAATTCATTTGTTATCGTTGTTTATCTATTAAGATTAATTATGTTATATAAAAATGTCCTTACTCGAATCAGGAAACAATTTATGAATAAAATCTAAATTGTATCTACCTTTAAAAACTTACGGGAAACATTTTATCTGGCATGAAAGCAAATTACAATGTAGGTATAAACACAAAAAACCTCTCAGGTTCAGTATAGAATTGAATATGATGAGCACCACCTTCTTAAACGATAAATTATAACCTATCTTTATAGGAAAGCATTATTCTTTAACAGCTTTTTCTCATCCACTCCCGAATATAAACCTCCCCTTTAGCTTCCCAGTTCTTTCAGCGCTTGTGCCAGTTTCTTCCTCCTCCATTCTTTATACCGCCTAACTAGCGTTTTTGTGGTCTTCCTATGCATTTCTGTTGTTACCTTAGTCGTCACTGTACGAGTCACATGTCCCACCCAGCTCCATTTTACGCTTTCAGTTTTACTGATTACATCTTCCAGCTTCGTTCTCCTTCGAATATGCTCGATTCGAAAGTGATCCCTTACATTAAATCTCAACATATTTAGTTCACCTTTCTCTGAGTGTACATATTATCTGTAGGTGTTGTCTCGAGCTAAAAGCTTTGAGTATGAGATAGCCGGTTGGTGACTATCTTGCTTAATTTCCTGAGATACTCACAACTATTTACAGTTATCAATTATAACGTTTTTTTTTTGTAGACACCGTATTAGAAGATTTCGCATTGGATAATTCTTAGTGTTCTAACTACATTTCTGTTTATTTTATAAGTAAAATAACTACTACTAATTACCTGTAGAATTTGATCTCACAAGTATACGTTCTACAGATATACACACATGAATACCTCTTCTTCTTCTTTGTATATTAGGCCGCGCCCATAGGCATGTTTTAATGCAATATTATTATTTGTTACTATTCTTGCCACCCAAAAGACCAACTAATCTGTCTGCCTTTTGGATGATGTTTTAGGTTCCGCGAACTATGTTACCTCTTGGTTTTCTAATCTGTATTCAGAGCTGCTTCCTCTTAATTTCTCAATCACCTTGTCCATCTCAGCGGCTTGGAAGTGGACCATAAGCTGTAATAAAAGGGGCCTCGCTCTCGATACCCAAAATAATTGTACCTTAAAAAATATGGGGATAAATTCGTGTTATTTTATAACACCACTATAGTGATTTGTTGGAGGTTGCACCATGAAAAACCTCCTGGATGACTTAGGAATCTTTGAAATTCTTACTTGACTTAAAAAGCCTGCAACTGCACCCTGTTTTACAAATTAAAACCATGTAATGTATAGGTAACATTCATAACACGATATTCAAGCAAGTTAGCTGTGAACCTGTGATCTCAGAAAGGAGCTGTTGCTTGTAATCAGCAGAACTAGCAGATGTGCTGGCCTATGAAAGAACTCCACAGGGGAATATAATATTGATACACCGGTGAAAAGCGCTAAAGGCGTTACTGCACTACGAACGAGGATATGTCCCAAAATGTATAGTAAAACATGCAACTTACTTGCTAAAATGCAAACAAAATTGACGATGCAATATTAGGCAATAAACATACATTGGACTTAGCTGAAATGCAGTTTCATCGCTGGTAAAATGCGAAAATCAAGTCATATACCCCGAGCGTTGCTTAAAATCTTGCCCGCGTGTACTAAATCGCTGGCTGCCAAAGTTGTGCGAGCGGGCTTGAAGACGGACGAAAATTACAAGCGCCACAGAATGTCGACGGGAAAATTTTGCACGGTTCTACACGTGATGAAAGGAGCGTCGGCTTCGAGAGTTATTTACAGGTTGGCTGCGAAACGGTAGATAGCAGGATAGTAAAGGGTATTGCTTTAAATGTGTCCCACCATAGGTCTGGATAAAATTCCACGAAATTCAAAACAAGGCAGGATTCGGAATTTGAAATTAGTAGTAGTGATAAGGGATCTGTGAACTGTGATTTAATCACTGATATTAAGAAATTATGGGTAAGGACTGTTACTGACGTTGGTAAAAACTGTGACGTGACCACGACTTTCTGATGGTGCCAGGTTTAGCAAGTTAAATAAAATAATATTTTGATGGTAAGAAGGTTACCTTGTTTCGGTGAACAGTTACTTGTAGGTTTAATAAAGCATAACCTATGTAGACAATAATAACATCTCTTTTATTTATTTGAGAATAAGCAATATTACTAACACATACATACATACATGTAACACAAATACGTTAATATATAGAGTACATGAATACAGAGAATTATATACACGAACATCGGAATATGACTTGTAAAGTATGTTTATTTGCTGTTAATAGGTTTTAGAAGTTAACCAAAACCTCCGTTTTGCTTAAAGTAAGCCAAGCCGGAATATCTGAAGGCGCAATCCCTTGACGCCAGGCTGTTTGGTTTTAAATACGTGCTCCTTACGCAAGAAGAAAAGGTTTTACGATCCTTAGCTGCCTCGTACCATTTTGGGCTTACAATAGCCCATTGTCCGTCAAGTAGAATGGCCAGGCCCGGAGATCGGGTTTACTGCTCTGGTTGCATCAACAGCCATTGCGTTGGGACAAAAAGGAGACCGGAACTTGTACTTGTCTTTATTGTCGAAAAAGGGTTGAACGCGCTTTCGCTATATCGACTTGGTATCTTTTCACCTTCTGCTGGGCCGTTCAGCTGCATAGCTGAACCTTTTCGACTTTGCAGGGGACGTGATTATTTCGTTGTACTGTTATTAGTTGGCTGTTTCCATGCCATGGCGATATGGAGTAGTTTTTGGAGATGATGCAGTTTGTTGAAAAGTGTTTAGAAAAGGCTTGACAATTTGGCTAAAACGGCGGAAACCATTTGTCAACCATTGCTGCAAACTCGACGTACACAAATCAGTTTTTGACATTTAGAAAGTTTGCTTCGCCCGACGTGCACTAATCAGATTGACGTTAGAAAGTTTTCTTAATGCAACACACAATTGACTTCAAACACCCATTGGTTCATAGGCTACGCCACAATGGTATGGGATTCGATGAATATCACATAAATACAGGTTAGAGTCAACTCTTGCCATATTAGCGTACGCACACGCGAATTTAAGTCTAAGTTACTACTGCATTAATTTTATACATTACCGTTCTACGTAAAAATTCACAATTTCACGGTTGACAGTTTAGGTGAAAGGTCAAATTACGGTTTCACGTTTGAATTTCTTGTATGATAATTTTCGCACATATTGCAATTCGCATATGATTCATGAATTGGTGTGACAAACCCACTGGTCTTTGTTTTCTTCTTTCTAGATGCTTGATGATTTTATGATTATTTCAGACTTCTTATTGCTCTGTTTGGTAGTTTCTTCTTTTGGGCTCTGTTTTCAGCACCTGGCATGCTGTTTTGAGTGTCTTACCAAGCTGACAATTACCTTTCTTTAAAATCGTTCAAGGCATAGTGTCTGGTACGTCATAATAAATAGAAGGGGCAGTTTCGCAAAGACACACTTAAATTGTTGTATTCCGGTCATGTTCACTCTATTCTACAGATTGGCCTCTCTCTCTTTTTCTTATATTCCGGTCCTGTAGGCTATAGTTTTGGGTATTCTTTCTTCTTCCATTCTTTCGGTGTGGCTCAATCATTGCAGTCTTCGTGTTTTTATAATGTTATCTATAGTTGGGTCTTTATAAATTTCATATATTTTTTTAGTTGATCTTCTTTCATATCCTATTTCCGTTCTTTTGCTTCCCACTATTCCTCTTATTATTCTTCTTTCCCATCTTAGTAGCCTTTCTTGTTTAGGATCCAAGTTTCGCAGCCATATAAAACGGTCGGTCTCAGGACTGTTTTATAGATTCGGAATTTCGTCATTCTAGATAGGTTTTTTTGCCCTCATCATATTATTCAGGGCTCTGGCACATGTGTTGGCTTTTATTATTCTATAGTTAATTTATCTTTCTTCTTCGCATTTATTTGTTATTTTAGCCGCCCCCAAGTAAGTTAATTTTTCCATCTCTGTAAATTTAATTTTCCCCAAGTTGCTGTTCAATTCTAACATTTTGCTTTGTCGAGGTTCTCCAGTTCTCATCACTTTACATTTGTTTTGATTTAGTTGTAGTCTTCCTTTAAATGCCTCTTCTATCTGTCTACTAGTTGTTTTGTTTCATTCTTTTTCGTTTCTCGATATGATGGCCAGGTCGTCAGCATAACGTATTATGTACTTGGTGTCCCTTTTTCAATATGTCTCCTTTTTTGTTTAAGTTGCCATCCCTCATTACTTGTGCAAGTGCTATATTGAAAAGCAAAGTTGACAGGGGGTCTCCTTGCCTCAAGCCTGTTTTGACCTCGAAGTCTTCAGATACTTGGTTCTTTACTCGTATATTGTTATATTCCTTAGCGTCTTGTGTACTAGTCTCTCTAGTTTCTGTGGTATTTCAAACTCTTGCATGCTTCTAATCAGCTTTCCTCTTTTCACTGAGTCATATGCTTTTTTAAAATCTATGAATAATACTAATGCAGGGATTTTGTATTCATAGCACGCAGTTAGCACTTCCTTCATTGTAAAAATATGGTCAGTTGTTCCTCTTTCTTTTCTAAACCCTGCCTGGTATTCCTCTAATTGTGGCTCCACTATCGCGTCTACTCTTCTTTTTATTATGGTGGCCATTACTTCGTACATTACATCTAATAGTTATATGCCTCTATAGTTGTTACATTCTATTGGATCTCCATTTTTTAGTATCGGTATAATTGTAGCCTTTTCCCAGTTTTTTGGCATTGTTCTTCTTGCCATATTTTCTTTATAGTACCTCTGGACTTTTATTATTCTTGAGACTCTTAATAATGTCGTCTACTTCCTCCTTTGTAGGATCGTTTACCGGGTTCTCACCTTGTACTCGTAGTTTACTTTTCCCGGTTTCTTTTTCTGTAGCTTCATTTAGTACCCCTGAGAAATACTCCTTCCATCTTTTTCTGATTTTTCTTCTTCCCCTATTAACTTCCCAGCTTTGCCTTTGATGAAGATAGTTTATTTGCATTTTCCTTTTCCTTTTTTTTAATTCTCTGTAGAAAATTTGGATTTTCTTTGTTTTGTAGTAATTATTTGTCTCTGTCGCCTTCTGTTCGAGTGTCGCTCTCTTCTTTCTTCTAATTAGTTTTTGTGCTTTTGTTCATTGTTCCTTATATGCGTTCTTGGCTTCACTTCCTCGTGCTTGGAGAGCCTTTATGCTTATAGTTCCTTGCGTAGTTCGATTTATTTTCTACATCCTTCATCAAACCATTTTTCTTTTGCCTGATGCTCTTTTATCGGCACTAATTTCTCTGTTGCCTTTCTAATTACTGCCTCCTTGATTTTCCAACATTTTTCTACGCTCTGGAGTGTCTTTTACTTCCGTTCTCGGTATCCTTGTGTTGTTTCTTCCACGTATTTTTCTTTTATTTCTGGCTTTTGCAGTTCCGTCACGTTGAACTATTTTTTTACTTTCCACCTTCTACTTTTCTTTGGGTGGTCTTTTGCTTTTAAGTCTGTTCTTACCAAGAAGTGAAAGCGGTATTTAATAAGGATTCAAACTGCGTTGTATGGAGGTTATTCGTCCTATGACATCTTGTTCACATCTATTTGTTAAATATGGAGTCAATACTCTCGGATCAAAATAACAACTTTAAGAGTATTCACTTCTTTACTTAGAAAGAAAGAAAATACATTTTCACAATAGACAATAAGTTAAACAACAACTGACATGAGGTGCCGTAGCAAAACATATTTGCAACCTTCTTACAAAATTCAACGAAACCTTCACCTCCCATTCCTGAAAAGATTACGTTGAAGGTTTTTTGCTACTAAATATTTCCGTGGCATCATTTGTACTGTCACTTTCGGTTGCTAGAAAGTTGATCCGTCATTTCTCCTGAATGGGAAAGCTACTTTTATGGGCACCCGAAAACATTAGCTGCTGCTATCACTACCCCAATTTCGTTATTAGGGCAAAGTTTAGCGGAACAGTAGGCCTCGATACGCTGGTTTTTTAGCTCGCCCTTCGTTTAAATTAAATTGTCCTATTCCGAGCGACAAGGGCCTCTCGCGGGTCCCGTTCTAGTCCCGCACGGGACCGTGTCACTGTTCAGTGCTCGCACAACGAATAAGTTCACCAATAATCGACGCAGGCGTTTCTTCAATAATAAACAAGATATTTCTGACACACGGTATATGTTGCCCCGGCATCAACCTACATAGAAAATTCACTTGAGGCGGAATATTGAATTCTAAAGTTCAGCCCCCACAATAATCCAGGCGGTCTTTGTCTCTTTGCCAATGTATCGATTTTATAAAAGAATTATCAGTTTGGAAGTCAACGAACTTTCCGTGTTATTGAGTAAGCTCGTCGGCAGAACGCGTCCCTGCGTTGTAATTTGAATTTATTGTGATGCATTTATACTTTACCCCAGTTTAATTGAATTGCGAGTTATACAAAGTCGACTGCGCCTGCTGAAAGTTCGTTTGATTGACGCGCTGATATTCTCGGTCGATAACAAATATGGCCACGAATTGGACGGAATATTAATTTCCTACGAACAGCCTGTCTATTTAATCCAACTGCAGAGAGAATTATGCATGGTTTGATAGCTGCACTTTGATAAACTTGCCGGGTGGGTTATGGTTATGGATGGAGAGTTTGACGTGCATAGTTTACAGTTCCAGGAAATGCAACCTTTATCAATTATAGTTGATAATGCGTCAAACGCGGCATTTATAATTATTATGGTATCTGCCCGCTTTCATAATTAATACGCCGCGAATTTAACAAATATTTGTTTTTGGAAACTATGTAATTAAATTCGACCAGTTCCGGCGCATTAATCATTCATTCCCTAAACGAACTAATCTTTTACAGTAGCCTTATCAGTGAAAATTATTATTAATGAATACATATCTTTATTGTGGACGGCGAAGAGTGGGTGAACATAAATAATTCTCATAAGGCCTTTAGAAATTTATATAACGACTCAACCAGCATATGCGTCAAGTCAAATGCTTCAGGGAACGTTTAATTCACTTAAGTTAATTATAAATCCACTCGCTTGTTGAGTTTAATGATGTAAATATTAGATGGCAGCAGGTGGCGGTGGACCATTCATCATATTTAAAAGAATTATTCTTAATCTGTCCCTGTGAAATTGGTCAAATGATGAAGCATAAGCATATACTGATGCATGGTAACACGATAAATCCATGGAGTTTTACGTTGTAAATAATATAAATAATGAAAATCGTTACGTTTAACCATTATTCTCAATTTAAAATTACTAAATATCCAGAATTTTCTGTTGAGTTAGCTAATTTCAAATATAATTTACTTGAAATGACGAGACTTATGTCGCCGCTTTCTCGTTGAGGTACGTTTGGTTGCATATTTTTGTGCAAATTTCGACAATAGGGAAATTTCGTCAATTTTCTTAAAATACTGCCTATATATAGGAGATAGCAATTTCTTGTGGCCATTTTGGTGCCTTGGTGTAGATGTGTTGGGAGATGCACTTGTGGATTTTTAATTCTAACGATATCTTGTAATTGCTCAAGCAGCGTTGATGTGTGGTACATGCAGCCGCTGAAATGTATCTAGCAGCGCTAGAATTCAAAAATATTTCAGGAATAAACTTACCCCAAGTCGCTTTCCATCCCCTGTAGGTTATCTACGGTGTAGAAATATTTTAGACTTTTTCTTTTGCTACCCGCTTAGTGTATATATTGTTATGATACATGATGCAGGAAATTAAAGCATATGAAAGAAATATTTAAAATGAACTAATAAAGGTGAACAGTTATAATAATTGAATCTTGATGGGTATAAAGCTTTGAACATAAATAATGAAAGTAAAAATACAAGGGTTCTTTTCATTGTGAATCATTTAATATTGTTATATTTATTGGAATGGATTAAACTTAATGGTTGTATTTAATATTTATAAAAATAAACCAAAGTAACATTGACAAATGTATTTGTTAAGAATATTCTGTATATAGCATTATTTAGAAAAAAATAGGAAGTGTGCATTAAGAATTGTCTCTAATAGATATAAAAAAGTTTGTTTAAAAACAGTTACATAAAACAACTCAAGAAAGCATGTATGTAATTTGGCTATAATAATTTTGATATAATAAAAAATAGAATCTCTGCCTTAATTTGTCTAATTTTGGTGATAACAAATTAACTAAAGCCTGAAATCCAATCTACGAGGTAGAATAAAGTGAAATATTTAAAATGGAAAAGATATTGTGACATCAAGTGTTAGAGGAGAAGCTACAGATACAGTTAATTGGATATAGAATACAGGACATTATACTAGTTGAGGGGATTTGGATTTATTCATACGTACAAGATATTAGAAGAGGTATTTTACAATTTATTATTTGATTTGGATATTCTGTGGACGTTGCTTGAGACATCAGTTTATCTGCAAAAAGGGGAACAAAGTTACAATTGGAATTTATAAAAGGATAGAAACTTACCAGGACTTGGATCGTGTGACGGTGACATCTAGAAGGAGCCGTGGCATCCGGCAGGAACACTGACATCCAGGAGTAACCAGGACAAGATTTTGGAACCAAGGGAGTTGATTTGACCGGACGGAGCCAGAAGGAGGTTACCAAGAGGTAGATCGGGTGACGGTTGATGAACCCACCCTGAAAATAAGAGCTCTCGATTTAAGAGCAGTTATCATTTGATGCTTAAGACATTACATGAATTAAGGCATAGTTTACCTGGAGTTTACCTAGAGAAAGCAACCCAGGTAAAAACTACCACTTCTAAAGCTCTTTCACTCTTACGACTCCACACCATTATACTGGGGAAAAGCCTTTAACACCGAGCTTAGGATCTGTGCTTCTTTCGTGGTCATCCGCATGCAGCCTGCACATACCAAGTACCTTGTGTACGATTTTCATCGTAATCAAGCCATTTTGAATGCGCAAAGTTGTAGAACTAGAAAAATACTTTTCACGTATAGGCCAGCCAAACTCTTATTGTAGCGTGTTACTCAAGCATTTCAGTGCGATTCTAAGCAGATCGTTCAAGTATAAACCGGATATAAATTTACTTGTTGTATTGCGTTGCGTACGGAGAATTAGTTGTCACACCCCAATACTTATATTTTTGTAGCGGACGTCAGGTTCGACTACTTAACATAACGTAGGGCACGTTCAACTACAACCCTCATACGCGATAATAATATAGCAATGCTTTCTCTGTTAATCGTGGACAGCTAGTACATAATTTGAGGTGTAGTAAAGATATTCGGACGCAAAAGGCCTTATGTGCTGAAATTCGTTTTTTAAAGTAAATTAACTTCACATGGTAGTTGGGAGACGTGTGCTCGTCTAAGCAATTTCGAGAAAATCATACACCAATTTACTCTTTATTTAACAGCACAACTGTGTACATGCATAACAATTTTACATTCGCAGCCATTAAAAAAATCAGATAACACTTTAAAACAACCAACGTCACGTATGCTGCATTTACAACAAAATAAAACTCTCAGATAAAATGGCAACACTATAAATACATTAAAATGTATAACATTATCGATGCATACCTTTGATAATCCCTTTGGTATTTACTTGAGTGTGAGCATTCGCCATGTCCTTTTGCCCCCTTTGAACATTGGGTTCCAGCAATTTCTTATTTTTATTTATTACTTTATTAAAACAATTATGTGCTTTAGGGGTTTGTATCAACAGCTGGAAGTCCTCTGGTTTGTACCGTATCGAACAAGTGGTGCTTTCGGACAATCCACCCAATCCTGCCCAGGAACTGCTAGCAGAACAGTGTTTTGTTTTCATAAAGAATTATTGAGCTTTATTAAGCATTAATTTTTCATATCTAGAAATTCTTCATATAGCAAGGTCTAAAAGATGTCGTTGCACTATAGTAATTTGTACAACTAGTTTTGAAAGTCATACTTTTTTTCATGAATTTTCAGGCAAACGAATGAAAAGAGGACTTTCAAAACGTGTTGTACACGTAGATTTTTCCATAGTGACCGCTTGTAACTCGAAATTTAATCGAAAAGGACTTTGGTATTTACAACTGTCAAATTAACATTTCAATAAAATAGTTAAAAAAGTGTACGTTTTTCACGATTTTGCATTCAAAAAAGTGGTACTTTCAATACGATTTTTCGCTAAAAGAGACGTATTTCATGATCACTATGGAAAAAAGTATATCTACACTAGGGTTTCCAGTCCCGGGATTCGGTCCCGGGACAGTCCCGGGATTATACCACAAAAACCGAGTCCCGGGACCACAGCCAGAACAGGCGAAGTCCCGGGACCATGTCAACATACGTGCGTATACTCGAGATCAAAGAATTAGAATGGGTATTCACCGGCGTCCGGCGTACTACTCATGCCTCTTACACATTTTGCATTATTTGCGTTTTGCGTAGGCAGGAGAGGTATTATCTTCGGTAGGTTAGAATTAAACCTGTGTGTTGTTACAGCCACATTTGCATATATTCTTCGATGTATGTATTTGTCTGTTTTTTTTAGTTGGATTTAGATATGTGCGAAGAAGCTGAATAATTTATATTTTTGAGTTTTAAGTGTGTTCGTTATTTGTCTGCTAAAGCGTTACAATTAGAATTAATTCCGATTCGCAACCTACCTTCCTTCTACACTAAAAAAACTATTTGAAGTCAATATGGCGACAATTTTATATATTGAAGATAAAACAATTGGCGAAATGTAAAGTTGGTTCCTACAAAATTATCATAATCAGAGGCAGCTTGACGAAAGGATTACACAAACACTTTGCAGCTCAAACAAAAGCAAAATATGAACAGCAACAGACATTTTTAGTACCAGAAGAAAGCAATAAAGTTGTAGACTAGCACCAATGCAAAGTATCAGCAGAGAAATACTTTATTTAACTTAAAACACTAGTTTTTCTTTGGATATTTCCCTTTCGGGACCATTTTCGGGATTTTCGGGACTAGTCCCGGGACTTGAAATTTAGCTCGTAAGTCCCGAAAACACTTTTGGTCCCGGGACTTGGAAACCCTAATTTACACATTATTTATAAATTGGTAATTGAAGATTTGATAAACTAATAATGGTTTTTCTTTCTCCGCAATGACCCATTTTTCCCACATAAGTTTCTTTGTTAATTACAATAGAAATAGATTTAAAAAATTGGAAAACCTCAACTCCTGGACTGTCTCAAGAGTGGTGTTGGCCATGGTAATATCTGCTTCTTTTGAACTGATTATTTTTGTTTCTTGAACGTTCATTTTCAAGCCAACACGTTCTGCTTCCCTTAGTGAATCAGTGAGCATTTACCATCTACCAATCGAAGATTACTAATATAATTACTCACGTAGGTTTCGTAGATGTTCACACCCAGACAACGACAACACATACTGTAAATACCAAAAATAAGCTTTATCGGTAAAAGCAAAGCCTTAGCCAGAATCTTACCAAAATTGGATTGATATCTTGTATTTTTTTGAACTAGGAATAAAAAGACTTATTTTTGATGTTTATGATAATATTTTTTTTACAAAAACGATACCTATATTTTTTATTAAGAATAGATTCGACATAACAACCGTGGAGTAACTTCTTCTTTGCTTCTCACTTTTAAGTCGTGATCTTGCTCTACTCTTAGGCTGGTGTCGTGGCTTTTTGCATAATTTTCCGCCACTTTTTTTATGATTGGCTTATTTAATCTCATTGCTCTGGACATGGTCCCCTTGATTTGCTGCTTTTCATTTTTCCCGGCACCGCTAACCTTTCTAAATTGTCAGTGTATGTTCTAGCGATGTCTTTAAAATATTTTAATATGTATGTTGAGGTTCTCTAATCTCTTTTATAATGTAGATATATTCTTCTTTCGATAATTCAAGCAATGCTCAATGCATCAATTCTTCGTCCAGGATTCTACACCATATAGAAATGTTGTTCTTTTTGTTGTTCAGGGTGATGGCGCTATCTACGTATCTACCCATGTTTTTTGAAGATTTTTCACCGTTCATCTAGCCATTCCACACTTTTGGTATATGTCCGGTGTACTCCTTTCTACCTTTGAAGTGCTCCTAACCATATTGATTTGCTACATGGCACTGTCTTATGCGTGATATATCATACCTATTATCGTTTTTCTATTCATAATTTTAGTTTTTTCGAAGTTGATATCAAGGGTATAGTTCCTACTTCTAACGTTTCTATTAATTATTAACTTCTCCTATGATAATTTTACAAGTTCAGTTCTCTAGTGTCCTTTTCATAATATCTTTGCCGTATGGATTGGACAAAATAGACGATTGATTTCACAACGTTCGAATACTTGCTCTTCTATTTGAACCACAGCGTTGCTACTTACATTTGAAAGAGTATAGCCCAGAACTTATCCCACTTCAGAAAGTCACATCTTTTAGATAATTAATGAAGAATATATAGTTAGGTTTCTTAATTTCTCGATGATTTGCCTAAGATTTAGTATGTGTTCATGGGTTCTTCCTTCTTTAATATGACCTGCTTAGGCAGGTAGAATCTTTGAAGCTTTCTTTCTCATTTATAATTGTAATCAAGATTTTGCTTACCACTTGTCCATATCTATTGACATATTTTGTGAAAACCCTCTATCTAAATCACTATATTTTCTGTAAAAAACAAAGCTAATTAATAAGAGACCTAAACAAACAATAAATTATGAAGCGAATGGCTGCCTCTACTACGCATTTCAACAATAATTAAATATTTACTCGAAACGCTGTTTCTACTCAGCATTTGTAGTAACACTGATTAATTTGCCCAGCCAAGACATGTTTCTATGACTTCTTCATGCTATTAGTCCGCGGCGCATACATTACCACGCTGACACATCAAACCATAATATTGCATCAATCTGACAGCTGTTTCAAGAACGCCTTTGTGCTGGCAGCCCTGTGGGCATATATCAAAATGCAGTGCGCATATGCACTTTAGCAGGCCACGAACTGTTTAGCCTTTACTGCGGTGGTAATGATTGCTGAGAAATGATTTGGTCTGATTTACCCACCTTGATTGCCGAATACCGGTTGCGCAATACCTGGAATGTGGGTTCCCTCAGCTCTTCACGGCTTTACCGCTTGCTTTGTTGACTTTATAGCTGCAACTCACCAAACAGCACCATCGACAAGACTTCGACTTCTTTTATGCCGCTTATCGGTTGCTATTATAATTTCATAGAAATTTCTCTTTTGCCTGGTGTTGCGTCCAGCTTCAAAACTAAGCGCTTGAATTTTGACGCGAAAGCTAATTAAACTCTATGAGCAAACGGTAAAATACCTATATCTAGAATGGGCTGCATACCGAAGTGTTATTCCTAACACGCTAATGCGAGACAAGTCAAGTTCCTGCTTCAATGTGGGGGGGGGGAGGGGAGCAAGACTGTCTGGATTTTTTCTAAAGAGCAGACAAATGCAGGTCTTTCAGATTTTCGTTTCTTTCCATTTCTCTGCCCATTTAATGTTTGTGCTGTAGTTTCTTTCCCCTCACTTTATCTATTGTTAGCTGAGTACATTTATTTACTGACTTCCCGATCTTTCTCAATTATAATGTCGATCTTTGCTGAGCTGTTTGCATTCGTAAGATCAACATAGAAATGTCTTCGTTGACTGAAAGAGTTGTAGTAGTATTGGTTTGTTGTTTGTACCCGCATGCTTTATGACCACTTTATATCGAATTAAATTTTTCATTAAATTGGTTTTCATCTTTTCATGAATTTCACAGCAATCCCCTAATTGTATAAGTATAGCGTAATAGGACTCCAACGTCTAAATTCTTCAGATGGATCAATATCAGAATTTTCAAACGATAATAATTAACTTATGATTTATAATAAAACGGCTTGTTTACAGATGGAGAAATCCAACGATAATTTTTATAAATAAAAATAGAATATTTTAAAACATGCTGATTATAGTTGGTGCGACAAGTAATCAGTTTTGTGGTTTAAATGGAAATTTATAAACTCACATATTATTATACAAAAAAATTTAGGAATAATACACATTTCCTATATTTTACAATATTATGGAGGAATTAAAAAATGTTAAAACATTTGGTATTGTAGATATGAGTCCTTGTTGTACCAAATGACTTAAGATCGATATCAGAATTGCACAGATTATGTAAAACTGCAGGTGGAAATTTAAGCAGTGGTCTTATTAAAATTACAGTTTAATCCTAGCATCATCCTCCAGTATACGTACTGTAATGTGTAACCTTAGTTTGACATGTTTTCTATTTAATTTTAAATAATATTAGTGTAGGAACTGTATATCAATGAAATACTAGAGATAGCGCATGTGTTTGTGTCAAAATAATAGGAAGTTACTAATATTCGGTGCAACATTCTTGTACAGGCAAATTAAATACAATTCGTTAAAAACCTGTAGCCACACAAATATGTAACAACCGCTAAATAAATATTTCGACAGCTGAGCTGTCATTTTCGGTAGCCTGATTCATTCCCAAACCCCACGTTCATGTTATTAACGTATGCGAGGAGAATAATATAATTTATTCCTAGACCAGACCTGTAGGAATTATGTTGCACGTTCTGCTTGATGGCGACGCGAATAAAATAATTTCCGTAATTAATTTGCCTGTTTGGACAACCATATAGGTCCAGCGACGCCTTCCTGCAGCCCAAAAAGACTAAACCAGCGACCGAAGCCCGATCCTGGGAAATCTCGCTGCATCCAAAGACCGAGCTGTCAAATACATTTGCCCGGCCAAAATTGGCCAATTTTACCTGGAGGATTCTACGGCCCAATCATCCTCGGGAACAGCGCACTGTCCTCCCGGAGCACGAACACCAGTAACACCAACCCTCACGCACTTCAGAGAGTCTCAGGTATCGGTTAAAGCTCCTAAATTCCGCATTAAATTCTAGCTCAGCAAATGTAAAGAAACCGTTAACCTACAAGGCCTTGAGGTGTGGGGCATCTGTTATACAGGGCAAAATATATATACTTGGCGCATTGCCTGATGCACCCGTCTTCTGTAATTACCTGCTACTCTTGGTACAACGCCGGATACAACCGTCTTCCGTGCACACCTGCTAGGTGGGTTACAGTTTACCAAAAAGCAAATAAACACAACCATCCAGAAGAATTTGTTATTTTTATAATATACAATTCAGTTTGTTTAGAACTATCACTTATTTTGTAAAAATAGTTAACTACAATATATTGATGGTAATTATGCTGTGTTTTCCTTACCGTATATATTTGAGTTAATGTGAACACTTCTCCGATTTGAGTATCCCGAGGTGATAACCTAGAGCGTCCTTTACAGGGACTTACAAAACGTTACATGGCTCCTTTCATAGGGCTTTTAAAACGTTAGAAACCTACAAATCTGGATCCCTTTGTACATTTCGGTGTTTTTCGCGGTATAATTTTAATGTGTTTGGAAAATATCAGATTATACCGTATAATTAATATCTAAACTTAGAAACGTACCTATTTAGTACAGTTTTTTCGATTAACTATATCACTACTGGTTACAATCAACATAAACTAGCTACTGTTAGGATGTGTAGGATGTGTCTCCTGTAGCATCTAAGTGATTACTACAGTCAATTTTTCGAATCTTATAAAGCGATTTTGCATGAACCATTCTAATTTAGTTTTGGACTTACATATTATGCTAATGACCACTCCCCAAGGTTGATGAATTTCAAATAATTACCACGCGACTTCCGGGTTATTTAGCATACTGCATTGAACTAAGATGGTGGCATAACTACTGCCATTTTAATAATTATGAATAACACCTAATAGGTTCTTGCATTTGAGGATTTGGGATCATATTCAACCCGATGCCTTAAATTTAAATATTAACAGTAATTCCGCGGTCAAACGCTTTACCGCGTCGTTCGCCGGTAATGCAAATTGCTAAATGAAGCAGTCAATTTGTGCCTCTTTCTACAATATTCATTTATATTAAACATCCGTAAACTAATTATTCTATTATATAAATACGTTAGCGATTTTTAATAACGCCTTTAGTAACTGTAATAATTTTGGAATATTTATGCCCATATTTTAATATGGTTTGCAGTAATTGTAATACGTTTGTATTCTAAACCACACGCTCCAGCAGTATTTTATTTAGACATATCAATTGAAATTTTATTTTAAAATTGAAATATTGCTTGCGGGGTTATAATACAAATAGAGCTCTTTGCATTCTTCGAAAAACAACGGCTTGTCTTCCCGCCAAAAATACGGACTCATAGAAAAATTAGAGAGTCGGAAAGACGCAGGAAATTATTTTGTCCCATATTCCAAGTTCGTAAAATCTCCCTTCGAATAATTATGAAAAATCGAAACCTATTTGGATACATATCTATACTCGATTCATTTTAATCCCTTTAATCGTTATTTTAATAATTCTATGAGCATTGATTCGGTTTTTCAAGGTTGCATCCTATTAATACATTTTATACAGGTCTCTTACTACATTTTGGTAAGCGTATTTAAAATATCACGGCAGGATTTCTTGTACGTTTAAGCTAAAACCAACCAAGCCCTGAGGAATATTAAGCTGTTCTTACTTTCAACTCCCTCGTACTTATAAGCCTCTTAAATTTTAAATAATACGCCCTTGTGAAATTTAGATTATGAATAGAAAATGTAAGAACTCCCGTATTAAAACGGAAGTGCTCCTAGATTAAGTTCTAATTTTTCTAGAATCTGTACGTCCTCGTTACACCCCCATTATATGCACTATATATAAAGAGGGGTTCTAATTCCCACACCTACGAAATTCGATCTAAAAATGGAACAAAATCCCGGACTTACTTGAACAATTTTCTAGATATTCTAGCGCCGCTGCTTTAATCTGGGATGGATTATTTCGGAAAGCTTTTAATTTCATTCGCTGCAGCGGAATTTCACTAAAAGTGCTCCAAGGATAAGACGAAGATTTCGATTGCTGCATGCCCTTATCCCTGTTTTGGGATTTACGACTCGGCTCGATCTTTTTTCGGGTGTATTGTAAACGCGCTTTCGTTAAAAATGAATGCGGGCCTTCTGGCGGAATATCTACCTAGGGTGGAGGTTTGGGAATAGAACAATACATAATTAAACTGAGTTGGTAGTTTGTGCGCGAAAAGCACGAACTTGGTTATCCAGCTGCTATTATTACTAATAGACCAAATGCTCATTATACGAGGTAATGCCTAAGCTCTCGAAATCGCTTATTAGTGCTCTGCACAATACACTCCCATGGGATATTTACGTAATACGATAATCTTCCAAATTATTTGTGTTATGAGTTTTTCCGGAACACAATGGAGTGTATTAAGAAAGGGAAAAAAGAAAACCGCAGCACACGGTTTCCTGCTATTCCAGAATATGATACAATCTAAATTCCACATTCACAGGATAATGTATTTTTTGCTTAAGCCCACAATTGTTTTTAAAATGTCCTGCCTCTAATACAAATATTAGAAAGCCCAGTTTCTCGGTTTAGATGCAATGAAGGATATTTAAACTCTTTTTGTACTAGTTTATATAAAATACCAATTAAATAGCTCGCCCTTGAGAATCATTAATTATCTTAAAGGGAGCAGATTTATTCTGCTCCCCAACAAGCTTTATTAATCAAACTTCGCTACCAAATAGTAATGTAACTGATAAACGGTTCTACCAAAGTTAAATTAACTGAACGATAATTACCAATCCCTTCTCGTAGTGGACCTTCGATTTAAAGCAGGGCGGTTGTGAGCTGCAAATGCTGGCTTTCTATGGTTTATTTAAATACTGCGTTATGTCAATATAAAAAATGTAGGCGGTTGAATTGTTTTATTAGTCAAATCAATGAAACCGTTTTGCTTAGTTTAGGCTGTCTAAAAGTAAAAGTTGGATTAATTAAACTTTTAACGTCGAATCCTTCAAAGATTGAATGTTATCGTTGCTAATTTTAATGATTATACCACTCCCTCTAACATCAACCAATGAAAAACGACAAAATGCATAGTTACGCATGTACTAACTTTTGATAATGTACATAGCAACTGATAATCACATATCTTCCTGATTAATAGGTGATAATCACACGCCTTCACAAACATCACTTTACCTGCTGTCAGTAGAATTGTCATAACAAATACATTAACTGTACTTTTAATATTTAAAATACAGTATTCAAACGTTGTTTATTGACTCGTGATATAATCTAGCCGAATGCAACTCGTGTCTTCTCGATTATCAAATCATTTCTGTTTCCACTCGATATATTGTTTTATATATATATATATATATATATATATATATATCTCATGTAAACAAAAATGATTATTTGATAATCAAGAACCCATTAGTTGCATTATATATGATAGCATATTAACCATCGGTAATAGGACAAATATTATTTAAAACTTGAATGGATTAGAAATGAAGTAATAAAATTATTAAGTTGATATTACCAATGACAAAACGCAAATCCAAGGATATCGAAATAGGAATCTGACCTCCGTTTCCTGACTTGTTTATTTTAATATTCAAAACTATGCTCGGTGTGTGTCTGCATAGTTTTTCAGTGATAATTACGTTTAATCATTGTAACGATCGATATGGATTCTTTGAGCAACGCAGGGAAGTTCAAGACAGTTGCGGACGCGTCAGGCCTCAAGATACACCTCTACCTGCGGTTCACATTGTAAAATCGCCATACCACGTTTAAACTAAAAGGAGACTGGAGCCGCAAAATAGTAGAATTTACTGCATAAGCGTTAGTGCCACAAGCCAGTGTTTGCCCGACAAGTAAACGAAATTTTAAACCTGTACAGAATACATGCAAGTGCAAATCCGCGAAGAACTTTCGTCCCGATTGATCCGCGACGTCATTCAACAGGGGGGAGATATACCCAGAACCCAGGTACTTTTTCGCCACATTCGCGGAAAATGTCCATGCATCGCGCTTCGGGTAACCTGAAGCTATAGCTATAAGCGCTCGCTCCAGGCTGTGGAAAGATTTTGCTGCTATAGAAGAATGCGCTTAATGACAAATAAATACGTAGGCGAAATAGTTTGTAGGAGGAATTCAATTTGAGTTCCAATTTCATGCCTTTGTGCTTAAGTTACTAAACACTGAAATTAACTTGTTCTGTCTTTTATTGAAAATATATCTGTGTCCACTTGTGAGACAAATTAGCCTTTCTTGATTTCAGCAACCCAGTTTCAGGCCAGCGTTCTGTTCGAGCAATTATTTATACTTCCTATTCACGAACTGAGAGAAATTAAGAGTTTCATGTGTACTGAGCTAGATAGGTGAACAATAAGGGCAAATAATTTACAAATATACTAAGGTGTAAGAAACGTTTAATTTGAATTTGATATCCCAGCGAAGGGGTTATGAAAATCCTTCTTTCAATATAAGAAAAATTTTACTTTAAAATTAAGGTTTTTGAATATTCTATTCCGAGCTTCGTAGCTCAGTGGTTATGCATTCTGACTACTGATCTAAGGGTCGAGAGTTCGATCCCCGATCCCCGTGAGGTTTTTAAAAATTAAAAATGCGGATGAAAACCTCTATAGAATGCCATCATTCGGAAATGATGTAAAGCCGTGGGTTACTACGATGTGTAGCATGTAAAAGGTCCCTTGCTAGGGTTGAAACTCATTAGTCTTGGCAAAATTCTAAGTAGTACTACTAATACCTGGTACTCCGCATGCTTAGACCTTGTCCATTTCAAACAAACAAATCTTCCAACACACACTATTATTGTTTTTATTAGCATGCCTTTCCCCTGCTTTCCTTCGAGGTGTTCTATTAACAACTTCTTATGTCGAGGACGCCGCTATATGGTGTTATAATAGTTCTCTGGCTTTGTTCATTTTCTCTATATGTCCTAACCACGTCATTCTTTGTTTTATTGCACTTACCCCGCTGTGTTTGCTTCTCTGTATAGTTGTTTCAGATCCACGCTTGTTCTTCACATCCACCGCTCCTATTTCTTCTTACGCTCAAACACTCTTCTTAGCACTTTCTCCAACACACAAGCAGTCGTCTTTATGTCTCTATTGTTTCTACACCTCGCATCCATATGCTATCATTTTGTATAGTTTCAACTTCGCTTATCTTGATACATTTTTATTTCTTAGCACCTCTTTAAAGGCCCCCCACTCTTGCTTTCCACTATTATTCTCCTTCCAATCTCTATTGCTTGTTTACGTCTTCTGTTATTTGCACCCTTAGGAATTTGAAACTCGACACCCTTTCAAACCTATTTATGTTCTTAACTCACCTTTACTTTTATTTTTCTCTCATGTTTTGGATTTCCGGGCTGTTTCAATGTATTTGTTTTTTTTCTCTGGTTCTTGTGCTGCTGTAGCTACACTTTCTACTACTTCTTTTAAGTTCTCTTTTATTCTTGTTATAATTGTTATGCCATCCACAAATGCTATGCACTGTTGGTTTTCTCAGCACGGTTCCTTTTCTGCTTATCCCGCTTTTCATTATTATATTATCCAGTACCACATTAATCCGCGCTGATAATAGAGGGTCTTCTTGTAGTAGTCCACAATTCGTTTGAAATTTCTCAAGCGCTGTCTTTGCAATCTTACTTGGCTCAGATTATCTTTTAGTATCATTCTTGCTAGTTTCGCAATCTTTCTTGCCACTTCTAACTGCACCAATACCTTAAACAACTTATCCCTTCTTACACTGTCATAGGCCTGTTTGAGGTAGATGAAAATTACAAACAGGTTCTCATTCTTCTCGCAACATATTTCTTGAAAGCTTTAGTGAATAAATTTACCAATTATATTGGTAACCCCACCAATTTATTCTGCCATCTCCTTCAGTCTGCTGACTATTATTTTGGCCATAACCTTGTATGTCACGTTTAATAATCTTATGGCTCTATAATTTTCATGAAAATTATCCTGTTATGTTAATTAGGTTTAACCATTCTAGCGATCGGTATGCATCCTTCGAGCAATGCGGGGAAGTTCAAGTCAGTTGCGGGCGCGTCAAGCCTCAAGACGCATCTCTACCTGCGGCTCACAGTGTAAAATCGCCAAACCGCGTGTTAAGTAAAAGAAGGCAGGACCCGCAAAATAATAGAAATTACTGCATAAGCGTTTACACTACCTGTCAGTGTTTTCCCGCCAAGTAAACGAATGCATCGCCCTTACGGTAACCTTATTCAAGGAAATTTTTGCAATTTAAGCTATAAATGCCAGCTCCAGGGTGTGAGACGATTTTACAACTATAGAAGAATACGCTTAATGACAAATAAATACGTAGACGAAATAGTTTATACGAATTCTAATTTAATTCCTTTGTGCGCAAGTTACTGCACACTAAAGTTAACTTGTTATGTCTTTTATTAAAAAAATATCTGTGTTAATTTGTGAGACAAATTGGCTTTTCTTGTGAGTATTGTTGAAGTTGGTTCCAGCATTCCAGTTGCAGACCAGATTCCTGTTTCGGCAATTGATGATAGTTCTTATTCACGAACTGAGATAAATTAAAAGTTTCATGTGTACTAAGCTAGATAGGTGAACGACAAGGGCAAATTTTTACAAAAATACTAATGTGTACATACCGTTTCATTTGAATTTGATGTCTCAGCGAAGGGGTTATGAAAATCTTTCTTTCAATGTGATATAAGAACAATGCTACTTTAAAATTAAGGTTTTTAAATCTTCTAACACACACTATTAATGTTTCCATTAACATGCTTTCTCGCTGCTTTCCTTCGACGTGTTCTGTTTACAACTTCTTACTTTGATGTCACCGCTATATAGTGTTATAATAGTTATTTGGCTTTGTTTTCGTTTGTTTTATGCACTTACCTCTGTATAGTTCTTTCAGATACACGTTTGCGCTTCACACCCACCACTCCTCTTTCTTTTTACCCGAAAATGCTTTTGTTATCACTTTCTCCTCACACACAAGCAGTCGTCTTTATCTCTCTATTGTTTCTACACCTCTCACCCATGTGCTACGCTTGGCCTTATAATCATTTTGTGTAGTTTCAACTTACCTTAACTTGATAGATTTTTATTTCTTAACACCTTCTGCCAGGCCTCCGCACTTTTGCTCCCCACTATTATCCTTCTCCCAATCTCCATTGCTTGTTTACGTCTTTTGTTATTTGCACCCCTAAGAATTTTATCGTTATTTTCCAAGCTTTTCATTATTTCTCTTGTTCGTTTGGTGGTTTACTTCTTTCTCCTTGATTTTTTTATATCTGCATTTGTACATCTTCTTTACATGTTCTCTCTTCTTTGTCTTTGTTTTACAATTTTCAAAGTGTTTTTTCCATATTTCTGCACGATTTGACGTCTCTGGTGTACCTTTTTGGGTACTAATGTACAGCGTGTTAGTACATACAAATTTTTGGTAAACAAATTTCACGTAACCCTCATAATTGTAGAAATATCTTTCTCCCCTGCATTATTGCCGAATCCTGTATATAGATAGATTATATTTTTTGTCCATGTACACCACATACGTGGAAGATATTGTGATAACTGCAGAAAGTCACATATCAACCAGTATGTGAAAACAGCATTTCATGAAAATTATTTTAAAATATTTTTGATATGAAGTCGTCAACGTTTCGTGATCATTGGCATTAAGATCTTGTAGAGTAGGTATCTAGAAGAAGCCACGTTACCCTTGAAAAATCGAATAACTTATTTATTTTAAGAATAAATAATTTAACGATTGAGAAGTAAAAACACATGATTGGAGAATTTTTTAATGTATTCATGAAAAACAATGTCACGTAACTGATGTTAATTTTCTCCTGTTAGAGTATTTTCAGTACATAGCTCAATTCTGGCTTCAATGCTTGAACTTTTGCGCGGACATTATCCTTGAGCTGCTGCATTGTCTGATACTTGTTATACATCCGCTGTTTCAGATAAGACCAAAGAAAAGAGTACGCTTACTTTCGCGAAGTTCTCTGTTCGCCAAATATTTCTGACTTTTAAAATCAGATTTTATAATTTGAATTTATTGTTCCGTTGTGAATTTCTATATTATAATTTTCCCAACTGTCACTTACTTATTTCTGGCAATCAAAAAAAAAAAAAGACAAGACAATGAAAAATAAATAAGTTATTCAATTTTTCAATGGTAACGTGACTTATAGCCCACCTAAGATTTTGCTCTTATTCTAGACAGCCATTTATTATTATCCTAGACAGTTATTGTCCGATTTTTATTTACACATACTTTGCTCTATCAATCTCTTAGTTCCTATTGCTTTTAATACACGTTTTTACTGTAATTTACTTAAATTTATTATTCTCTATCTTTCTTTCATCCACAATATATCTGCATCACCATTATCACCATTAACTCTAACTATTAGGACTACGATTTACCACCCCCATGTTATTATGAAAATTCTCTGTTCTTCGCCCGTGGTTTGAATCTGGCACGATTCGTTGAAAACCTCTTAGCCACAGAAATATTTAACAACCTCTAAATACATATTTCGACAGCTAAGCGTCATCTCACTAGCCTTAGAGAGAAACTAACACTAAAAAGTTGGCCGAAGATATGCTCTTCACTAAATCGCCAGTGAAAGTCAGCGCTCCCGCACATTCTAACGCTATTTATAGTGTCAGGCTCGGAGGGCGTGTTCTAAGCGACCAATCAGATGTCAATTTCTATAGAGCATAAAGATCAGAGTGGGGAATGGGTTCAACATCTTTGTTCAAAATTATATTGTCTTGATTCTTAAAAATGGTCAAATTTCAAAAGAATTTAGCTGCTTTGTTGAAGTTAACGCCTTTACAATTTTTATATCAATTTCCGTAATAGTATGATCCGTTTCGTAAATATTTTGGACAATACTAGATTTTCGAATCATTCTTCTATTGTAAATTCTTTCTAAAACTGTTATGCTTCTGATTCCTTGCATTGTCTGTACTTTCTAATATCTTTAAAACAGACCTTTCCTTTAATTTTGTTATATAGTAAAGACAACTCCAAGCAAGGAAAAATCGCAAAAATCAGATTTAAACGCCATCAATAGTAATATTATAGTGCCGTCGTTTCCTCCACGCCTTTCCAATATCCGAGGGTTGTATTGAAGTCCACAAGTATTTTTTTTGTAAGGGGGTTACCAGTGTCACGTCAGTAGGTTTTATTATCGATCCTTCCTGGTTTAGATCTGTCATGTTCTGCATTATAACAGTCACATCTGTAGGGCGCGGCTCTCCACCACGCTCAACGAACTTGAGTAGGGAAACCAAGACCCTTGAGGATTCTCTCGCGACCTTTGTTTTTAATATTTTAATGCTAAAGCATTTTAGAATTCAAACCCTGAGATAATACAGTACTGCATATTTTTTTCATTTCCGAAGTGATGTAATAAACTTTAGCTTTAAAAACAAATTTATTAATAACACTGTTATGCAGCAAGAAATTTGGACTGGCTTTCTATATTATAGAGTTTATCTTTGCTTAGTTAACTGGTTATATACTGAAGACTCAACGTGTGTTGTTAATTACTGGAGGAGGGCGCCTAGAAATTAAGTTTGGCAGAAATGCGGGTTCTTATGGAGTTTCCTTAAATAGGGGGATTTTCCGTAGCTTTATAATAGCGGGAAAAGTATTTTAGCTGTATCTGTTACTCAAAAATACTTTTCGGCTATCTCTGTACTTAGTTCCATTATACAAGGTAATTCACGAGGAATAATGAGCCTGACCAAATTCTCGATGCAACCAACATTACATTTTCGCAACTTACTTTGCGACACTTGAAAAAAAAATACAATCTGGATCCACGATGCCTATCTATCATTGAAATCTACCTGACCTATGAAAATGTAATGTTGGTTGCATCGAAAATTTAGTCATGCTAATTATTCCTCGTGAATCACCTTGTATGTATATAGCTACGCAATATATCCTAAAGGTCGTATTTTGCAATAATTTAAATTTATCATTGTTATGATTGCAGAACTTTATCTTGTAAAGAATTTAAAGGCACTCTCGTTGATTTCCTGAATTACCAAATATCTAGAAACAGAATGTTTAAATATCTTTCAAGTGAAGAAAAATAATCATCATATTAATTCGTAATTCAAACTGAAACTATTTCTTATCGCTCAACTCTTCTTCATTGCCATAAATAGCTGATACTATGACCATGTAGATTCACCCTCAAAATCTTCGTTCCTTACACCACTGATGTCGATTAATTAAAGTACCGAGCTTTTATCCTTAGCTAATATTTAATTTAGCTAATGCTCCAAAATTTTCACCCTAAAATACACCACTAAAGCATGTGGAGCAGCTCCGTGCTTTTTCATTTATCTAACCCTTTAAAATATTAAATTTTATTCAGGCCAACAACAGGTAAAAACTTTTAATTAATGTAGCATTTACCCTGCCTCCCCATAACAAATTCCAGTTTCTATCTTCCCCGAAAATGCGTATATTAGCGGCGCTGAACGAGTTGCACCTTCGCCATACTCCAACCAGATTCTTAATAAGTTCTTATGCAAGGAGGGGAGCTATGCATGCAAATGGGTGCAGTTTGAGATTTTCTTTAAAGCAGTGCACATAAAGGAGTTCTCTTTGAACCCTTTCTGCGACCCCGCTTCTATCGAGTGGAGCTCGGAGGGATGATATTGTATGCAGAGCCAATTTTTATGCTTAAAGCGTGAGTGGTAAAAGGCATTATGCGTTCGAAGTGTCAATATTAAGAAGATTCTATCAAGCGATTTCCTAGTCTCCTGAGACTAACGTGATATCTTAGTCGATAGTATCTATTACTGTCAGTGAGTGAGCAGGATGATACCCGGAATACTGATGGCCTTGGTTGTTTATCGGAAAGGGCGTCAATTTAAGGACGAGACATTCAATAAAAGCTCCTGTGCTCGATTACAATATAATGTTATCGAGGCGAGCGTAATTTTTCATCCCTAACACGTCAACGCGTACAAAGAAAGTTATAAAAAAATGAGGAATTATATTTTTACGGCCACAAAGAGATTTACTTATTATTTACATGTCATTGATTAGTAGATCTAGTACACTGTATAAGCATTTTTATTTTGGAGGCTAAGAGAGTGATGTTATAACAAGACAACAACAATTAATTGATCTTAATTTCTATTCATAATAAAGTATTATAATATTTCGTAATATAATAATGTGTAAAGTGACAGAATGCACAACCTAATCCAGTACAAGAAGGAATAAATTAAATGTGGGCAGCAAAGAAGCAAACCTAAAGACCAGATACCTACCACATGAATCGAAATGCCACAAGAAGAAGCAGAGCAACTAAAACAAGGGTTACTAGAACTATACAGTAAATATTTAGAGGAAGGTAAAGGTTCTGATTCATAGAATATAGCGAAGTAGCCTACTCGTAATCTTAACCACAAAAAGAGAGAACTAGCAAAATTGCAAAATTACAGATCTATAAGTCTTCTACTCCATACGTATCAAATCTTGACACCGTATGATTCTTTTCTACATTGGTAAGGGGTTCAAATTTGTAGGAGGCGCCAAAGAGTCTTTCAATACAACCGATATTTCCATTAGCTTACGAGAACTCTTGAATTTACTAAAATTTGCGTAACTGAAGTGGCTACGATAGGAAACAGACTTAAAAAGGTGTGTCATCTGCGTTATCCATACATCAAACCGAGAATAATATGCACAGGATTATATTAAGAGCAGAAATTAGGTACAACCATCAGAGCTAATACTACAGGAAAAATGTATGCATAACTAGTTCAATCCCTACAAGCTAATTACAGAAACTTTAAGGATCAGTGTTTTAAATACGAACTAATTACAGGATCATCATAGCATCAGCATTAATAATTTGTCGAAAAATTAAGGGGGTACAAAAGTTACACAAACAATTAGTGTAGGACATAAAGCTAGTTGAATACTTAAGTAGCAAACCAGTCCCATAGTAATTACATATACACGGTGACACCATAAACCCACCCATAAAGGATAATTATAAAACACCACCACAATAGAACAAAACATTATTTCAATTAATTGCACAAGTAAAACCCGACCACAAATTCTAACAGCAATATTCAGCATCAAAAGCTTTCCATACAACTGATCCTAAGCAATTAATTAGGAGAAAAGTAGCATGAACTAGCATCTCGATGTGGCGACTCCAGGAAAGTCGGCTCTATAACTTGTAAACGAGTGCCTAATTACAATGATGAATGAAAAAATAAAGTAGAAGTTGGCTTAAAAACTCGGTATGGTACGCAGAATTATAAATCCGTAACAAGTATGAGGGAGAGACAAATCCCATAACTTTCGTTAAATTAGCCCAATGTAAATATTCGCAAAATTACGCAAGTGGCTCCAGTGTATCGCTACAATCACACACCCACTATGAACAAACTCTAAATTTGGACAAAATGACACAACGAGAATCTACGTGCGTTCTATAGGAGAGACGCTAGCAAAAAGGAATGCGCTTCGAACAAAACGCGCGTGCACATCTGCAAACAAAAACCATAACAAAACGTCCTTGAAGAGAATATTCAGCAGTATAGCAAATAGCAAAGTAAGAATAAGAATAAGGCAGGCAAGCTCATAGAAGATGATAAAAAATGGCAGCAGCTAGAGGGACTACTTCAATATGCTTTCAAATAAAGAAAGAAAAATCTTGGCACGAGAGAAGACGTAAAGTACCCCACAATACGAAAAAACCAAAAAGCATTTGATTCTATCGAGAAGGAAATCGCAGAAATAGTATTAGCTCTGATTTTTTTAGATTCATGACAAAACGATGCTTCATCAGACTACTAAAATATCGCAAGCACCGCCAATAAGGCGCTGTATGAACTAATAAGGTAAGTGTGGCAAGACGAACATCTACCATGGGAAAACGAAATTCAAATACCAATATTTAAAAAAAGGGTAAAGGGTATTTTGTAACAATTACACACATATATCAGTGCTAGCTACAAATGAAATCAAAATTTCGTAGTCTGCCTTGGCTAATGCAACAGAAAAAAGCATGATGTGACGACATAAGTGCAAAATTCATGAAAGGGATGGATGCTTAAATCAGTGTTAAATTCAACACAGGTGTCAAGGGAAGCAAAAATTATGGTCGATAAATATTTTCGGATGTGAAACATGGCTACTACATAAGAGTGAACAAAGTGATCTGAATGTTTCAGAACACACAGTCCTAAGAAAAATCTATACAGGGAAGAAAGTGGAAGAAATATGGAGGACAACCAATAAATAAGTTAATGACCTGTACAACGACAAAGATCATTCGGTGTGCCAGAGCGCGAAGAGCGAGGTAGCTAGGACACACGAAAATATTGCTACACGGGGAATTTCCGTACACAAAAAAATAACAAAAATTAAATAATTCGGTATTGCTTTACAACACGGCGGCGCGGCGGTTCAGGAATTGTCTCGTGGTGTAGCAAATTTTTGCCGCTAGTTTCTGAGCAGGATTGGGGGGAGAGTTGCCCGGAAGCGCCACTAGTCCAAACCAGAAAACACACAGGTGTCAGTGTAAATTCCTAAACCACTTAGCTGTTTCATAAAAATAATAAATGAAAAAAATACCAAAACTTGAAATAACCTAAATATTTCTTTAGAGTATGTACACGTACAACTCTGCATGATACTCAAAGGGTCAAAACGAATTTGCAATATTCTTTAGATCTTAAACTAGTCGTAGGATTATTAATTTAACTTAGTTTTAAGTATAAAGTGTAGTAATATGGTTGTAATTTTAATACATTTACTGCCGGTCTTATAAAAACCTCTAATCTGAAGTTAACTTTAATTCGCTGTTAAAATAAACAAAAGCGCATCAAAACGTCAGTGCTTATGACATTTTATTCATTAGTAAACAAATTTTGATGCGCTTTTATTTATTTTAACAGCGAATTAAAATTAACGTCAGATTAGTGGTTTTTATAAGACCGGCAGTTAGTGAAACATAAAACTATGATTTTTACTCGCTAGTCTCTCAAACACACGTAACTCAACTATAGGGTAACTTGAAATAAAAGTACAGCGATATCGGAAGACAGGAGTCTCATCAAATCGATTAAGAAGTATCAGTTATTAAAACACGAAACCCCGCGAATGGTACCATGCGTCCAGGGTATATTCCACACTTTAATTGGTGCATCTTCAGCGTTAGTAAGTGGTTTTATAGACAGGCTCCAGTAGTCCCTCGCATAAGTATTCATTTTAAATGTTGAGTAACGTAACTACACCCGAGTTAAATGTAACTAGAAACGCTAATAGAGCAACCAATCTAGTACACAGTACATATAAAGATAACTAAGCTATTTTTCCCATTCAAACGCTCAAGATGAATAAATCGTGGCGATAGTATTCTTAAATTATCTGTACCATCGGCTAGAAATTTGCCAGCACAAACCGTAAGTAGACCGCTTAAAATTTCATAGTAGCAGCACTAATGGTATTTTCAGTTTTGAAATTATATTACTGCAAACACGCGGGCTTTATACGTTGAAGGCTTTACCTGGTGGCATAGGGCAGCGTCGTCAGAGGAGCTACGCAGAGTTGCGGACTTGGGGATACTGCTGAGATACCATCCAAACAAATGTGCAACATAAGGTGTGGCAGGCTTTTCTCCAATTATCGCACGGGGGAAATGCCGTTTGAGTCTAGGTCTCTGAAGCAACCACAAGAATTGAGGGACTCAGAACTGTGTAGAAGTTGGTCCTCTAGGTCCTATATTAGGTGACATCAGATCCCAAGGAGGAGCATATGCAAAGCATGGCACTGAGCCACAAGGGGATACGAGAAAAAAGCCAAAAACAGCACAAAATCGAAATAGATATTCAAACGGAACGACATGAACGTACAGCTGCGGAAATAAAAAGCGGGACAAGTTCTGTAGTGTCATTTTTTACTATTTGAACGTTGTAATGTTGCCTTCCTGATTTTTTATGAAAAGCTTTCTATCATGTGTCAATGAACAAAGACGAACAGGTTAATGCAGTACAAGAAGCTTGGGATAGCATCGAAAATGAATTTATTCAGACAATTTAACTTCGGCAAAAATTTTGTGTCCCGCTTTTTGTTTCCGCAGCTGTACCTTAATTTGGAATGTATCCAAACTTAGTTAATTTTACAGTAATAATTTCTTATCCCAGTATAACCAGCTTCATTCTAGCAATCTCACATAGAATTTCTCAAGGGTGAGCGACGATTTTCACCATAATTCGGGAATTCTAATCTGCGTGAAGCAAAATCACAGACACAACACCCAGCAACAATTTCACTAAATGCGTCTCACAAATGGCTGTCGGAAATCGTACTATTTTGGAAATCCAGTAAAATTTCCTAAAGTGCAAGGATTTCCACAATATCTAAAAAATAAACAATAAAGAGGGTATGCAACCAAATATACAGTTAGGAACTGCGGGTCACTCGAAATATTTCCTAAACATTTAATTTAATTATACCTAAATGAAAAGTTATACGTACTTAACAAGATTATCAGAAACAAGGTTAGTAAAGAGTTTCGAACAAATTAGAAGAGTTCGCCCTCAAAATAGTAGATAGTTACACACATCTGAAAAACCTCACACTGAACCAAGACAATATTAGCGAAAGAACATCAACAAGAATAAAATTAGCCAGGCCCGTTTCGGGACATTAGGACACATCCTAAAATCGAAAGTTTATGGTATATTAAAAACAGTGTATGACCAGTGCGTGTTACCTGTGTAAACGTATACAAAGTTGAAACACCCAGAAAATGAAAAAGTGATATTAGACACGTAGCTACCGAAAAACTAATACTTGGATAAAATTGAAATGGCAAAAAATAGAGGATCTCCCTCTAACTGGAGCAAAGAGATCTACAAGCTAACTTGGAGACCAGGAAATATAAGAAGACATATGAAAATACCAGATATCCACTTACGAGATAAAATTGGATGTATGGAAAGAGCGGAAAACAGAGAAGAGTGGAAACAAATACAAACAGTCCAGTAGTGGACTGATACAGGGAAGTCCTTATTCGTGAAACTGACAGTGAAAACACCCCCAAAGACACTTCAAATTTGCTACCCGAAACATTCAGAAGAACGTATGAGGCAACCAGGCAAATTATTGTCTTATTCTAAAGGTAAATATTTATTTTTCAAATATAATTTAAAAGAGCAAAAAAGTCGTAGTCGTCCATGTCTCCTTCGTATAACTTGCAGCACTCGCCTTCGACTCATGCTGCAACCCTTCATTCTCGTGAGAAACAAGTACCATTCCATCCTCGCTGTACAATATACTATTTAGTCGGGGGCAGCGTCAACTAACCCCTTTTAGATCTCATCTCCGAGAGTGTACTTGGCGATAGCAATTATCGCGACCGTCGCAGGCCTAACGGCCCTGTCTGAAGGTGAAATGAGGAATTTCGCCGACACATTGCGGCATAAACAAAGCGAGCGTTACGCTGGAGTTGGGCCGAATGAGGTGTGCCAAAATAACCGCGAAAGAAGTATTTCCCCGTCGTAAACAAGCTGGCGGAAGAGCAGCCGGATTTTGCAAAGTCTGTTCCTGCGAATTCGGGCCGAGCTGAAATATTTGCAGGAATGGCAGATCGATTCGGGCACGAGGTTGTGCAACTCGGCACGCCACGTGACGTCACACTAAAGGGAGACATGTTCTATCCGAGCCGCTGCATGATATACGGTTATTGGATATTTGCTTCGGTGTCGTATTCCGCGACACTTTCCTCCCAGACAGAAACACCAAAGATCTTTCCGCCTAAACTCGTAAAATGTTCGCAATAAAAACGTGCGATATTTCATGTTGACATGTTTTATTTAGGATTAGCTTACGTCATAAAGGAGAAGTACCGAACGTAGGACGATACCGGAGACTACTCACTACGGTCTGATTAAGGGTATCACGCTGCCTGTTATTACATAGGTCGAGGATATATGGCGAGAAGTTGTCGACGGCGTCGCGAACGAGACAAACCGAATTTGTGGTCTCGCAGGAGTGCCATTTTCAGCAGCTTTGGCACCGGCAACTTGTTAGCGGATTAAATTATTTTCCTTCGCTAATTGTCTGGAACCATAGCAAATTCGGTGGCTCTGTAGCCCATAGTAGTCATAGATCTTACGAAGGTACGGCGGAACACAACGTTGCAATTACAGTTTAATACAGATTATATCAGCAGCTTGTTAACAGCTTAAATTATTTTCCTTAGTTAATTGTTTGGAAACATAGCAAATTTAATGGGTTTGCTACCCGTGCCCATAACAATCGTAGATCTTAGGAGAGTGGAAATGCAATTACCATTTAATATTTATGTCGCCGGAACTGCAACTCGGTTTATTAGCATCCGCATTCAGTGTAGTCACAATACTATAAACGAATATACGTGTACAATGCAGGACGGGCAAAGGTTTCGTAATAGTTAAATAATCCATTTATGGAGAAACTTCTCCTCCTATGGGATTATCAAGTAGTTTCAATCATGTGTCATGAAGTTTTTATAATTATAAAGCAAGAAAACATCAAAGTTATATTTTATGTGCACACTTATATCCGCTGGAAGAGATGTCTTATCTCATTAATTTATGAGGAACGAAAAGAAAATGACAAGTTGACACTGTCAAGCTGAACCTACGTTAGAATCCTTGATTCATAAAATTTAATTTGAAAACGTAATATCAAGTTGACTAGTATAATTGAATAATGGGTTGCATAACTCTGCCCGTGGCATTAAAAAATAAGTACAGTAGTGTTCATTTCCTAATAGAGCATTTCCACTACGTCATAGTGACGTTGGGTGATGACGTCAAATCAGCTGTTTGGGGTCTACGTTTGTTAACCAGCTTATGGCAATTAGTGACCTTTTTATATGTATTATAGTTGATTGAGTTTAGTTTAGTGTAGTAAAGTTTTAGATTTAGCGATGGTGGCCATTATAAATTGTGGTTAAGTTAAGTTAAGTTTATGAAAGACATTTTATTGGCATTTTTAGTCGTTTGTGAACATTTGTTCATCATTTTTGGTGAGAATTAGCAAGGACTAACTAATTCGACTAATATTCAGTGTTGAGACCTTATTTTACATTTAGCATAATTAATTTTCTTTAGAGTATTGACAGTGTTGCGGACATTACACTCACGATTCATTTATTTTATTGAATTTTTGTGCTGCAAAGTGAGAATATACAAAAGCATTATTCATAAAAAGTTGATTACAAATGCTTTTGTTGTGTTCCAGATTCGGAAGTTGTTACAGATTGATAAAATGGTAAGGTCTTGCGCACACTTAACGTAGTTTTATAGCTTTTGTAAAAATACTTAATTTTCCTTTCCCAACACACAACAGTTATTAAATTGTTTCGCTCTAATGTCCTGAATCCATCCATGAACGAACTGAGCAAAGGTGTCAAGGCTGTTATATGCTTTAAGTTCATGTTGACTACCTAACTGGACTCACCCGGAAGATTAAGAAGACCGTTAAAACTTCCCATGTTATTTGGGGTAGGTTATCCAGAGACATGTCGACATCCTTGCTGTTCAATGCATAAGGATCTTGTCCTAATACATTTAGTTTGTCCAAGTAGTGTTTCTTGTTTTCCTTGGATAACCCTCGATCATAATCACTCATTTGAGCATGTTAAAGGCTTTCTTGTTTTGAGCACAGTTAATTACTGCCAGGAATTAGTTAGTCCTTGCCACCAAAAATTATAAACAAATATTTAGAAAACGACTAAAAACGCCAATAAAATGTTTTTTATAAACTTAACTCTTCACCACAATTTATAATGCCCACGATTGCTAAATCTAACACTTTACTACACAACGTTTTTTTCGTAATAACAGCTCTATAAACACATGAAAAACGGCCAATTGCCATAAACTGGTTAACAAAAGTTGACCCCAAACAGCTGATGTGGTAGGGGAGATGACGTAACGTGGAAATGCTCTATTTGCTTCGGTAAAGTACTGTCTTTCATTTTCTACGTGCTAGTATCAAAGGACCTGTATCAATACCAACCAAAGAACAAGGCTTCAGCTCTCCGGCGTGACGTCAGCACAGCTTAGTAGAGCGTCCGTGAAAGCGCATACGTGCAGAGTGTTTATAACTTGAAAAATTAGTCCATTCGCTTTTTTTGTATTAGAAAACGGCGTTTCAAAGCAAAAACCATAATTTTGAACAATTCTGAATTTTAGTATAGGTATCGTAACACATATAAAACTCGAAATTTGGTTTACTTATTTGTTAATGTACTTAGTTTTCGGCTCTAATTTCCTTTGCTGAATCTATTGTTCTTAATTTTATCACAATAATTTTTAATTGAAGTATTGGGTGTAGAATTATTACTATACCTTCCTCACAATCATATTGGCACCCAATAAACTAAATATCTCCCTTCTATAGAAAATTTTAAAATTCCGTGTGTTTTGAACATTTAAAAGTTGTTCTTCAAAATACTCAAGTAATTCATTGTATACAGGCTGCCCATTTTATCATGTAATAACTAGGTAGGCAACACATTTAACACGCCCACAAGCAACTCTTAATTTTCTTTGTTTATATGTCATGAAAAAGGTATGTGGAGTAAAAAACCACTCCTCCTAATTTATAAAATTATTTTTAAAAATTAAGACTTATTTGTGAAAACTCATGAACTTGGTAAATGTGTTGCCTACTTAGTTGTTGCACGATTAAGTGGGTAGCCTATATAACATAATCAAATAAAACTAAATTCACTACAATGTTATGTGGATACAACAAGCCCCCACGGATATAAATTCTTGATTAAACTGCAACGATGGTCTTCTACCGCAGTATCCAAAAGGATTATTTTACTAGAAATGCCCACCTTATTGTCGTTGATATAATTAATCCATCGACACCCAGGAATTGGACACCTATCTACGTAATAAGAACATATATCTACAAATACTTACACAAATATAGTATATAATTGAAATACACTATATTTACTTGGTTTGTTCACCGGTAAGTGTTTTGAAACGCTAGCATGTCGCGGCCATTAACCACCTACTTTAGCCGACGTCAAGATCACGTGACGTCAAAGACGTATTTCCTTCTACATATATTATCACTCACCGTCTTATTTCACCATTCTCTGTAGACGTGGCACTCTTTACGAACTGCTTAATGTCCATTTCTAACGCTAACGGTTGCTTTCTGCTAACGAACAAAGACAGCTCCATATAAACAATGCATTGTTTTCGTATGTTATGATTCCAATGTGAAATTCAGCATAGCAGTCACCTTTCCCACTACAACTGTATTTAATTGCCTTTACTCGTAAATATTAGTCTTTCTATCTCAAATATGTGTTTGTAACTGTAATAATGTTAGCTGTTGAACTATAGGAAATAATAAAAAAAATACATCTACTGTCTTTAACTTAATATAGGTATTTAGTGAGATAGTTCACTAGCTGCACAATATGTATAATACAAACACACACAACACAACATGCATTATTAAATATTTTTGTATTTCGGGCCCCAATTTTCATATTCCTCATATATTTTCTTAGTTATGTAACCAATGCCATCCTAGTACTAGGCGATTGAATTTTATGGTCTACAAATCGATAACTTATTACACTATAGCTACCCAGTTCATTAATTTTAGTCTCTCTCTCTCTCTCTCTCTCTCTCTCTCTCTCTCTCTCTGTTTTTCGTCTGAATAAATTTTAACCCTGTGACTGAGGAAGAATTGTTTTAGTTTTATGTGTTTCAGAAGTTCAGTAGATTATGTTACTAACAAAATACGCGGTAAACATTCTTACTATTTCACATTTGTTTTTCAATTCGCTTAGGAGTTACTACTACTTAGTTTTTGAAGCTGGACCAGCGCCAGTTACATGTCGTAAGGAAAATCCACGAGCAGAAGAGTGTTGTAATAGTTGCTTGTGAGCTGTACATAGGTGCTGAACTTCTCTACATCGTATAAATAGGCTAATTTGATTGAGAAAGTCAACAAAGGAAGCGATAGGGTCCTAGAGTGACGCGATAGCAAGGGCATCGCCGGTGAGGGCTGTCGAAGGCCACAGTGCAGGTGTTACGCAACCGTAATTCGACAAGCATCACTCAAGGTAGGCGAATCAGATTAAATTGGATCATTTGTCAGCCGGTATTACAGTCGAAGCTGAGACGCGATAAAGTGCTTACACACAAGCTTTCAGTAAGGTGCAGCACAATGGCTCTCGAAGTGATTTAACATTACTTTTCGAAGTGCAGGCGCTGTGACGTCTTTGTGTAGACTAGCATAAATGCAGAATAGAAACAGCATTTCGTGCATAGATTTAATTATTTTTGAAATAATTCAAAGCAGAAACAGTTAGGTATTTGCTTTGTGATTTAGTATTATTAATAGTAGAAGTGGCTTTTACAGGAACTTTGCTATTTGTTATTGATCTGCGTGTCAACAAACTGGTTGTTCATTTTAGGAAATTCTTAAAGCTAATATTCTCGCGTTAGCATGAATACAGGTCAACTTCGCCTCTCTGTCAACAGGGGGTGAGACAATAAGAGAGTGAAAAAGTAATTAATAAAAACGATGCGGCCACAAACTGCCGTGTTACACTTTCTTTCCTATGTAGAAAGATATATTTCGAAAATCACTAGTTTTGCTTTGATTAATGAATATTTGAAAGTAATAGCCTGTAATAACACAAGCCATTACCCACACTTCGGAGCCCCTTTTAATGGATTTTTTGTGGCATGCACTATTTCAACTAGCAGCCGGCCTTATAATAAATTATATGATCATAGTTTCTTCAAGGTGTCGAGATAGATTAATATAAATAATTAATTTGGAACCCAAATGAACTAGCAGTGGTGTTATCTTATATAGTCTGTCACAATGACCTTCTTCCCCGTTATTAACTTTTGAGTCACTTATATGTAGAAATCTATTACCCCCTTGACACCAACACTTAACTGCTTCAACTGTTCTAGTCATTAGATATTGTTTTTTGTAGTCTAAACATTCAACTGGTTAGCAAAAAGCATATAAAAATATTCATAGCAACAGGGAGAATTAGATATATCGATTTATGTGTTAGTTAATATTCCAGAAGACGTACTTACTCATTGTCACACCTAGATTATCTTCCGCAATACTGGAATCACTAATGCCGATTTCTTAAATTTAGCTAGAATGACAATAGCTATATGTAACACGTTGTCTTCAAATGTTCTGCTTCCTCAAGAGCATTTATTTAGACTAAATGTGATAACAAGTACTTCAGGGTTATTTTTTAGTAACGATTTTTCCATATTTCTAACAATGACTTTTTAGTAAAAATTGTAAAAAAGATTCTAAACATCCGAAAAATACACTATGTTTTACATACATTCCACCATTTACTATACCCAAAATAAGTTTAGAAAATATATTATAAATTTTAAAAATTATGTAGCAACAACTAACACAGCTTTACTAATGACGTGCACTTGAAATGACTGATGTAAATAATATCATTTTCCTTTTTCCCATTGGAACACTTTCTAATGTACATAAAAATTATTTTATCGCATTTCATTTGGAAATGTACTATATTTCGTCATTCAAAATCGATAATAAATGTGGTACTTTTATCATTAGCGACACTTTTATTCATAGCAACAGCGATTCGTTTTACATTTGGCAATACTGAAGTGTGATGTTGATGACACTGTAAGTCTATGTCAAATTCGAGGTTAGTAGGTTAGGTTTTGCGTCAGTTTTGACATAGATGGACGCAAAACCTAACCTGCTAACCTCGAATTTGACATAGACTTACAGTGCCACCAACAACACACTTCAGTACTGCCAAACGCATAACATTAACTGGAGCTGCTTATTGTGTTTTAGTACATAGGAATGAGTTATGCTCATCTTGGTGATGTTTTGACAGTTAGTGTCACTTGTATATAAAAATTTAATATTTTACATTCTTTATGAAATACGATAAAATAGTATACTCAACACGTTAGAAAAGTGGTTTTTCTCAACTTGTAGAGTAATATACTATTCCGATTTGAAATATTGCAATATGGAAACTGTAATGTCCTTTTGTATTGCCAACAATTTCAATAACAATGCGATCTCTTTTGGTTTGATTACCTCAGCTCGTATATAAGGAAAGTCCTTATTGCAGTGAACTCAAAAATTTACCATGGATTCGTACTAAACTGTGAATAGCCCCGAAAAACTAATAAACAAAAGATATATACATTTTCTGTACTGCCAACAACGCTAATTAAGCAGGTAGCTGTTTCTATCGCTCATTTAGGCTGACAACAAAGAAACCACGCGCAGACAGCTGTTTCCACCACGCATTCATGCTGACAGTCTACTACGCAGGCACCTAAACGCAAGCACGCCGAATAATAGAAGGCAGCACCCGCACACTAGACTGCCATGATTCAATCAGTGACTATTCCGATTCCATTGGCTCCTCGTGAATAACAGAACCTATCATAAGTCACGCACCCTAAATGATTATGGTCGATTTCTAGTTGTGTAACGACCTGGATTTGTCACTCTCAGTTATTGCCGGCGATACTTTTATTGTTGCGTTACTTGATGACGTGGAAGTTTCCCTTGTTGAATTATTGCCTTCTGAATCGCCAGCAATTTTGAAGGAACATCGAAGTTCTCTGCGAAGTTAGCAGTCGGCTTCCTTGCTGTAAGAGTTTTCCAGGTAATGTAGGAACACTCGCTTTTAACTGACGCAGGGCCATACTTTCAACGCTAAGGTTGCCCAATTGAAAGCAAGCTGTGACGCATACTGCAGCCCCGCTCAAACTAACAATGGCTCCCGCTCCATCTTTACTTGCTTTACTAAACCTAATTATTAACAATTGCCTCTATATTAACATGTTACTTCAAACGCACTCAGGCGAGCAAAGTCAACTTTACGTTAGAAAACTTGCTTGCTTATCGTGTAGTAAAAGCAATAGCATACAACATACATACACACCATTTATATGCGGTAGTTGACAAACTTCTTTCTATTGACCGCATTCGCTCTTGTAAAATTTAAATTTTCGCAAGACTATGTATCAATTACGCCTTGCAGTATACTTTTATATTGACAAATTTAATATTTTTGCATTTCGGTTAATATAATACAATCCGAGTAAATTCCCTTTCTAAGATTTCAATGGTAAAAGTTCGGTCTATGTCCCAACGATAAAGGATGATAGAAGATTTTCAGTTTTTATGTTTTGGAAAAGAAACGCATCTCCTTAACTTAATGTTTACAAAATGTGTACTTTCTAAAAGATTCAAGCTTGGAAACTGTACTATACTAGCAAGAAGTTGAACACAATGTTTCTCTATGACCAAAGGGATTTAACTCTAAAGTCCATACTAACTTAAACCATGTCTAGCAATGCCTCATTCTGTTTAACGTTCTTGTAATTCCCTAATGGAGAATATGTTACGATAGAAGCTGCATTTCAAGTAAAACCGACGTTAAAAGTCTTTCTTGCTCTTTCTTTATGCATGTAATACAATATCTACCACAACAAAAGCCATAAATACTATGCATTAATAAAGAATTCGGTACTCGTAAAATCCTGTAGAATTTACCCTGTACATTACGTTGCCAGTTTTTACTTTTGGGTACTGAATGTCGCACTTGCAGAATTTTGTCCTACGTCACTGAATATTATGTTCGTGAACTAAGCTTTGTATTTGCATTAAGTTCAAATTTAATTATAATCCCGAGCCGTAATGCTCAAATTAGACTCGCTCTTAAGAATCTTGCTTATGCTACATATAACGCTAATGCGGTAACTTGAGTCTATAAAAGCGATTTTCTTTTGTACAATGCTTTACATTAACATGATATAGAAACTTATGTATGTTTTTGCCTAAATTACACTTTATCGTATACCTTTAACGTTTACTTATATCGGTATTACCAATATGCTTAGCTCATCGGGTGTCTTTATTACTTCTCTCGTCTAAACGACGAAGGAAGCACTGTTATCGCAAAAAATCACCTTCCGAAATTTCTTGAGATCTTCACGTTTCAGTACCCTAGATGACGAAAAATAGGTTTTCTCAATTCTGTCTGTCTGTCCGTATGTCTGTCTGTCTGTCTGTATGTCGGTCTGTCTGTTTGTTTGTCTGTCTGTCTGTCTGTCTGTCTGTATGTTTGTCTGTCTGTCTGTTTGTCTGTCTGTCTCTCTGTCTGTCTACCCGTTGTCGTTATAACTCATAAACAATTTTTTGAAGTAAGACAATATTTTGCCTGCAGCTTATATGGCTACCTGGCATAAAACCGAGAAAATTTGGAACAAATATATATAGGGTCAAGAAGCTGCGTGGCGCAGATGGGTAAGCGCCAGGCTTCCATTAAGCAAGTCCTCGGTTCGAATCCCGCTGGGGTCGGAATTTTCCGTATCCTTGGCGATTAGAATCGGGCTCAGTAAGACCATTCACAGTTGGGCACATAATTAACTGTGCTCTACTCAGAACCACAGACCTAAGAGATAGAGTAACAAGGTCCACACATCACCAAGACACACAACTCACACAATGGTTGCAAGCACCAAAGGCGCGCTCCAACTCTGTATCCCGAATCCGGGGCAAGTTGAGCATTGTACCTACAGATGCCAGCGCATAAAGCACCAGCCTCTACACCGCAAGGTAAATGAGGTTACAGATTATACATATACATACATATACAGGGTCAGCATGTTAAAAAAATTCAATGTTGTTTATTTTTGCTTTAATTGAGAAATAGATAAAACTAACAATTTGCACATATTTCAGGCTTTACCTTTGACAAAAATGAGATCCAACAGAGATACAGAGTAAATTTTTAAAAGAGAAAAAGTTGTTAACGAAAAATGCGTATAGCGCTGCCGTTCGAATTCCACCGCAGATAATGTTTTTTTATTTGAAAACTGATGTAACTTGCAATATCAAGTGTTTCCTTTTATTGTTTTAGTATTATTAGAAACATGAAGATATTTTTAGCTCTAGCTTTCTTTGATTTTTAAAATTCTTTAGTTTCACAACGTCCACCTGCAAGGGAAGTTGTAAGTAAAGGCCTTTACAGATTTGTTTACTGTTTTCACCCTATTTATGTACTGCGTCCATACAGTCGCATATACGATGAAAGTGAAGCTTTATCTCATATTTTTCAAGGATTTCGTTTCTTTAGGATCTAAATAAACATTAATAAACTAAAGGGCTAGAAATCGCCTATAAATGAATAAGTCGCTCGACGTAAGCGCGTCTACAGAAAAAAATGCTGTGAAGTTTTAGAAAAGTAAGACTGGAGTGATATTACCCCATAAACTGCACTGGCACTACAAACATTTAGGTATCTAAATTGGTTGACTGTTTTGCGCACATTTAAGTAAATAGTATTTGCGTAAGTCACTTATCAGGACAAGGCAAATATCAGCTCTCTCTATTGTAAATTAAAAGAACAATAGGAGTTACGACCAAATGAAGAAGGTAATGTAGGTACTAAAAGCATAGAAGGACTTAAACTACCAACACACATTCATTACTGCATAAAAAAATTTAATGTGTCAGATATCGGCACTATACATGGTGATTCATGAAGAATGCCGCCCCTTAAAATTTTTGATAGGCAACCCATCTTACACATACTGGTTGCCTAATCAATGTGCGTTGTAAAGCATCATCACTGTTCAACTCATAAAAAACCTATTATGGAATGGAGGATGCTCAGAGGTACGAGCTCCTGGTTCTGAGTCAGAAAATCTGGATTCAAACTGCAGTACCTTTAAACCACCACAAAAATATTGTTTCTAGTTTACTGATATTCCTCTGACCCGGCTTTAGCAACTGTGGGACTTGAATGCCTAAATCTCGTCAAAGAAGAGATGTCGATGCCCCTACAGCGGGAATGTTAACAAAACAGACAACGATAACCACGACGACTGCTAACCTATGATTCAGAAAAATTAAAACGCCTAAGATAATACTGGGAAAACTCTACCGATGCTATAATATGCGAAGCAATAAGTGTTTAAAATAGAATGCGGACAGCCTAATATAACTGCAAGTAAATATATTGTTATGTTTAAAGTTTACATTACTATTATTTATGCTAGCTTCTTCGTTGGCATATATAAAGTTGCCTACACCTTAATTCCAATTTGTAATTTTGAAAAAATCCTGGCGATTTTTACAAATTGCTATCATAGGGGAAGCGATTTTCTGTGTAAATTTTAAGAGATTGGTTCATATATTGCTTCTGGTGCTGTGCAGTAAATTTCTCTGAAAGCTTACTGTAAATGTTGATTTCATCCTTCGAAATCTTCGTAATTTAGTTTAGCATCGTTGTGGTGTTGGTTGTGCAAATGTTGAAATTCGACTGATACGCCAGGATTACACAGTATTTTAGAAGCAACGTTTACTGGTGGCAACCTCGGCATGTACTGTGGGCCTTCCCTCCCTTTTGTTTGAGATTTTTCGGTATTTTCACCATGTGGCTCAATTGCCACCACCTGTTTAAGGAGTCATCGTCTGAGATCTGCAAGTGATCAGTTGTTGAAGTAATTTCGAGTATTTTTAATTGTTTATTGTATATTTATATAATATTTTATACACGTGTAGCACCATATAACTATAGAAATTTTTACTAAATAGATAGTACTATAGTTGTAAGAAGCCTTTGCGCATCCTATCCGACCAGGTCATTCATCGAACTGTCTCAAAGTTAATTATCTTCTCCAAATCTTGAGGTGGTGACTACAGTACATTTTGAGCGCTTGGGTGCGTTGAACAATATTTTTCAGCGTTTATAAAAAACCACGCAGCTCATTGATGCCGCAGTTTGCGAGATCAGCGTGACATTTTCTTTTTGAATATAAAAAAATTACTGAAACTCCTTGTCACCTTGTGAAATATGATAAAAAAGGATAAACGAGCTTTTGGGTAAAAACGCCTGACGACATCGGGAAACTGTCGTGAATTCGTTCAATTTGACTGGAGGCTGATAATTTAATGATGAGTCAAACTTGTCTCCCGATCAAAAAAGACCGAATATCAACGGGAATTATGTAGATTATTTTTTCGTAGAGATTTCAACCAATCAGAAGGCTGGATTTTGTTAAGTTATCTTGTATAATTTCGATTATACAAAATCGATTATACTATAGTAACTTCACTAGGCAACGCAATACATAGCTTTTGTCAACTTGGTGTTGTTTTCATGGAGATGACTTTCAGCTAGGTTAATACAAACAAATCGAGCTGCCAATAAAATATTTATTTGTTCCTAATATTAAAATTTACTAAAAAAATAATCAAATCGAATACAATGCGTACTTCGAACAGGTTATACGTCTCAAACTTCCTGCACAATAACAAATCGTGTCAGTTTGACAGAATAATCCTCCCGCTGACGCGGTCGGACTGTTTAACCTGCCAAACTGCCACTCTTTTAATATTGTGCAACAAGTTATCGACATATAACCCGATAATATCGAAGTACTTATAGTATTACTTCTGATTATACCACTCCCTCTAACATCAATCAATGAAAAACGACAGAATGCATAGTTACATGTACTAACTTTTGATAATGTACATAGCAACTGACAATCACATACCTTCCTGATTAATAGGTGATAATCACACGCCTTCACAAACATCACGTTACCTGCTGTCAGTACAATTGTCATAACAACCACATTAACTGTACTTTTAATATTTAAAATACACTATTCAAACGTTGTTTATTGACTCGTGATATAATCTAGCCGAATGCAACTCGTGTCTTCTTGATTATCAAATCATTTCTGTTTCCACTCGATATATTGTTTTAGGCAATCACGCGAGTCCGAAGTCACAATATAACTCGTGTAAACAGAAATGATTATTTGATAATTAAGAACCCACTAGTTGCATTATACAGGGTGGGCCATTTTAATCGACGCATCCGAATATCTCCGTTGGTAATCCGAATAAAAAAAAATGTGCAGACAAAAGTTATTCAGGATGATGGAGGTCATTTGACTGTACTAATAACTTTGACCTTGGCGTCAACGTTCAAGGTCATTTGAAGGTCACAATCATTTTTTTTAATGGGAACCCCTATTGTTGACGCCGGATTCGGAAAGAGGGGAAAATGTTATGTCCAAAATGATAGTTTATAACTCCTTGGAGTGACCTTGAAAAGGTCAAATTAAGGTTAAATGTTGAAAATTCGTCCAGAAGCTGTTTTTGAATTTGGATGATTTAAGGGCGAAAAAATATTTTAGTAGACTTAGGGGACAATAACCTTGACCATCTTGTCCTTTAGGTTAACTGTGAACATCATTCGATGGTCAAAGTAGTTTTTTTAAATAAAAAAATCTCACTATTGTCCTTAAATCTTACTTTTAGCATTACCCAGAAACAACGACGTGAACGCAGTAAGCTCTGTTTCCTTTGCGCTGCTTGTTTACCGTGAGTCCCCTTGCCTCTCACGTTTGGGGTGCTTGTTTACCGTGAATCTCTTTGCCTCTCACGTTTGGGGTGCTTGTTTACCTTGAGTCCCCTTGCCTCTCACGTTTGGGGTGCTTGTTTCCCGTGGGTCCCTTTGCCTCTCACGTTTGGGGTGCTTGTTTACCGTGAGTCTCCTTGCCTCTCACGTTTTCTGTGCTTGTTTCCCATAAGTCGCCTTGCGACTCACTACTATTACTAGCATTATAATCATTAAAGCAAATGTTCAAAGTTGCCTCCATTTGCTTCAAGATACAAATGTAAACGCTTTTGAAAGTGTCTCACTGTTCTTAGCAAAGTCTTTCTGGAAATTGCTGCGCAAGCTCGATTGACATGATCTATCATGTCTGCTGCAGTTGTTGGATGTTGTGTGAAAACAGCATTTTGTAGGAAGCCCCATAAACAAAAATCTGGAGATGTCAAGTCTGGTGAATTAGGAGGCCAGTTTCAATACATCTTGCATAATTTATATTAATATTAATTATTTAAAATGTACATTTATTTTACACTTTATTTATGTAATAATTGCATTTTGATAAAAATGAAGCTTCAAATTCGCTTTTATGTCCGAATTTTAATTTTGAATTAAAATACAATTATTGCAAATAGTGAGATTTTTATTTAAAAAAACACTTTGATCTTCAAATGACCTTAACAATTGACCTAAAGAACAAGATGGTCAAGGTTATCGTCCCCTAAGTCTACTCAAATATTTTTTCTCCCATAAATCATTCAAATTCGAAAAAACAGCTTCTGGACGAATTTTCAACATTTAACCTTGATTTAACCTTTTCAAGAAATTATTTTGACCTTCAAACGACCTTGAAAGTTGCCGCCAAGGTCAAAGTTATTAATACAGTCAAATGACCCCCTCCGTCCTGAATAACTTTTGTCTGCACAACTTTTTTTTATTCAGCTTACCAACGGAGATATTCGGATGCGGCCCACCCTGTATATGCAAAACGTACGACACTCATTAATGACCAATACAAAAATTAGTTCACGAGCCGTAACCAAGACAACAACAAAATTTCTAGGATATTTTTTGTAGGTAGACTAACCTAACTGTGATTAATAAGTGGACATTTTTTGACATTCACTGTTGTTAATATGTTGCTGACACTGTAAGTCTATGTCAAATTCGAGGTTAGCAGGTTAGGTTTTGCGTCAGTTTTGATACAGACTGACGCAAAACCTAACCTGCTAACCTCGAATTTGACATATTAACAACTTACTATGGATACATTTTTAATATCTCTTGATATTTTATTTTCGAGTAAAATTTAAATTTTACTTTTTATGGCCGTGTCGCTACGATTTTCTTGCCGAATCTACATTCTAGTATTAATTCATGTCCGGTAATTGTCTTATCGTGCACAGAACAACGTAATACGCTAAAGATAAATAGCAAAATAAAGAAGATGGAGAAACTGCAAATAGCAGAATAAGGCACTAAACTTTGTTAATGTTTAAAGAAACAGGAAGAATTTGTATACTATGAACTGATTTCAAAATTTGCAAAATATAATAGCATCAAAACAGTGTGCTGCAATGCACTGAGGCGCCACAACAATCATGTATTTTCGAGCAAAATTTAAAATCTCTGAATTTTTACAGATGTGCACTTATCATCATCACCATATTAGCCCATATTTGTCCACTCAAATGTTTTTCTGTCTTTCTTGTATAACTCTGATCCACTTTCTTACGGTGTAAAATCGCCTTTCGCCTAATATTCATATTTTGTGCGTCGGGTTATCAGCTCAGCCAAAGGGTTTTGATATTGAGCGTGACTTTTGGTATTTGTACGTCACGCGGTTCTTTCTTTTAGATTTATGCTGAAATATAGTCGTTCACTTGAACCATGGTTGTTTTGGGCTTATCGCCTAGTGCTTAAGTTGAAGATGGTATGTTATCTCACGTCGGAAGTCTTTGAAGCAATGTTTTGGGAGCCTTGTCTTCTGCATCATTCGGCGAATTATTGCTGGGAATTTGGCTCAAATTCAGAATTTTGGTCCACTATGGACCGCTAATATGGGTTAAAAAGTATATGGTCATATTTGCCGACTGGATGCCTCCTGTGTGATCGCCTGAGCGTACTTTATGTACCGTCGGTTTCGTTATGTCAACGTGAGCTTGGCCCAATACCCATCTTATGCAGCTAGTTCTGCCTAGAACTATGGTACTTTCCTGGGACAAGTAAAAATCCTTCGTGCCAGCTTCAGGGTTTCACCTTTGAAATTTGGCTATTACCTAACAATGTTTGCGACTTTTTGAGTACACTGCTCACTGCAGCTCAAGTAGTGCCCCTCAGGCTCTCGTGCATGTCACTTACTTCAAACTTTAACCTTTTTATGCACCATGTTTGTTGATTAGACGTGAATTTGTTTGTAGTTGTACATTTGATCGGTTATTGTTAGTATGGCTCTAATATCTAATATCTAGGCATTATTTTAATTTTGTTGTTTATTGGGTGCACCCGTAAAGTAAATTTGCAAAGGACCTCACGCTGTCTCCACTGTTTAGGTGACTGGCTCTCAAATGTACTTATGTAATCTCGTGATAATTCAGAAGTAGAGTATACGATTAGAAAATTTGGTATCAAGTTACTGTCCATAAATCGTCGTACACCATAAATCCATCTTGTTGGTAGTCGTCGTTATAATCATTTATTTGATCTTGGTCTCCATTGCATGATATTCTTCGCCTATTTGTCACTTTTCAGCCATGTCCCGCCCAGTGCCACTTCACAGTTGGTATGTTATGTACAATGCTGAAACCTTAATTCTCTGAACCATTTACCTTCTCTCCGTTTTATCAAAGCTCTACGTTTAATTTTTCTTTGTGCTACTTTGCGCTTCTTAACTGACTGATATGTTAAGGTTCTATGAATAGAAACGAGAAGGACAATCTAGTTGAAAACTCTCGTCCTTAAGATGTTCAGTATTTGACTCCAATATTGAGGCTGGTGTGCCAAGATCAACCCTTGCCTGGGTGATTTTTCTAGTTACATCTGTTTGTTTGTCCCTTCCTATGGTGATTTTATGTCCTAGAATCTTAGACATATGCAGTTCATAACCAATTCTAGCAGAAGGCTGGTCAATATTTTCTTCATACTCGTCTTTAAGCCAAGGTCTTGGGAGTGTTCTTTAGTTGTAACGTTTTCAACATTTACCTACAATTTTTTCCTTCGTTCTCCTATGTTAGCTGAAGAAGATATTCTCCAGCGTCAGTGTAAATAGTTGTGGGAGATGATCTCCTTGTTGTACATCGTTTGTAATGTACTGATCTGGATTCTAAGTATCAGTGACTTTCTGTGTGGTGGATTCTAATAGGAGAAGATCATAGAAGACCAAGTAATTATTGCTTGGAAAGCGATCTTCTGATAAAGTGTCGAAGATTATGTCTCCAGCCTTAAAGACCAAGTAATTGCGAATTGAAGAGCATACCCTTACTTTAATAAATGTTCATATACAAAATTTTACACACTTAGCTTATAAGAAATATTAACAAACACTGATAACCTACTAATATTTGATGACACAATTATTAAAGGTAAACACAAAATGAATATTTAGCAAAACTCTGCAGACGGATTTCGCTGAATAGCGTTGTGTAACACTAGAGGGGACTTGGTGCGTTGTGCCGACCAGAAATGCTGCTTTGCTATTTCAGCCCATTCTTTAGCGGATTAACCAAATTAATTGCTTCATGATTTTAAAACGTCATTAATTAATGTTTAACATGGTTGAACAGTAATTTTTCAAAATTTTGTTGGAGTAAAATATGTTTGTGTGCCCAGAGTGTAGTAACACACGATTGGAGTAGAATCGCCTTGTTTACATTTTTTGAAGAGTTCTCAAATATTTAGTTGATGCTTTCAAGCATTTGTTTACTTGACTTATATGTGAACGAATGTTCAGTCTAATGTGTTTAACTTTGTTTAGTGTGTACGAAGGTTTTTCAGTAAATCGATCTATTTCGTGTGACTCAGCTTTATTGGCCGCGTTTTGAGTACGTAACAATATTAGAATGAGATTTCTGTTATGCCAATACTACAAAAGCTAGGTAAATACCTTAATACTCCCATTCCTTTTTTTATTGAAAAATTGAAATTTTGATATACTTTCCAACAAATGAAATTATTTAGTAACACGTGATTATAACCAAAATGTGCGTTATACGTTTACTAAGTCTCGAATGCAGTAGAGTTGCTACTTTCAACCATACATATTGTGTCCCTGTTAATTTCAATATAACGCAGTTCAAGGGAATTTTAATTTTACCATATCATTTAGCTATACAAGTGTTTAGATATAATGATTTGATAGTTTAGTAACACAAATACAATACTTAATGTTATCTTGTAGATTGGTTGTCTGCAACAGAATAAAACCTGTACAAATTTATAATAGAAAATTCTAAATGATTTTACAATAATATTTTATTTAAACTCCGCTCAAAGAAAAAGTTCCCTTTGTGTTTGCATGTGCGTTAAAGTAGTCACTTTTCAGCAGGGCACAGTTGGGAAAAGAGTATATAAATTTAAAATTACAAAGCGTCGCGTCTGAACTACGTAGTTTTGCAGCAAAGAAAATAAAAGCATTTTGCTGCTATATCAAATAATGGAGACGATAGTGTCGTGCTTAATTTATTGATTTTAAGATTTATTTCATAAACTGATTAAAAATATATGTTTCTTTAAATGAAGACTGATTGAAGCGGGCTGTGTATTCCCTCTGTCTGAAATTTCTAAGTAATGTACCAATGAGCAAAGTCAGCAACTCACCAGGCAATTACGAATGTTATCAATAGAGTGAAACATTATTTTTGTAAAGTGTGCATGTGCTTCAATTAAATGTTAATAAACCCCAGAGGTTAGAGTTAGTATGCTAATGCGAAAATGTGTTTGTGAATTACATTGCGTAACTATTTTTATAGCCACAATTGAGCTAATGTCTACAACGTATGAACTCTGCTGGCTTGACACATTAAAATGTCATTTTAGGTTAATGTCGCCCATAAATTTTAAAAGTACAGTAATTCTTGTGTTTTGTTGTGCTTCATGAAGACAAGTGCCTCATTTACTTTCGAGTTAAGATTTACGCTGTAAACCCAGCGGCTTTTACATTGTATGATTGATAGCGTTTATGATAATTGAGCATTGTTCTGAGTTACCTTTCAGTTTCCTTATTTGAGGTAGTTGCAGGGAACAAGTACTTGGAATAAAAATAGAAATCTGAAGGAATGTTTTATGTAAACATTTACTGCAAAATATAAGCATTTTATGTATAGATAAACCGTACTACTTTCATTGGTATATAATATTTGACATACCTACAGTCATCAAATGCTTTGATTAAATAAACAATTATTTTATACATGATTACATTTGCAGGATTTAACTGTATATTTTAATTTCAGGTAAGCCAGAGACCATCAATTCCATTTGCTTGTCCTAAAAGTTGGGTAAGTCTCACCTTACGAAAAAATATAATAAAGTGATAATAATTTTTCTAATCCACCTTATTATAAATCGGTTTAAAGAAATATACTCAATATGATATATGCTAAATCTACAGTTCTGCTTTAATAATTACTGCATAATTAATTCGTTCTGTCTATTAGTCCATAACTAACTATTCGTTATTCTATTTCTTGTAGTCCTATACACCAGTAAAAACATATTTGCTTTTACAACTGAAGGTGATTCTTTATCATACTTGTTATTCTATGAAAAATCCAAAAGGACCGCAATAACCAACCTGTTCATAACAAGAATCTTTATTCCATTTCGTGAGCTGACTATTGTGATTACATGGGCACATAAGAGAAACGACCAGCTACAGTTGAAACGGCAAGGGCTTGTTACACAATCTTAAATTCAATTAAATTACCAACAGGTGCCAATGAGTCATTAATACATCAAATATGCTCAGATAAAAACGAGACCCCACCGTAATTTTTTTAATCGGTACCAGTTGCCCAGGCCATTATTATCATAATAGTAAGTATACAGCTTTAACAAAGCCAAATATTAATGGAATAGGATGAACCCAGTATGAAAATGCTATTTCTAAATTAATAACACTAGCAACACATGATTGTACACTAAAAGTTCAAGGAGTAACAGTAAATAACATTACTTAAGCAAGCAAATCTCGAGAAGAATTGAAGAATCACAGTCAAACCCGTTAACACTTGGCACACCAGTGCACTAATTGTAAGGTGTGATAGCAGAACTAAAGTGTACAAGCACAAGTCGTGGGCATACAGCAATAGTGAGGTATAACTGTGACTCCCAACGAAGCCTACAATCCTCTCCGGGGCACCTTCCCGCAAGCCACCAAAATGTGGCTAGGTACAAACAGCTACGGATGCTCCACAGTAATAACACAGGGAACACTATTCTCCAGAAAGTAGGATCATATAATGCAGCGAGCGCTGAAGCAGAGATAAAATACACGTGCTCCCGGAAAGCGAGGTTAAGACTGCAAACCACGGCGACGCCTGTAAGAGGATAGCAACGGAGAACAGCTGAAAATTCCGCAAATGTTAGAACAACACCGCTAAAACCAAAAAGCGAGTAAAAATTACTAAATGACTTTGTCTATAGATCAAACGAGGGCTAAAGAGAGACATCTTAACGTTTTCAAAATCGGAAAGTGAAAGGCAAGGGAATATTTGATATCGCTTGCAGCAAAGTAGTACCAATCAGCGAAAGCACGGTCAAAGCGAGAATCACGGCGCGAGACATTCAGAAAATGCGCAAAATAGCTTTATCTCGTATAAAGTAACTTTTAGCATGTAACACAAGACCTTCAGAAGAAGGACAAAGAGAAGAGGGTGTACAATATGAAAAAATGAAAGTACGAGAACATTAAAGAGAGCAACTAAAAATGGATAAATAACGATGAGAAAAGTAGAAAAAGCTATACAAACAAATATTTTTAAGATAGGTTGACATCACTGGAGACACGATAAAGTATCTAAATACAAATATATAATAGCGGGAAGTGTTCGTTATATTACATCAGATACCTTTATGCAAATCAGGAGCAAGTAAAAACTGCAAGAATTACAGGGGAATAACATTGACAAGTATAGTTGGTAAAATGTACGCAAACATTTTGGAAAACAAGCTTAGAGAACAGTTACATCCCAAAATAAAAGATATACAAAGTATATGTAGACGCTCTCAGGAACCCAATATCACATCTTTAACATGCAACAAGAAGGGATCTTGACTTGTGCTTAATTGGCCTTTAAAAAATCTCTTGACGGGATACGAAGATAATATCTATGGAGAATTCTAAATAATAGAGAAACTATCAAAAACATGTAAGAAAATATAGAAAGTAAATAAAAAATTCAGAAAGCTATCTAAGCGCAATAAACGACGAATCGAACATTTTTATGTTCCATAGATAGGTCTGAAGCAAGAATGCATTTTGGGTCCTATACTTTTCAATGTAATTCTAAACGAAGCTATGAAAGTGGAAAAAGTAGTAAAAAGTATATAATTTTGGATTTTTGAAGACTAATATTTTGGAATCACGGAATTATGTTATGGGGATGACATGTTAATCATAGCAGAAATGGTATTAAATATAAACATATAAATATACAGAAAGAAAAAATAATGGTAATAGGAATGAAGAGTACAGAAAAAAAATTGAAATAAATGGATTTGGACTAGAATAGATAGAATAACAAAAACAGCAAGGTAGTTCAATGCCATCAAGAATAATATCCTAAAAAATTTGAAGTAGCTAGTAAAGTGATCAAACCAAGAACAACCTATCAAAAACTAAAAAAAAAGTTGACAAATACAGAAGTGATATTTTAAGAAAAATAAAAGAGGGAAACTGAATATAATATCGCTAACGGCAGATATACACGAAAATCAGATACAAACAATGTAGGAATAACGATTGGTTAAACATGTTTACGATGCTAAAAGATTAGAAAAAATCTATAAAGGGCTTTACTCAGAACTTTCATCACAAGTGGATGTTGCTACACTAAACAATAAGGAAACACTTGGAAATGAAAACTACAATTTTCAAATTTAAAAAAAAATACCGGCGGTGAGATTTGAACTTCAGCGCCTGCGAATGCGATTTCAACGTTTGTCATTAGCCCGCAAGCAAACAGTCCGTTTGTTGGCCCCTCGTATCTGTGCGTAGCGGCTGCATGAAATAGAACGCATTTGTTGTTGCCCCTTTTTGTCTCTTTTGCAACATTTACCCTGTATCTGTTAAGTTCAATTTTCGTTAAGGATAAAGCCTGAGCTATGTGTTCAGTAAATGCGAAAATATACCAAATTTTATTTTTTAAGTTGCTCACCCTGTATATACGTATTTGTCCGAAATTTTCTCGGTTTCGCGCCAGAAAAAAATAAAATCTGCATGCAAACTATCGCCTTTCTCCAACAAATAGTTTTTTCGGCAGTACCTGCCGAAGTATTACTTTCGACCTCGACCGTTATTACCAATTTACAATTTTTGCCGCAACCGTTCAAACAATCACGACCAACTGAAAATTCTATAAAAGGTCTCATAAAAATACATAACTTTTTTATAGACAACAATCACGTCGGCGTTAAATGAAAGTGGAAAAAGTAAGTTTAGAGAAGTATGTCACATGCTGACGGGAAAACGACATAAGCTATGATTATGATTTTTGCACCACTTTGTGTTGTATATTAACCTAAAGAACTCAAAAGCTTTAGGGAAAGATTGGTTGCTTTGCTTGTATTTCTATTCACGTTACTAGTAATAAACGTTAAACCATCGCGTAACCACGCTGTCAGAGTGGTGTAATGAATTGACGAGCTTGAGGCTACGACTTTGATTTTTTTAAAGTTATCGAAAGTTACGGATGTAAATTTCTATCCCTCCTCAATTATAAATTTCAAATTTGACATTATCTCCGTCTAAGCAATAATCAGTTCCTGTCTCCCTTGCCAATACCCTTTAGTCGAAGTCGTTGCACATATGGCGCCACCATGCACATATAATAATATGATAATGGCCATACCACAATGAAAGCACCGTTTTAACAGATTACGAAGATTAAATATCTACTGAGGAGCGGACGTTCTAAAGAGCACATGACAAAAATCGCACCATCTCATTTTTCGAGTTGCCTTTAGTAATTCTTTTATTTATCCTTCAACTAACATTCGAGTGGTCTTAATTAACCCTCTATGGATTCTTAATTAAATGTGAATGATCGAACTATCGCAAACCTACTGAAGTACTACTCGTAGTGGAGCTCTTCACACCTATCACCTGCCCGAGTGTACTTAACACTAGGAAACAAGATCTGCCACTGCATTATACCGAATCTATTCTGCCAGCCAGCAGCTTCCTTAACTGAATTTTACATTAGGGGGCCCTTCACCCTCCTGGTAACCGTGTCCGGCATATGGTGCAGGTCAGAGATGTTTATACTGCTCCCCATGCGTAAATGATATAGCAATAAGCCGGTCCTACGTTCCTAGCTGAAATAAATATCACATACTACGATTCACAATCAACAAACAATCACTTGTTTCTGCTACAGTGTTGTCCACTTGCTAGCAGGTTTTGTTGCTTTCTGTTTCATGAGTTCTTCTGGCTATTATTTCCATGCGATTCTCATGACTTTACTCGTCGATATATTGATCTTAATCTCCTTCACTTCTGTTTTTTGTGTTGTCTCTTGTAATTTTGTGACGGTGTTAGGTTCCAGTACCCAACTGCTGCTTTTCTTGTATATTATTTACATCGTTTTATAGCCATCTCCTGCTCAGATGTATGAGCCTTTGGTTCTGCGCCAGATAATCTGGATTCAAACCATGGTAACTCCTATGGTCTTCAGTTGGGATATTAACAACGAGGCTGACGACAACAATAACACTGTTCGGCATGATATTAAAAAATATGAGACTCAGGCTATTACCCTCGCTATTACAACCAGTGTCATTTGCTTCCATCTTTGGACATACGCTTTCTCATGTTTCATTCGTACCATCCCATACATTTCTCAGTAAGAGCTTTTAATGGATTTTAGTTTTGGTTTAACTTCTATACTACGTTTAACAAACAAACTCAACGGAATCCCCTCCCACATATGAGTGCTAAATTTGAATAATGTTTATGTTTATTATTATAATTTATTGTTCAATAGATTTGCTTTGTTTGTCAGTATAAACGCTACTTGTTTTATGTTATCGTAAGGATTGTATTTCACATTCAACAATTTTTATTTATTTTTATGTCTACACCTGATTTAGCAGCCATCTAACAATAGGTCGGAGCCAAATTGAATTCTTCCGCGGTTTTTTATTTTTTAGCGTATGAAACTGGTTTTTGCACAAAGTGTACTGACCAATCAAGACTCCCTATATATGTGTTCCATAAACATAGTGTAGTTCATCCAAAACTCTGCAAAGTAGTTCTCTTGGCACTGCACCGAAAGCAGCTTTGAGGTCTATAAGTATTTCATTACGTTCTCTTGTCTTCTCACTGTTACAGTCATTTTAAATTTGTCGATTTGATCTGATAATTGATTGTTTTTCTTCAAGCTCTTTTCCATTTCTTCTATTAAATAATTATTTTTCCACTACTGTATAATAAATTTTTAGTACTATTAAGGACTCGCAGATGACTCTGCAGCTATCGCATAGAATAATGCGTCCCTATTTATCTATTGAACTAATTAGGTTTATTTTCCACGCCTAAGATATTTGTCATTCCTTTTAAACCAATTACACAATGACATTTTTTGTATCCATGTTATTAATGTTTGCAGTTATTCCATTTTCACTTCTTGCTTGTCCGATTTTTATATTTCTGATGGCTTCAGTTATTTTCTCCTTAGTAACAGGACTTTCATTATTTATATCTTCTCGAATTTCCAGTTTTTTCACCTCTGCTGGATTAACCGTTTCATATTTTTTAACGGGCTGTTAAATTTATTATTAGTACTATATTAAATCCTCCTCCGTAGTATTCCCGTTGTTTTGTGGCTAAGGTAATATTTTTCTTTCTAGCTTTCTTTCCATACTGTCGTCTTAGGATTTGAATAATCCCCCTGGAATTTTGTCACCACCATATTGCCAAATTATTTCCATGTTCTGATTAGCTTGTTTTATTGTATGTTTAGTTCCGTTTAATTTTTGTATATAGATATATTTCGCACTATCAGCTTGATTTTTGTGTTTTTGATCACAGTTTATAACTTAGTTCTTCTTCTCGTGTCTTTTGTGCTGATCATATATTCTTCTTTACACAGTCCCATGTTTTGTCCTAGTCACTACAATCATTTACATCTTCTTGTTATGCTTTAAATGTGTTCACTTTCTCAATGCGTTTATATCTGTGACATTTGTTCCTTTTTATGTATTATACACTATGCAGTCTATAATACTTTACACGTTTTTTACATTCACGGATATAATACTAAGAATAACGGATGCGTGGCGCCTCCACCAAAAGCTTTAAAAACGCGTTACATTTTTTAGGGTCTGTTACGGTCTAAAAGGTAATCGTAAATATCTTGCACTGTAATGCTGAGCATCCAAGGCAAAATCGATTAAATGACTTGCATTGTTGACTCCCTCGAATTGTAGCTAAACTTAGTCTAGGTTCAACATAAACATGCTTCACAGCAAGGTACAATTTTTTAAATAACTGGATAATTTTAAAGCTCTACTTGGAACTTTAACTACGTCAGAAAACACTTTTTGTTAATAATAACACGTATTTGATTCTAAATAAGTATTATATACTACAGCCGTTGTTTAAAAAAATATTGTTATTATCTCATCATGTGAGAGATTATAGGTTTAATTTGGCGCTGGTTATTTGTGCTTTTCCAAAGATACAATCTACACTATTACCCTTAATAATAACTATTTGCGGACGCACGCTATAATTTACAATCGTTTCCCCAACAAAATTGCTATTTTAATTAAAAATTTGCCGAACGCATTGTTACTGTTTAAGTTTGCGTGAAATGCGAACGAGACGAGAAGATTTAAACGTAAGCAAATTTAAATTTCAAATTGTAAAGCCTCTAAATTTAAACGAGTTCGGGCTGTCACTGGAGTATTTTGCCTCCTAATTCTGTTATTTCTGGTATTTTGGCGGAATATTTTCTGACCTTGTGCATAGCCGTAGGTTCCGGCCGCCCCGCTGCTTTACACATAGTGCTGAATCATCCAGTGTTTCCATTACGCACCCTGTTCCTACCCTCTATTAATTATATAACGCTTAATTTATTTCCAAGTTGTATGTGCTCCCCAAATTTTCCCACTACGCTGTTCTCATGTTTTCGTTATAAGGGCTGGGCATTTTTGCCCCCATAATTATTTCATCCGAATATTTTGCTGGAGAATTATGGCACTGTCGGTTGTTTTGAAACCAACGTCCCAGCTATCTGCGATTTTCTGGTTTTTTAATAATCGCGCTGTAAATTTCTCCGACGCAATTTGGAGCTTCCCTTTTAACACGTGCGAGAAATTAAGAAAGGTTGAAGTATTGTGCCCGGGTGATAAATGTGGTAGGTGTATGGAATTAGGGGATTTATGCTCAGCAGGTCTCAGCTTAAGTGGCTGTAACAAAACGAATTGGGGTTTAATACAATTTTCCCGAATGCATTTCAGCCCCCGACTTATAAATACACCGCGTGCATGCGGGGTTAAATCAAAGTTTGAGTTATGGCTTCGAACTGCATTAAAGGGATTGGAAGAGATTCTGCTCGGAAGAATTTTCCTTAATGAGAGTCCGTACTTAAGGAAATTACGTTCCAATTTAATACCAAATAGGTTATCTCCAGTCGTCTGATTCTTTTTGGCCGTTTTATGGAAACTGTAATTAACTTCCATTATTCTTCATAATTGGATCAACGCATTGCGCTTATTAACTTTAGGAATTTTCATTATTTTGTTTCCGATCCACGAACTTTTTAATTTCCACAGGCCGAAGTTTGACTGCAAGCTTTTTCTGCCTTCCGACATCACAAGCTCACTGGAAGACCTTTTTTGTAGTGCCACGACAAAACTTGAATTATAGATGAAAGAATGCATTTTATGACAACTTGAATAAATGAAATATCAGATTGTAAACCAGATATCTTGTGGATCTGCTCTAAGATACTTTTATTACCCTCGAAAAATGGGTTCGCACTAAAACTGTATTTAAGGCATTTTTATGTACGGCTGTGTCACAATGCTAAACTATTGACTGTTGCTTCTATTGCAGCTATAAGGACACGGGTATTTCTGCAAGATAAACTAAAACCAATCGTTTGGCCATTGCTTAGAGCCATATCGCGATTGCTCTTTGTTATTTATTGAAGCATAAACCAACAACTTCTTACAGCGTTTAGTACTGCCCCAGTGGAACAGTTCAATGCATGTATCTACTACCATACTTCAATAGTTTTGCCAAGCACTAAACAAAGCTACTGATATAACTTTAAAAGCTTTATTTGTTTGTTTGTTATGGCAAGGTATACGCATGCAGAGTGCAAATCAAATAAATATATTCTTGTTACAGATTCACTATTTGGAAATTGTAGCCAAAAATATATCAATAATTCTCTATAATAAAAAATTGATCTAAAGCGTATTTGGTACACGTGTCACGTATAGAAACTGACAACCGTAATAAAATATGTTTATTGCTCAGACAATAATTGGTAATATACCCGTTAGTTACTTATCAAGATAGCGGTAGAATGTCGTAGGTTTAATCAAAGGACCAAAGTATATAATACTGCCACAATGCTCAATAATAACAAACTCAATAATTCAATGTAAAATGTCAAAGAATATGTAGAATAGCAATTAATTAAATAAGTTAGCTAATTATATCTCTAACAAAATTGTAATATATCAAGTTTTAGAATAAATTGGACAACGTTATGTGAGAATTTCCCATATATATATTTGATATGTAATAATACTTAAAAGTTTCCTATCGTTAAACTTTATTACAACTTTTTTTCACAAAGTTATAGTTTTTTTTAATTCTAAATGTCGACTGTTTATATTCAACTGTCAAAATATTTCTCAAAAGTTACTCTATCACTAGTATATAACTTTGAAACACTGGGCTTTTCCAAATTGATCTGAACTTTTGTCACAGGTCAACTAACGATTAATCTACTCGTGCAAAAACGTATAGCAACGACCAATTGACACGATCACCAACAACAACAAATTTAACATAATACCAAGGTATTCTAATTACAAAAATACTGCATCTATTGTATTCGACTGCTATAAAAAAGATGTAGAAAAACATATGTGATAGAATTTTAACAACAATCTGTACTGTGCTTACCTCTCAGTATGTCATTTGGGCTATTATGTTTTGGTAAACATTAAATGCCAAAAAAATAGAGACTTATCCCTTGGCAATAATTTGCTAAAACAGCGTTTTTGTACGTGAAGGCGCAAAATTCCCATTATTTAATTTTCAAACGGTATTAATCTTTCTATGTATTTAAGCTAAAAATAAATGTAAATTAAAGAATTGTGTGCACTTGCACTAAAATCCCTAGAGTTACGTCTTTTTCGGACCGAAACGGTAAAAAAAATGTCTTACTGTGCGGAACTATCACAATAATGAGTACAAAAAGAGAATTTAAGGAAAGTGCGTGGAGAGGACAACTACACGAAGGATAAAGAAATTTTACAACAGGTAAGGAGGGTAAGATGTACCTAGTTACAGTTCTATGATTTACAATTACATTTAACATTAATATAAATTAAATTTAAGAATTTAACCACTTTGAATTTACGACAATTACTATTAGAAAAAAATGCTATATGAGGTTTTCACCCTCTTGCGAAAACCGATAGTAAGTTGGAAGTAGCATAATTTTAAGTACTTAACTCTATGTAGTTAGATCTTTAGAAGTAAAATATTTCAATGGATGAATAGTTGGGAAATTAAAGGTTGGTTTTGTGTCATGGAATACCATCAATAACCTTCGTTATGCATATTGGGACATCGTTTTGCCCTGATCTTTGTAGAGTGTGTTCCAGTATGTCGTTTACTGAAACCGATCGTTTTATAGATATTAACGATACAAGTTTGATTATGAGCAACTTAACGACACGAGTTTGATTGCCAAAAACGAGGCGGTGAGCCGAGTTTTGGGGCAATCAAACGAGTCTCGTTAAGTGCCATAAGCAAACGTGTATTGTTCAATATTTTATCTTCATCAATAAATTCTGGTTCAATGTATTTCTTTATACAAAAAGAGCGCGGTAATGGAGAGATATTACCGCACTCAGTGCGGTAATGAAGCTCTTAACGATACTAAAATTAATTTGATTAAGAGCCCATAACAACACTGATGAAGATAAAAGTTAATTTACACTGCAAGTCAAAAACTATATGATTGGGACACCTTTTGTGACCGACATTATCTGTGTTCGATATAGATACAGTGTCGATTAGTTGTATTTAAAGTTTTATAATAAGTTTGTTCTAGCTCTTCTTTGAATTCGTTATTATTATTATTTCATTGTTTTTTTGCTTGCCTTGCGAATAGGAAGTGTATGGCATGAATCTTTAAAAGTGAATATGCATTTTTCATAACGCTCTGACTGGAATTAATAAAAGTCCAAACTTTTATCTGTTTCTGTGGTTATGTTGAAATACCACACAAGGGTCAAGTAATGGCTAAATAGGGCCAATAAATTTCATGTTATACCGTGTGAATTAACATAACCAAAATCCCATTCTGTACGGCTAGTATTCAACAAGGTACGTAGTGGAAAGTAAAAGTGCTTTAGTGCAGCCCTTTGTAGCACCAAAAAGCTTTACCCAATTGCTTTTAATTATATTCGTTTGCTTGTTTTTTTATGTTTTTAATTCGCACTCAGCCCACAGCCGTTAGGCCAATTATAGGCGTCGCTGTGCAGTTATGAGGACTTCCAACCCCACTAACGACTGTCATGATGTTTTATGACCGCCGGGACCAACTTTTTTCCGTGATAGCCGTACCACGAGGCGCCGAGAGATACAGCCGTGGGACTCCCATCCAAGTTCTGACCAGAGAGAGCGTTGCTTAACTCTGCTGATAGAACGTGGACGTTTGTTCAAGCTACACCACCCAGGACCCTACCATAGCTTATCGTACACACTAGGATAATTTAGTGTAATTCAAACAGATTGCTCGTCTGATCTCTGTATTGTCGGGTTCGAGGCTAAACGTAATTTTATTATTGTGTAGTACCTATAAATTAGCATATTATTTGTAAAACAAATGAACAGTTGCCGAATTAGGTATCTGCAACAGTCCTGAAATATTATTTCCGATTACTATTCAGTCACTTTTTATGTCGTTGTGTATATCACGTTGCCTACAGTATTTAGAAATTTTTGAATTTGCAGTTTTGCGTATACAATGTAAGAGTAAAGCTATTTACACTTGCCATTTTTGTAAATTAAAGAGTCTTTACTTTACTTTACAAAAATTTGCCGGTACTATTGCAGACTTGATTTTTATGGTTTGGTGAATTGCTGCACCCGTTAGATTAAATCAGGATTTCGTCAAATTTAAAAGTAAATCCATTTTTGGGTAGTCTATGCTTTCCACCCTTGAATGAGCTGCACATCGTATGCTAAAAAAATTTCACCATCCCCCAGCACGGATCCATTATGGCCGATTGCAATTTCCGTTTCTCTACGCAAGTGTTCGATGAGTATGTTTTTTAACCACCGTTTGAGTATCAGGGGCTGCAGTCACCACCCCTTGCATTTACCGCTGCGCTTGGAACCCCATAGCTTCTCGAATCGCGTTTGTTATCGAGGATCTTTTTGTACATTTTTAATTCATTATACTTTATCACTAGGAAACAACTATCAGTTGTTTACCACTTTCAGTTGCAGGTAAGTCGTGCTTCGAATTTACTCATCTTCTTTAAGATTATTAGCTGTATTGTCTTTTCTGCTTTTCATTTTCTATGATCTGTTATTTTCAAAATAGAACTTGCTTGTTCGGCTGTTGTAATATGTTTTTTTTATTTTTAGTTGTCTTGGTCTGAGCAACGGAGTTGGGTGTTTTAACTCTGTGATTGTGATTTCAGATTCGAGTAGATAATTGTGGGGCTATTTTCTTTTTCTAGGGGTTCACGCCAGGACTAGCCGGCGCACATCGAAATATGCGGTAATTCTTTGATTCGTTGTTTTTCATGTTAATATGGATTGGTCACTTTAGGTTCTTCTGAGAGTCTTCCAAAACCTTTCGGCTTTTGTTTCCTACGTATTTTAATGTCATTTTCGTATTTTATTTTAAAATACTCTTTGATTGTTCATTAACAACAGGTTGGATGTCATCATAAGCAACTTAATGATGAGATTTGGTGTTTGCTTAACATACCAATTAGCTTGCATTGTGCGTTCTAGAGGAAGCAATTGCGTTTATGTATTTTTAGTATTTATATTTTCTTAATAAATGCGCTATATCTTAAAATCTTCTTCTTCTTCCTTAGCATGCCCTTCTTATCTACTGGTGGACGTAGGCCTTCCCTCTTCGTTTCCACTCTCTCTTGTCTTGTGCCACACTTTGTCAGTTTTTTCAGCTTTTTCTGTGAAGTCGTCAGCCCACTGTCTTTGTGGCCGCCCTAAGCTGCATTTGTGGTCTTGGTCTCCACTGTAAAATGTGGTTTGTCCATCGTGTCGTCTCCTCGTTCATCATTTCTAACATGGTTCTGAGGCTTATGTGCAACATGATACGGTCAATAGCTCTTTGGATTGTTCTTACCTTGCTTGCTGAGCCGACGAATATTGACATGGTCTCCATACAACTCATCACCGGATTATGTATATACTGAATATTTTCTTCTTTAAGTCTATTGGGATAGTCGGGTCTCTCAGCAAAAATCCATGTTTCCCCGTTGTTGCCCATATCATTCGAGTTCTTCTTCTGTTTACTTCGACTATCTGATTTTCATTGCCAAATTGGATTACATGTCCCAGATAAAGGTATTCCTCAACTTCCCTAGTCATGACTCTAACTTTTCTTATGTTCATAGTGAGACCTATTTTTAATATACCGCGCCAGTTTGAATTGTCTAGACATAGTCTGTTCTGTGGGAAAAATTACGTTGTATTGCATTTCGATTGCTGTGGCCGCTGGCCAACCCATTTCGGACAATTCCGAAACTGTTAAAACGTCGTCTAAATAATCCCATTTATGAAAGGAAGCACAAGTGTGTTTTTTACCGTTGCTATAAGCTGTTCAAACGAAAAGCTGGCAGCTCACCCAGATCGTTTGTTTAGCCAACGTCAAAGACTTACAACGTAAAGTTGGAAGGACTTCATCTTCTTGTTCAGAACACGCCTGTTAAAGACAACTTCATTTGAGCACAAGGTATTCAAATGTAACTTAGCTATTAAGGTGTTTATCAAAATGCGAAACTCTCGATGTGTTTTAAAATAAAAGATGTTTATCTGACTACAACCCGAGGTAGTACACTCGAGATTGCATATTTTGCGTTGCGCACTCGAAGATTGCTGTGAAAAGGGATCCCTCATTATTACTTGCTGTTTATTTTACAAAATTTTTTGGATTTTGAAATTATGTATCGTGTAACTCTAGTTCTACAATTAAGCATTTGGTAGACAATCACGTAGGTATTTATTTACATTAAACCCAATCCGCTTCGGCCCTGAACAGAGTGGACTTTTCCTAGTATTTTCCTGTTTTGACTATCACGAAACATGAGTATCGTAGACCTCCCCTCCTAGCAAGCTAGCTGTGGACATTCGGGGGCTTCAAGACCGCTACCTCCCAAAGCAAATTAGACCTGTGGTAAGTATGGTCCGGTGTTGTCGTAAAGTCATGTTTATATCGTAACAAATTGCATTTAGAAAACCATTTTACTATTTGAAATATTTCAGCTGGATCGTATCTTTTCATCAAATACAAATTAAATAATCATAAAACCTAAAAATTACAGCAACTGACACATGAAAATTTTTACATTAAAGCTGTTGATGTTTTGTTTCTAGAAAGAAGTTGAATTCTGTATTGTCGGTAACCTCATTTTACCATGATGTGTAGAGGCTAGTGCTTTATACGCTTGCGTCTGCCGGTACAATGCTCAACTTGGTCCAGATTCGGGTTACAAAATTGGAGCGCGACTTTCGTGCTTGCGGAGCAACCATTGTGTGAGGTGCGTGTCTTGGTGTAACGAATTTTTGCTTCCCCAGAACCCTTGAGGCAGTGGGGCTTGACACTATATGTTCTACCCATCTGGGGTTCATTGTTTTAAGATGGGGGTGTCCATAATCTTCTACATTGGCAAGACGGGTAGAAAGCTAGTTTGGGAAGGGTTACATATTTGGTAAACAACAAACAAGCAATCCATTGTTACTAATCAATGTAGATTGTTTTTCCAAATCTCAAATTATTCGATGAGCTGCACATACTTCTTCCAGTTCCACTTATTAGTTTATTAGTAGATTTTATACAAAATGTATAAAAAGTTAGTATATAACCTTCAATTAATATGGTAATGATGACCGGACCCCAGACGTAATATTTGAGGCAGTGCCAGTAGTAACATCATTGGAGTCAATTTCTGTAGGTTTATAAAACTTCACTCGCCTAGGGTAATAAAGTTGCAAAAGTAATTTTAATTTTTTTAATCTTGATTGCAAGGGGCGCCTTGGCTGAAAATTCGCCCATACAAATACGGTGGCGCGCAATCTTGTTACGATTTTTAAACTTGAAAGGATTGCGAGTCTTAGATTAAAAGACATTATATTTCGGTAATCCGAGTAAAGTTGAAAAAGCTTCTGGCGAGCTTATCTCAACGTTTGCGGTTTTTCTTGCTAAATTAGCTTAATTATTTTATTCCGTTGTCTTCCAACTTGGAGCTGCAGTTACAAGCGGTTCGCTCTTCTGCGACTGATTGCGTCCCCGGATTCGGAGCCGCTCAAGGCGTCCCCATTCAGATTCCTGCATTATCAGCTGCTGTATGCAGTGCACAATGATATTTTATTCATGCACAGGTCTCGTCTTAAAATTGAAGTTGTAGTTCGGCAAACCGCCGCCCAGGAGATATCGATACGCCCCACCTGAACAAGCAGCGAAATAAAGCAAAAGGATCTCTTGAGATAAGTGCACAATACAATATTCGTACAGGCAAACACTTATGCAAGCTCGAGCTGGGGAGCTCGGAATTGCAAGCGCCCATCTCGAAGGATTCCGCTTTACTCAAGTGATCTTTTATGCTGCCAAATTTATTTCCGATGCTTTATTTTAGAAATTTTCTGGAGAGTTGCGAGGAACCAAGCGGAGCTTCCTAAGTGCAAGGGCAGAAATAAAAGACTCCGAGCCACTGTCATATTTCAGACGGCAAGCCCTTCAGAGTTGTAACAACTTCTGACTTCGCAGTTCGCTTTGTGCGCTTCCTTGTTTTCGTTTTTTCTGAATAATTTCGCAGCTATAAAGAATCGCCACTAACGTAGTGAGCGCGAGGAAGATGTGATCCGACGTTGCCGTGCAGATAACGCAGCTGGGCTTTAATTCCACGAGGCTGAACGTAAATAATTAAAAAGTTTCTCAGTGCTGCTAATTGCAAACAAATCCCCTCAAGCTACATTGTCAGGTTGAAAACTGAACCTGTCAAAAATAGCTATTAGATGGTTTGCCCGTAGCTGTGAGGAGACCAAGTGGGGCTGAACTTTCTCCCTACAGAGAATTTATGTACTTCATAAAATCTCAAAATAATTAATTTGTAGAAAATTGTGGACATTCAAATAAATTTGTTGCAGGAGTCACAACTTCTGCAAGACCTTTGAAAATTATTCATGTGAAAGGCCTACACCCCTCAGCGTTCTCTGCAATTGATTTATTATTACCAGTTAGAAATCTCTTGATATTTTTTATAATAGGTAAAGATATAATGGTAGTGGTGACAGCCTATGATCCTGAAAGCACCATTGTGACGGTGCAATGTACCAGTTCGGGAAGACGGCATCGAGATTTGTTAATGAGATTGAACAAATATGAAACCGGACCGATCAAATACAGGTGACGTATCTAATATAGGAGAAAGTACTCCTAACATCCTTCGCAGTAATCTGTCTCGACTTCTATGCACTAGTAACATAGGCGATATAAGCCCGGGAAAACCTACTTAAACTTGCCGCAATGAAGCGTTTTCAGTTCGGCGGCAACATTCCGTTGAATGTCTTCCACGTCGTTCAGCCTGACTCGAACGGAACGGCCAAATTAAGCTGAGCGAACAATATGAACACCGCTGGAGACGGATCCGGCGAATTGGGGGAAAGTTTCAAGACTGCAACACGTTTTTACCAAATACGACTTCACAATTAACGCAGAATGCGCAGATGCATTATCGTGTAAAAAAATAATTTTTTTGGAGGCTAACAGATACGACGAATGCGCTTCAGTAAACGCACCCTTCTAGAACAAGTTAGTAACGGTGACACCGGGTGGTTCAAATTTCTTGTGAATGATGCCTTGACTGTAGTAGAAAGTGATCAGCTTTATTTTCGATTTTTGGAGGCGAAATTTCTTTGGGAGACGTCTTTGATCACCATTTCATGTATTGTCTCTTGCTTTCTGGATCATAATTAGATCACGATTCGTCACTTGTAACAATTAAATTCTAGGTAGTCGCGAAAGATGATCAGGAGTCACGTTGTAGGGGACCAATTTTGCACATATTTTTCTTTTCTCAAAAAAAACTGTCTTAATGGCTTTACGGCTAAATCCCAGTTTCTGCTCAATGTCAGTCATCGCTACACAAGCGGTCGAACCTTTTCAAGGGAACTGACTGTAATCGGACCATCGCAGAGGTCCTCCGGCCTTCACAAATCGCGAAAACCATTCGCGAAGGCACGAGTACGAGATCAGGCCTAGTCGCCGTACACCGTTTTTAACATTTCGAATATCTCCGTGGTATTCTCCCCAGTTTGAAGCAAAACTTGATGTTTGCTCTTCACTTCGTGTCTGTCTTGTGTCACAGGTGATACTTACACTAACCGTTTACCCGCATGCACAGCCTAGCACACAAGCTCTAACGCAGTATCATCAGCGTACATGGTTAGGTTTGGTCTAAATGTTGTAGAAACATCAGACAGGGATATATTAAACAAGGTAGGACCTAATAATAATCCTTGTGAAATGCCTGCTTTAACATAACAAGTCAAGGGGAAAGGTTCTTTCAAATAGAAGTGATGTGATAATGTAGAGTATGTATGTCATGCTCATCGGTATCATTTTAGGAATTAAGCCATTACTCCAAACTCTATCGAATGTTTGCATCACATTCACAAATGGAGGGTGTGCTTTCTGTTTTCGTACTCTTCTGCTATTATTTGCGTGAGCCTCAATATTTGGTAAATTATAGAGTGAACATTTTTACATCCAAACTGTAGTTGTGGTATACTGTATTTTTAGCCTTCAAGTATTTGTTTACACGAAGACGAATAGCTCGTTTAAAAAGTTTGGATACACTGGACAGTAAGCTACTGCTAACTATGAGTTTATTATTATTACTGGCACCATATTCAATAATTATTAAACACAAATCGAATATTGCTTCTAAAAGTGATACACATTTGAACGGTAAATTTTCGAAGAGTTCAGGTATTATGTTCATACCTGGAGCTCTCTTGGTTGTATTTGTTTTTATATGTATTTATTTATTTCCGATAGTAATATTGGTACTGTTGGTATTGTGTTAGTAGGATTGATACTGTTTAGTTCCTTTTATATTTGTTGAAGATAATGCATATTGTTGAAATATTAAATGATTTCCCCACTAATTAACAAATAATTTACATTTTTCTTTGTCTTCTAGATTGGCTGGACCAATAATTGTCAGAATATTTTTGAAGCCCCAGGATTAAATAATTCGACTTAGTTGCTGTAAGACGAGATTCTGAGTTAGTTTAAATGTCTGATTAGTCTATTCAGATGGGCTTTAATTGCTGGATTGTGGGTACATTCTAACCGTACTTTTTTTTCTTAGCTCTTACGTGGGGCACCGTAAACTGTAATGTGGCTTTTTTACGTGCCTTATACTCTACTGTACTATGAGTTTATATTGCCCTTTGTTTGCTAGTTTACTCAGTAGTAAACGTACATGACCCGCTCTTACCTGAATGTGGCTAAGGTTTGGTTAATATTGCCCTGGAAGACCTGCTCGTGGTCACCTAGAATTCTGTAATTATACATGCAGACACTGTCAGAAATGAAAACCAAACAGTTTACATGAAACGATATATAATCTGTAAGAGAAACACCTATACATAGAAGTATATAAAAAAATACACAATGTTAATCAATAGAGGTTATGTCGACTATTAATATTAGCACGGAACCAGTCCACGAGCTTGATGCATTAGTCTAATTGCAATGTTTAAATTTCTCACTTGAATTTATTGAATCAAACCCTGGCCCAAGTAGCTTGTAATCAGTTGACGCGATACTTCCAAAGGATGATGTAACACCTGGTTCTGAACCTCTGAAGCGGTAGGTTGCCGCTGCTTTCTGGCGCGTAATTTGCCCAGTAAAGTTATTGCGTCATTTGTTAAAATTTTTTAATAATTCGCTGGTGTAGTTGTTTATAGAACTAACCTTACATTATAGTTGCTTCAAATCAACTCGTACCTTTACAAAATCGGCTGCACCCTTGAAGCTTGCAGAGCAGCTTTTGGTACTGAAGAATGATTTTTTTCTCGGTGTTGATCCCCAGGTAGTGGTCTGCTCTCGAAGCTGTATTTCAGCTCCAAAGTCACTAGGCGTCGACTGCTCTTAACGCAGGCCAACACCAAACTTTCAATCGCACTTTTTAATACTTGGCGTCGCGTCCCTTGGGCTTTTGGGGCGACACTCGCAGTTCTCTTGTTAGCACACGACTGTTTCCCGCACTGCTGTTCACGCGCAAGTTGCTTTGTTCTATTAATAAATGCACGCAACACTGTATTAGCTGCTTTCCGCTCACAATCTTCCGCGTGAAACTCATATGTTTTAAATGCACAATACGTCTTAAACTAATTGATACATTATATGAAATACAGTTTAGTTTCATTGCTAGCAGAATAATGGTTAAATAACGAGGTGGTTATTAACTGCGAAGGTAACACAAACCAGCCCGTTACAACATTAACACCATCTACAAACTCTATATTGTATTGAAGGGGTTAAATTGTTTGAGTTTCAATATAAGTAAGACAAGTTATTCTATTATTTTATACAATTTGAAACTATTTTCAATCAAGTGAACCCTTAATTATTAACGTTGAGAGTTGGAGATAGTAATAAAGTGAATACTTTATGGTGATATAATAGGTAGATGATCAGAGTGAAGTTATGGGAGCAGCTACTCTCGAGGTTATTGGTACCTTCAAATCTTTATGCCCACGATGTTGTGATTATTTGTTCTCCATTCTAAATTCGAACATTTTCAATCAAAATCACCAACTACTAACGAAGTGTGTGGATTCCCAAAAATAAGTTTATTCTGAATAAGTTATTGGGTGACTTGTAAGAAAAAGCCATTGTATGTGTGGAATTCTTATTTATAGTTAAATTAATCGCTGTGATAGTTATTAGAGGTGTAGGAATATTTCGTTTTATAATTATTGCAGATCTGATAATCCGGAATTTTCATTTTCAACCAGACGTGTTTCTGTGGCACACCCTAAATTGGGGTCATGTCTATAAATAGGTATAAAAAAAGTTTCTTGAAATCGTTGGTATTCCAGCTTAAAAGGGTTAAATTACTCGTATCTATAAGATTTTGAGTATGTTGCACCTATTTAAAGTAGTATTGAGATTAAAACTCGATAAAAGTTTATTTTTATCTAGATAGTAGGTGATTAGTTCTACTATAGGTTAAAGGATATTTGGAATGCAAGAATTAGAACATCTAAAAGTTTGGTTACATTATATATAAATAGCGGTAAAGCTACCAGTGAAAAACATAAGATACAAGATAATTATCACACATCTTCGATTTTGCGTAGTTTTTACGAGTAAAATACTAAAAAACTTAAATTATACGATAAACAACTGTAATCACGCGAAGCTCGCCTTAGTGACCCCATGAAGACAATAAAAGCTGCAATAGAATCTATAAAGGTTATACATCCTGAATAACGATAATATAATACTTATATAATTCATACTAAAACTCGTGGCCAGCCTACGTCTGGCCCGGCCAGCGTAAAGAAACGGTTAACAATAAAAATGCTTGCTCAAGGCGGCAGCCAGCCTACGTCCGGCATTGCCAGCGTTAACAATATAAATGCGGTCTCCCCATTCGTGCGCGCGCGCCATTTGCTAGCATGCAGGCCGTTCATGCAGCGTGTGCGCGCGCTTGCTTACATCCGGACGGCCGACATCGGCGCTTATAATATAAGATAGTTCAAATTATAATACCAAAAATCTTTAAATTATGTTCTTATAATGCTTATCTTACTTCAACAATTCGCGTAACTGAATTTCGCTTCACAAATGAGGTCCACAGCATTAAATTTGAAAACTCTGTTAAGGTAACATACATAAAGATACATGTATCGCTTGTCACAACTGAAAGCTTGAATCGCAATATACAAAACTAAGAATTTTACCTGCTGGTGACATCACGGGATGAGAAAATTTTGGACGGGGAAAAATAAGGTTGGCTGTTTACTTAAGGCGTTACTGCTCTTTCAATGGGGGTGTATTCAAAACTTAGGTCCGCCTAAAGCGACCAATTCTTAAATATTTCACATGTACGGCTTAACTTATGAAACACATGCGGAATTGCTAGATGCAGCAATTTAGGTGGCGGCGCTAGAAGCAGGGTCAGGCTGATGATTCCCGGAGGAGAGTACTGCTTCAATTCAAGTATCTGACAATATGCAATTCCACTGCACAACAACGACACGAGAAACGGAATTTCAGTCTTGTAGACTCTGGTTTGGGAATAAGCAATCCAATTACCTCAAAAAATGCCAAAATATGGCCGGTAAGATTAGAATTGCAACACTCAAAGAACGACCCCCCCTCCCGCGCAGAGTGACAACCTAACCATTAACATCTGTCTGCGGAAATAACTTCAGCTATCGTCTCAACCACCTTCTTCACTTGCATAAAAAGACAGTGGTGGCGTACATTTTTAAAGCGACCCAACAAATCGTCATAGAAGCATGAAACAAATGATATATTTTAACAAACATGACTGAATGGTTTAGTGGTAATAAAATAACTACTAAAAGTTACTTCGCACGAATCGAATCATGATAACACGCAATGTATTCTAAGAACAGCAAGACATCAGTTAAATGTTATTCACAAACGAGGGAAACTCGAATGCTTTTCAAGAAATCTAGTCAGCATTTGAAAATTATTGGCCTTTGCATGAAGATGTAGTTGCAGTGCAACCCTATGTAAACAAAAATTTCATCTTGAATGTTAAATTTTTGGTTCCCCTAATTATTTAGAGGTAAAGTGTAAATGTAAGAGTAGGAAAATATAGCAAATTAAAACTATTCCTATTAAGAAAATCGGTGACCCCGTGCCATTATTATCTAAACAAACCCCAAGCACATTTTAGTTTGTCATTTATAACTGACTATTAAATATTGGTCTTGTTATTCAACTCGAAACTATATTTTTTTCGAAACTTCGTTGGATTCAATTACTCAAAAATCATTGTGATTAATTTTCTTTTGCTTCTTTGTTTTTAACGTCTTTAAAATTATTTTTAATTTATAAAAAGCTATAGGTACGCGTTACATAAAAATTTGCCTACTACTATTAATTTCAATTTTTAACATTTAAATTATTTTTGTCTACGTATATCTTTCTAGAATAATTGGCCACCCTAAACGAAATTATTTCGGAACTTTAATTTTTTCAACCTAAAACATATTTTCAAGTAAAACATATGTATCAGAATAGTAAATGCCCGTTGTTCGTAAAAGAACTATAAGTTACAATGAGCTTTCTTGAAGGTGCTTCTCAAGTCGAGAATAATCTCTTAAAGCATATAGCCTATGCTAATATCTCCATATATTACTTGAAATTTATTGCTAACGAATAGATTGCTTACATTCAAATAAGCTATTTCCACAAGCCCCATCTGCTCCTGAAACTCGTTGACATTTCTAGGTATCGAGTTAAATTAGATATGGTATGCAACGACGTGGTTTGCGCTAGACCATATTAATTTAATTACTCTATGGACCTTAGAGCGGAATTAACGCCGTCTTAATAGACAGTAAGTACTTCCAAGACTGACATATACACAGATATTACCAAAGATATCCTGAGTCCACAAGATGATTAAATTAGGTCGGTTTAACACGGTTAATCAATTAAAGATAAATTAAGTATTTACATAAAACCGCATGCATATTAAATTTGTACTTTGTTAATTAACAGCATCTAAACTAAGCAATCTTAAAATTACACATACCATAAACTGTTTAGATGTTTGAGTAGGGAAATATTTCACATTTTTAAAGAGCATTTATGATTTCAAGCAAGAGAGCAAAAGGCTTTGCTTTAATGGATATACAGGGTGGCCACGTTTGAAGTTTACTAAATTGAACTGAACCTGTAGTACTCAATTTTGATCCTTTAATAAAATGTATAGTTCAATTATGTGATTTAAACCTTGTTAGCTATATTTATCTATAAATTCCTTTACCTACCTTTAGGTCATCGCTATATCTCTTAGTTAACAATCGATCACTATAAAAGTATATTTGAGGCCCGTCTCTAGCATCAGTGAAGACGTCGCAGATTCTAGCTTATGATGTTATAATTGGCGCCAACAAGTTAAACTCAAATATACTTATATAAGCCAAGAAACTTGTAACTTCACTTTCTATCAACTAATAACAATACGATTATTGAACTCCCTATCAAAATGAAAGAAAGCAATACTTGTAGCTAGTTTTATTACTACTCGAACATTACTACCATCGATCAGACAATTAGCATCTTTAATATTACTACCTCACGCAGGGTACCCTAAATAGCTTAAATTAAACCGTTCGTAAGTTTAATGGTTACACAGTTTTTAATATGCAAAAATATCATCAGATTCTAGCTAAAACACTTATCTTTGTGCCGATATACTCGCAGACATTTAATACGTCCCGTTACTCCTATCACATGTCAGCTTGACAGGTTCCAACCTCGGCTGTCATTCGCTATACATCGACCCCCAATACTGCGGTAGATTAGCTTTCCAAGATTTTCCGCCTAATAGTTATTGCTATAAATCGAATTTCCAGGTAACAAAAGGCAAAATCCACATTAAACTACATACCCTGTTCACAGGCAATAAACTTCGCAATCGTTGTATTCGTGTTTCCCAGATCGCTTCACAGCTTGAATATAAATATTCATTGGAAAAATGACATCCGCTTAATTATCTCCCATACAGGAACGGCTGGCCAGTAACCCAATTCTTTACTATCACCAAACCATATTAAATGGCGAGATTGTCATTTACACCCCACGAAAACTCTTGCCTTTTTTAAAAGCTGATATACAAATTTTTTCTCAAACAAACAAACATTGTTATTATCTTCCCTAGCAACGAACAAAGCCAATCTGATATTAATTTTATCGCGTCACTCTCACTAGATTCCTCATTCAACACTAGTATTAATATCAAATGCTTTTGAGACGTAACAACCTTCAGTAAACTTCAAAATTTGTTGAACCGGTTAACATTACTAGAATCATAGGAAACTTTAATTTAGTAAAAAAGTATTTTATTAATTGCAGTGTTAGTTAACTGATAAGATCTCTTAGTGAATTCCACATTTTCTAAATACAGGAACTACGTATCTGCTCTAGTCATAACAGATACATTTCCTATGACTGTCGAAGTAGAACTTAAAAATTATGAAATAGATTACTAGAAACCTGCACAAATTATCTATTTTATTGCCATTTCCTTGTCTTTCAAATCGAGTAATGGATTGCAAGAAACTGTTTTTCTCTAAGGCGTGAGCAACTGCTGTGAAGAATTCAAACTGTGACATTCCACACGCCTATTGTCACGTGCAGATATTGCTTCATATATTCAAACAATGCTACGTCTCTCAAATGAAATGCATTCTACGGGAACCGTGTAGGAGTGCGATTGACGTGTAATTTTGTATTGAATTGGAAATTTCTTATTTACAAATCGCGTATGAATCTAGGCGGAACAAAAGTTTTCGGAATAATCGTTACAAGTAATGGGATTTCTATGCGTTTGCATGTTGCTTGCTTGCAGTGAATTGTTGAGACTTGTACATTTGCTATGTCGGCCGTTTCATGTACAGCAGGGGGAGTTCTGTATTTGTATTTGAAGATTCATAATCAGAATGGTCTTGGCATTGTCACTGAAGGCATATGAATGTTTTAGCACACGAATTTAAAGTTTAACACATTTTACAAATATTTGTACGTGTATAAACACAGAAATAATGACAATTCTAAATTTGCAGATCGATTTAATTGTGAAATATGCATTAAGCGCAATTATTCAGCTTTAAACTAATCGGGGTTCATCTCAGTAGATAATATAGAGTCACTTTTTAACTTAATTGTTAATTACAATTACTGTTTTACCATTCATATTTTCTGTGTTTTGTGTATAAATGTAAAAAAATTACATTATACCTCATTATAGATTAAGCGTCATTTTGTTACGGGGAACAACTCCTTTTATGATTCACAATATTTCATAAAAGTGGCCGGGTTAGCTCAGTGGTACGTGGGTGGATAGCCTGAATGAAGAGGCTCGCCCGCGATAGTCAAAATAAATTATACCTTGAAAGACACGGGGACAAATCCGTGTACTTTCGCCCTCGATTAATGTATTTCAGAGAATTACCACGGGTACATCGGCGTTGATCTAATCTCCTAATAATAATGAGAGACTTTCTAGGGCTACGTCGGGCCAGAGCGTCGGTCTGCATGCGGAATGATACGGAATTCCTTCAAATACCCAACGCGGGGTTCGAAATGAAATTCTACTACACTACAATGAAACGGGAAATGGAATTACAAATTTGTTGATTATGGGAAATTATAAAATCCGACAGCGTCAGAAAAAGCCAAAATAGGCTCCCAAAATAGCCATTCCATTTCGAGGAATTGCACCACCCGCTTCAGGCCCTGCCAGATCACAACCTTTCTCTTGAAAAAAACAAAGGATATGAAATTACACACTACAAAGAAACTAGTCTAATACAGGATTGTATATAAAAGAAAGTTAACTATGCTGTAGTAAAGATTACAAACAGTAAATTGAGAAGTGATTCTTTAAGAAGTTGAAATACACATTACAAGTAGTATTAAAAATGTCAATATGGAGATGACAATGTATGTTATAGTAACGCATCATACGGCTCAGAATTGAGAAATGACCTATATTATTTTCTTAAATAAACTAAAATACTTACAGGTTACGTTTAAGTAAATGAATGTAATGTATGTTTTTAATTACTTATTATCCAATATAATTTACCTGCATGATTAGATGTCGTCATCCGCCTGTAAATCCTCAACTGCCCTATTAAGACAGGTAATACGATTACACTGTCTACATGTAAAGGTACACTTTAGACCCATTTTACGACATGAGCATGCATTTTTGCTACCACCTAATGAACAGTTGCAAAATATTTTTTTAAGGACCCCTTGGGGGGCTATATCTTGATCCATCTGGACTGGAGAGATTCCGGAATCAGTAGAAATCCATCCCCAGTTCTGGAGTGGTAAGCTATTATTCAACCATGATTGAACCTAAAAGTTTATCATACATGTAAACAAGATATGTATGTAGGGTTGCTGGACTTACCTGATGAAATGTCCTAAATGCATGGTATTGAGCTGCACTTATGGTCGGTGGAAGTGAAGCCACATTAAAATCTTTATTTAAACTTTGCTTTGCTACATACTGCTGGTAGAGAATGTATCTGACGTTATTCAAATCGGTACTTGTTCTATTTTTGACGTATATGGAAATAAAAAATTTTGAAATTAAGGTCCTCAATCGGTCTTTGGATATATTTGAATTGTAAAATTCTTCAAGAAGATCACACAACTTCTTTTTTTTCACAGTATTGACCAAATTAATTTTCCCCTGTTAAACAGTCCAGATGTAGTATTACATCCGGAAATGGCGTGCATGGCAAGAAGAACATTTTTTAAAGGTCCCAACTTATGCTGCAACGTTGGTTTTGAACTTCTTCCTGGGCGTAGGATATACAAATTTTGTTTAGCGTAGTGGGTCAATAGAACCATTATATCAGTATCTCCACTTACTACAAACACGGCCCCTTTATACATCTCACTAAGTGCTGCAGCAGTTGTTGCTATAAGCATATCCGCATCATCATCTGAATATACAATTTTAATTCCCTTTTCCGACAACGACTTTCCAAGTTGTTTAATAAGACATTGTTTATTTGTTGTGTTGGACAAAAAATCTACTTGTAGAAATTTGACAGATGATGAATTAAAGATTTCTCCAGTTGGTGCCGCAACGCAGATGATTACTTAGCTGCCTTGATATGCGGTATATGTCCTAAATATTATTAATATTACAATAATTCCTCTCAATTCGTAACAGAAATTCCACGGATATTTAAAATAATTATTTTGATTCATGTAGTAGGCACGTTAAATGTTAAAGTTCTATTAGCTACTGAGCTCTTATTAAAACCAAGTTTTTACATATTAAATAATATTTTATACAAATAAAAAGTATACCATCGTGTTGAGCACATCGCAGGGTACCAGTGAAAGTGTGGGTAACGTTTTCCCAATAAAAAAATTATTTGCTGCAAGAAGTTTCGGAAACTGCGGTAGCGACCACTTCAAATTTATGAAGCCCGATAGCAGCGGAATAAAGGATCCAGAACCAGAGCCGACTACTGGGACACATCACATGGAGCTGTAGGACAACGGTCAGCTGCAGAAACTGCGGGGACAGCGACTCCAAGAGAAGATTCGAGCAAGGCCTCCCTTTCCGAAGAATGGTCGGTACCATCTGAAAATTTAAGGTACTGTAGAAAACTTATTAACATTGCGAGGAAGCAGAAATTTGTGTACGAGAAAAACATTACCGTTGTGAATAAGATCCATGCATATCCAAGCCTCCAGCTAACGCATTTTGCCAATTATTCATCCAAGTAGAATTGTGAGATTAAGGGAGGTTATAACAGTTGCAAATCCAAGTCGCGTCTGTGTGACGTAGTAGAACAAGTTAATCGCTGGAACAAAAGACAATTAGAAGCGCCAAAACACTAGAATTCAAATAAATACCTGGTAGTTTGTTCATAAATTTGAATTTTTCCAAGTCAACAGAAACGCTAACTGACAGGAGCAAACCATTTTGTAATTTTGACAGCCGCACTTACCTTGCGATTGCGTATTAGGACTAATTTGGGCGCACAGTGGCGTGCTAGCGTAAAGTAAAATAATAAATTGGCAGGAACCTAACCCTTTTGAACTGAGTCAAGTGCCTACCGAGCTAGCGTTTAGAAAAATTAAAATTGCAGATCGATAAAACATCAAAGAGGGCAAAATTTTGAATAAATAAAAATACAACCATCTGATCTTAAACAGTCTAAATCTCTAAATCTGTATAAATTTTATTTAGTACATTGCATTAATTTTAGGGACCGCAACTAGGAACCTTTGCAATATAGACAAACGCCGAAAATAGAACATGAAATTGTACATAATTTATATTGAGAGAGGGTTGTGATGAAGATATTTACAATACGTGCAAAATAATGGTATTTGTTACTTAGATGAACATCACAGCAGTGGTCCATTTGCTATGGGACCAAAAGATATCGTTTAAACGCTTCAAGTACTTTATACTTGCTTATGTACAAGTTCTTTATACACATAATGTGCAAGCTTATTCGTAAAAATACGACGTTTAACCAGTAAAGCAGTCAAGCAAACATATCTGCTTCTATCATAGTATTACTACAACAAAAGCTACCATTAAAATCCACATAATATATTTCTATACAATTCCACAAAAGTTGAGATGAGTACTATTGTTGAGACAATTTACAATACAAAGCAAACTTATTATTGGTTTACGAAAATATTTTCAATATTCTTCCAGGCTGCACGTCACTTTTTCAAATTTAGGTTGGTAGCTGCCATAATTTTCCCAGTTGCGTAGTAAAAAATTTAAAAGCTGATCTGAATCAGATTTAGGAAAACAATCTTAAGAGATCATTGAAATCTATCTACTTGACTGATTGAAAACAAATACACAAATATCACCGTAGCCCCTTAAAGTATAAAAGCACCCGGTATCAGAACTTTTGCTTATTTTATTGTTTATTGTATATACAAATAATAAAAACAATCTGTAAGGGGTTTTACTCAGAACTTCCGTTGCAAGTGAACGATGTGAGACTAAACAATTTTAAAAATCAAAGAAAACTAAGGCTAAAACTGTTTTAATATTCCTAATAATACTGAAATAACATGAAACGTCCGACCATTCGTTGCATGCCGCCACACAGGATCCTGAGAATCCCTACGATGCAGCTGCATTAAACACAATACACTTATGCATTGCCCCTTTTTGATTTTTTTTTTTAAAGTTTACCTTGCAGTTACCCTGAATCTGTTGGATCCCATTTTCGGCGAGGGTAAAGCCTGAGCTATGTGCAAATTATTACTACATATTTTTCATTTCAAGCTAAAATAAACAACATTTTATTTTTTTAATGTACTTACCCCGTATATGTTGGATAAAACGCATGCCCTCTTTCGTCAAGAGTAAAAGCCTAAGTTATGTAGAAAATATTACTTTCATTTACGTAATAGTTTCCTAATTAAAACAAAAAGAGACAACATATTATGTTTTTAAGGTGCTCACCTTGAGCCATGAAGGCATATAATCCGCATGCAAAATATCGTCTTCTTCAAACAAATAGTCTTTGAGTTATACCGGTAACAGACAGACAGACAGGCGGAATTGAGAAAACCCGTTTTTCGTCATCTAGGTATCCTCAAACGTGAAAATTTGTAGTCTCTTGTTTTAGATCAATTCCGAACCGAACTGTGTTCAGCGTTACTCCAATCTTTCCAGTGGTTTTAATCAATTTTGAAAATAATGATGTTTCTGGTGGAATTCGATTTTCTAAAAGCTCGCACTTTGACGATTGAGAAGCCTTGGGAAGACGCTCAACCGTGCAGTCAAAAGGGCACACATTCTTACACACTACATCCTACTCCATCTGGTTAAAAAATCTACTCTTTATTATCCAAAATAAAAAGTTATTAGGTACCTCCCCCGTCTAAAAGACGAAGGAAGTACATATTGTAATTACGAAAAAATCACTTTCCGGATTTGAGGGTCTCTAGATGACCAAAAACAGGTATTATCAGTTCCGTCTGTTTGTCTGTTTGTCCGTTTCTTGCCGGTATAGCTCAAAAACGACTTACTGGAAGAGGAAGAATTTTTGCATGCGGATTATACACCTTCCTGCCATGAAACCGAGACAATGTCCGTAAAATATATAGTGAGCATCTTTAAAAAATTAAATAAACATAGCACATACACATACACATAAAGGGGGAACGAATGCGATGAGCGGTCAGACTACTCGCTGCCTATTGCCAAACGTTAGCATTGGCAGGCTCGTTTGCGAACGCTGCAGATCGAATCCCATTGCCGGTAATGTTTTTTTTATTTAACAATTGATGTAATTCCCATTGTCAACTGTTTCCTTTTATTGTTTCAGTATTATTAGGAGTGTTGGGATATTTTTACCCCTAATTATTTTTCATTTTTAAAACTGTTTAATATCACAACGTTCACTTGCAACGGAGGTTCTGAGTAAAGCACTAAACAGATTTTTTTAAATTGTTATGTAGAGATGTTCACTCAAATTCATTTAAATGGTGTGCTTTTTATAAGTTAGAAATTAGGAAGTTGTACAATCAGTTGTTATTTCAGTTCGTGTAACTTCATAGGAGTAAATGTGTTTCATATGAAATATAATACCAAATTTTACAATTAGCTGTTTTTACAGGAGGCTCGAGGCAACAGTTTTATACTAAACGATAGCACTCACGTAGAATTATCAATTTACGAAGCTTGAATAAAATTGGTAAGTTTTTTGTTTCAAAATTATAAAAGGAGGAGTGAAACCCGACACTTTATTTAATATTTTACAATTCTTTTAAATTTGTAATTAAACTCTAAGTTCTAATTCTGATCGGAAACAGTTGTTAACTCATAAAGAAATTGAAATTATTTACAATAACTGAAGAGGGAAAAATACATTTTTAAATTCACAAATTTTGTAGTAGTATCATAGTAGTTATTTATGCACCAAGGGCGTAAGAAGGCGTTTATGACCCGCGACGTGAAAATTAGAACCTAAAGCGTACCCGCGGGCTCTAACACGACAAGAGCCATAAACGGTAGTTACGCACGAGGTGCATACAATATTCTATGTACAAACGGGAATATTCACAATTAAAACCAGATTTATCAATTTTAGCAAACTAACAAACAAGACAATGAGCGGGCTCTAAAGCAAAACAGTGCGCTCTCAAAGATAGCGTATAAAGTGATCCAATTCGCCCCCGGTCGTACATAAAAATCATATATAGATTGGTGGCGGCTACTACGATCATAGGGACATGCAAAACAATTATTCCTTAAATGGTGCGATGTAATTGATATAATTTATTACAAAAAAGAGTAGACCAGATGAGTAACGGAAACAGTACAAGTAAAATCTTCAAGCAAATGTAACAGTAAAACTAACACAAATACCGTAATAATGTGCCAGCTACTTGTCAGTACAGTACATTAAAGTATCTGCCGTGACAACTCCATTGCCGTGCATGTCCTTATGTTCGCACAAGCCGCCACCAATCTATATAAACTGTGTTAAACCCAACTTTCTTTTTAATATCTATAAATCAAATTCTGGATAGAGTACTCAACAATGTCCAAGGAACGCCATTTGCAGATGATCTTGTAATATTCTCAAACAGCAAGAGCTTCAACGATATAGAACTGTTGCAAATATCCATTTATTTACTTGGACATTGGTTACGAGAAAATTATATCAAATTCTCACCCGATAAAACTACAAGACTTGTGTTACGTTCACTCAAGAATTAAAATTATATTGTTCCACCTTCCTGCAACCTTCAAAAAATAAATCTAGGCATAATTTTTGACAAAAATTTGTCGTGGAAATCGCATGCCCAAAAGGTTATTGGCAACTGAAATTGATCACTAAACGTTATTAAAGCTAATGGGTTTGCATTTTTGAATTTGTGGTCCAGTCAGCTGTGATCGTTGTTTATGTACGTGGCAGCGTATTCTACACGCACATTTTAACAGCCGTAACACGTAACTGCTTCTTGTAACGTGTTTTACCAGCACTAATATTGAGCAAAATTTTCACATTACGTTACTTGTAATTAAAAGAATAACTTTCCATTACTATAAACATTACGGCCTCGTAATAAAATAAGATCTTTTTTTACACGAAGTCATATCCAAATAAAATTGCATTCCTACAATTACTATCGATAAGCACTAAGTTATTCGTCCACTTAACCAAAATTACTCCAAATCACAATCACGTCCACCTATTTATCACATTCTTCCTATACAATTTTCCTAACCAATAACTTATCTTCACTGATGGTTCTAAAAGTGACGATAGTACTGGAGCTGCTTTCTACACAGAAAGAGTCAAAATTCTAAGCTACCAAGAGGATTTATACCGAATTCTATGTCATTAGTCAAGCTTTAAAGAACAGTAGTCGCTCGTTGGAATAAATAGTCTGTTAAATGAACATTTCGCTTATATGAACAAAACAAAAATTACATTATAGGTTCGGAAGAGTGAACAATAACAGGTTCGATTCAGTAAACAGCGTAAACTACAGGAATGTATGAATTAATTTTTACTTCCCTTGTCTAAAAGACGAAAGAAGAATTGTAATCGAGAAAATCACCTTTTGAGATTTCTTCATGCATATTATATGTCTACCTGGCATGAAACAGAAAATTTCCGAGACATATATTGTTATGAAATGGGTCTATAAGCTCCAGGTTGCGGTTTAATAAATGTAATGATTGCTTGTTTGTGAACTTTAAATAAAATTCAATACGTTAAATTGTGGCTGGTGAAAAGCGAAATGTAATAAATGATTACACAAATAAATGGTTGTTTCCCCCTTTCAGATTTTATCTAATCTGCAAAACCGATTTGGCTAACTACAAGGCAAGCATGAAACTCAAATCTCATTGGGTTGGTTCATAAACGGACTTTATTTTATTCGTAAACTCAATAGTTCGAATTCGCGGTTCTTGGTAGATCAAAAAAAAATCCTTGATTTGACAAACGACACAAAATGTCGCTAGTGGTAACAGCGTATTTAAATGTTTTAAAAGTGAAATTACTGTAAGAAAGCGTCAGGTAATTATTCAAATTTTCGCGCTTGCAACAATTAGCACTGTTTTGTTTTAGTGATGACGTAGGAACACCTCGCCTTGCTTGTTTTGTGACGTACAAGCGACGCCAAAACGTGCATTTGTTTTTGTTCGCTTGGGTTCTCAGCCGAATTCGCACAATCCACCGACGCTACTCGATTTTTGGAAAAACCGAAGCAAATGGGGCCTCGGGAAAACGCTAAGCCACTCCGGAAAGGTTTGACCTCGGATTTTAATGCGTTTCCGACACTCCACGCTTAAATTTGCAGGCTTTATCCTACCTCGTTTGCAGAGTTCTAAGCTGCCCGTTGTGAATGCTGCTCGGATCTTTTGCTGGAGACGGTCTCCCCGCTGCAGTCTTCCCCGACGTAATGCAGTGCAGGCATCTGGCTCTAAATTCTTACTTTTGCCAGGAACGATTATCGGAAACCCCAGCTGAACGGCAGCCGCTGTTCTCGGAGAGGAAACCTTTACAAACACTGTCACATGTACTCTCAGATCGGCACAATAAGGGGCAATTCTTTTTTCTTGGTAATATGCTCGTTTAATAGTATAAAAATGTGTTTAAAAGTGGAGCACAAATCTCACAAACTTCACATAAAAATTCATTCAATTGTTCTTTTTGTTTTTTCAACAAAACAGCATCAGGTTGCTAAGTTACTATGATTCTCTTATGTTAAAGGAAATTAATTTTGGTAAAGAAAAGTTTCAAATGGAAGTAAATTTGAGTACTTTATTGTTTTGAATCTTATAACTAAATCGTTCGGTAGCGCTGTGCACACAAACGTTTTTATTTTTATTTTGTTATTGCTCTGCTTTGCACTATTACACTTTATCTTTAAATGCACTGATTTTTGAATTCACCATGTGGGCGTCATTATCTTTTCTCTTCTGTTGCCTTCTAGCATAGCTCTTTTGCAATATTTCTACTATACTATTCTGCTTAATTTACCTTTCTACTTTGCTTACTAATTTTGCAATCTTTTGCTTTTGACTTAACAAACTACGCTACTTTTATAATGCAGCCAACCTTTTATGTCAAATGCATTTTATAAATTGGTCTGGCTTTACATGTGCACAAATCTTATTCGAGTTATATTAATGTAGTCGCAAGCCAATCTAAGCCCTTTGAAATTTGCTTTGCCTTACCTTTCTCCAACTAATTTAATCTTTCGCGCATCTCATTATCAATGCATTTACTGTTTTACTTTAGTTTCAAAATTTGCAATTAGATAAAACATTCCAACTCTGTGCTTATTGAATCGGTCAATTATCTTGCACTGTAAACAGAGCCAAGTCGTGGGCCTCATACCATTTCAATATACAGGTTGAGTACCTTAAAAATATAATATTTTGCTTTATCTGAGAAATAAATGCAAGTAATAATTTGCACATAGCTCAGGCTTTATCATTGGCGAAAATGTGACGTAACAGATGCAGGGTAACCAGCACAAATTGAACAGAATAGTATGGTACTTTATAAAGCACTAACAGCTCGTCCACTTTGAGCACGCTCGTGGTTCAGTTACTCTAGTGGCGGAGCGCGGAGAACGAATTACAGCGGACTATATTTTACTTCCCTCGTCTAAAAGACGAAGACATTTTTTATTTGCAAAGGATCAAAGTAATAATTTGCACATAGCTCAGGATTTATCGTTGGCGAAAATGTGACCTAACAGATGCAGGCTAAACAGCACAAATTGGACAGAATAGTATGGTACTTTATAAAGCACTAAAAGCTCGTCCACTTCGAGCACGCTCGTGGTTCAGTTACTCTAGTGGCGGAGCGCGGAGTTCGAATCCCAGCGGACTACAATTTTATGTGCAAATTGAATATGCGAATAATACTCGTATTTACGCAATGATTTTTATATACCAAAGACAGAATGCAGCATAATTAAGTTGCAATAGATATTTGGCTATTTGTCACGTACTGCACTAACACAAAAAATTTCATGTCGGTTACTTTTTTAATTCTCTGAAAGAACCGGCATTCTGGCTGTGTTTTGTTAGAAAATTTTAAAATTAAAATGAAACGATGTATTAAGGTGGCTCAAAAAATTTGAATTTTAAAGTCTGAAAAAAAATAGGAGATTACCTAGTCTACCATATGTGTACTACTTAAAATTGTAAAAAATTATTAAATTTTATTTTAGGGGCAGCATCAAAGTGTTGTAGAATAGGGAAAAGAAAAAAGTTAAAGTTTGCTAAAAAGGCTGAAATACACAGAAGAGTATATTTATAGTTTTGTGCAGAAACACTTCATTGTGTACCGGTTTCCAGTTTTAATAACAAGAGCTAAACTATCTCTGAAAGTTTCATTGAAAATCCAAATTTTAATGCTAGTTCTGGATGGATGCAAAGGTTTAAACGAAGATGTGGAATAAGATATTTGGTGTAGTTAGTAGTTCCTTTTAACAAATTTAAAGAATTTCTATGCACAACATATTGTTCAGTTATAAAATGAATTTAAGTACACTCGATTCGGGGAACGTCTTGGTTGGAGGAACAAGCTTGGTTTTAATTAGTTCACACAATCGAGCAGCTACTGCATATTCCTAACTGTGGCAAAAATAACTGCTGTATACTCACAGATTTCATGAGTGCGTTAATCAACCTGAGTCTAAGTAATATATACTCAAATAATGAATGTGTTCAAACCATATACGAATCACACATCTTTAATAATGCCGTGTTAAACCGGCAAAATCACCAAGGCTTCATTCAACGGTTTACTATTTTCTGCTTTTTCTAAACAAACTTCCCATTACTTTTAATAGAGCTATTATGACAGAAAACAATTGCCTGTTATGTATATTGGTTGTGTTTTTAAAACTACCAATACAAGTACATTTCATTTAATAATAAGGAGGGTTCATTACTGTCTTCCTAAATAATTCCACGGTAACCCACACGCTCCATTTAAACACACCCTCATTATTTCTGTAATAATGTTCTACTGTGCAGCAGTCTTACATCTACTTGCTACTTAAACTGGGTAATAATAACAAACACAGATTTTCTATAGATACCATCTCATATAAATAACAAAGGGAACAAAACAGCCTATCATTTAGCCAAGGAAGCTCTTCCGCAAATCGAACACGACGAAAACTATATCTATAGAAATGATTTAAATGAACTCTAAAGCGATCTATCACGTTGAAATGAATCAATAGCTGAAACAGTTTAATAGCAATTTGAAGACACTATTTAGTTTACCTAAACACATTATTAAGTTCTTAAAGGACAATAATTTCCGTAAATTAATGTACAAGTAAGATTTAGAGTGCTGTAGGAGCAACGCAGTTATAGTATTCAAATTCTGACATAAAAAATGTATTCAAACAATTTTAAAGAAATGCAATCAATCACGTAACAACTTCTTTAATTCGCAGAATAGTTTGACCTATCGTTTAAGCTTCAAAATGGTTGACTTCCTGTCTATATAATAATGCATTTTCCATATGTAAATAATAAATGTGAAAAATAACACATGACATGTGTTTGGCAGCGTTAAGAGAGGGATGTGCAAGGACTGCGATCCAAACCATATTTAGGTAGGTAGCACCGTTACATATCGAGCTCTATAGGTTAGTGGTTAGCACGCCTACTTAGAATTCGGGAGGGCGTGGGTTCGATTCCCGCTGCAGTCTGCTCTGATTCAGGTTTTTAGGTGGTTTTCCTGAGTCAACAGAGTACCTTCTCTGAGGCGAATGCTTTCCTAGCCTTTCTTCCATTCTCCACCCCTTCTTTCGCTTGACCATCATATAATTCCTGTTCTTGGCTGAACAGGGACGCAAGGTCCCTATAACAGTCCGCCCCCATTTGGGGGGAATTGAAATTACCTTGAACCTTTACCTTGTAATGTACAGTTACAAACGATACTTAAGAGCCTCAACACCCACTGTTGCCTTGTTATTGTAGCATTTAACGTGTTTACTTGGGTAAATATAGGAGTAAATAAATATAGTTATTTTAACTTGTGTTTATTCTTTTATTATGAGTAATAAATAATATATGCGTTGTGTTTGTTTCATTAGTCTTTTTTTCTTGGTATTATAAAGGCGAGTAATACAAATTATATTGCGGTTTTTGCAGAACTTTTTGTTACCCATGTAAATAAAGCTGAGTTAATCCCTTTGCCGATTCGGGATTGATTGCGATATGTTAACTAGGAAGGTGGAAATTCTTCGAGGCTCTCGGAGGAAAGCGCGCGACGGTCGGAAGGAATTTGCGCAATCAAAAACTGGCAACACATTTAGTTCCTTACGTGTCGGGATTACGGATCACGCGATCTAAAAACGCCACCGCCATTCTGCAGGATAGACGTTTATAAGAATTAACTGTTCTAGAGTAAATTAAATTAATAGAAATCTCGAGAGAGGATAATGGATAACTAGCCGTCGAGCGCGGAGAACTCGGAGACGTTTAAAAATTAAAACTCACGGAAAATTCATTACTCGCGATCACTTTCGGCTTTAATTGCGAGTGAAAATTTAAACTTGCGGGAGTAGCAACAAATTCCAGTTTGGCACCAGCTGGCGGAGGAGGACACTAAAAACTACCGTCGTTAAAACTAATGGCGAGCTTTTTGTTTCAATGTCCTCGGCACACTTCTGAAGCTGCCGCTTTCAGTCAGTTTCAGCCGAATAAAAAAACAGCCTCGTGTTTGGAGCGCAAGAGCTCCAACTAAGAAAATAATTTAAAATTCCTTTTAATATGACCCTTACGCCGCAATAAAACCCTTACGACTACGGACAAAGCTGCGGAATCTTACAACGCTCGCTCTGGGAATAAAGCGAAGGACATGAATTTTAAAGCTTCAGGCCATTCTTTAAAAATTGATAAGAAGAATTCCGAGCCAAGAAAAATTTGCATCACAAAAGAATCAAGTTATCTTTGAAGCTGGGTCCCAATTATACCGGGTGTCATTCGAGGAATTGCCCCGGTGATTGTCTCTCTTGGCATGAAGAACGTCCTCGTCGAGCTTTATGAAATATTCAGATACAGCTTCGTGAATGACGCTGATAAAATTTGTTGACACATTTACGGTAGCAACAATAACCGGCTTTATTTACTCGAACTGCTCGACTTCGACACCTCAAACTCAATATGTTGTGTTTATAAAGTGCCGCTTGGATTTAAGTGCGCTTAATACTTTTTGAAGCTTAAACTACTTTTCAAAATGCCTGAATTTACGAAGTAAATCTTGTAAGCGCGTCGATAATCTCGCTCCCTATCGAAAGTGTAGCGTAGGGTACAGGATTATTAAATATTAGGTTCACGTAGAAAATATCCACATTCTTCAAAACCGCCTGACACTTTCTCTGAACGTTTCCTGAGTAGAATAGCTTTTACATGCTATCAAAGCATTAGGTGTCTCCTAAATTATCTAAAACCCAACACGTTGAAGTAGATGAATGGGTTGCGGCAGACACAAATGTATGGCGAGGATTTGATACTGTCGTTTTGGCAAAAATTTACATACTAGAAAACTAGTCGGTATGAAAAACGACCCATATATAAATCTAAGCTGAAATGTAAACCATATGTAGACCATTATCTAAAATTTTTGTTTATATGCATAGACATACACGACGCATTAATAAAATTAAAACTTGAAGTAATACTAGATATTGTTAGGACAATAGAAGGTTTTAAAGTATATGCCATACTGGTACTTTCACGATGTCTCAGATGCACTTTAGAAAGTGATTCAGAGAAGGTAGTTTGTGTTGACTGGAAGAATCAGGTTAGTATTTTGATAGATACTGAAGGAATAGACGTTTTGGTAATAGGACATTCGAGGATGGTTAGGGGTAGGATAATCTTTGCTATAAAAAACAGGTCAAATTTCCCTTTTAGAACAATTATAACCTACGTTAATTCACCAAAAAATGAACACAATGGTGGTTAAATTTGTATTGATTTATTAACAAACACATTTTTTATTTATACACTACACTAAGTTCAATTTCTACACGTAAAGTGCGACTTTACATTTAATTAATTCAGCACGGTCTCCTAATCTGTATTTATTAAAGGGTATTTGTTACAGGACGAAAACGACGTTACGGCATGAATTTGATAACCAAACTACTCAACCGTCGGTTACTCGATAAAACGACACAAATCGGATAATTCTCGGATCCGTCGCCCCAATTACGTTTCGATGGGTTGTAACAAAGGTTGCCGGTTCATTCAGGGTGAGGGGGAAGGGGTTCTTTACGACCTTAATTTGATCTACGATCCGGTAAACGAAATAAAGATGTTAAATACCAGACGCCACCACTTTACTACATCAGGAAAAACACAGGTGGGCTCATTGAGAAAGTGGAAACGACGAACCCAACCTTTCTGATCCAATGTTGGCAGCGCTTGAGCGACGAACCATGAACAACTGGGTCGAACTTACCTTAACTTGCATTTTCTTAGTTTTGTAAATCCATTTACATCACACAATAACACATGCAAACAGCATAAATCTACTAAACAAAAGCACAACTGATTAAAAATTAACTATATTAACGTAGAAAAATATGTAGGTGAACAATAAACATCAAATGAAATATTTAATAAAAGTTAAGGTGGTTAGTTTCTCAACGCTTAATCTAAACACAGGCGGTAAACTTGACAGCAAACGATCTAATTGAATAAAAAACGGTAACAACTTTAATTTACACCTAGAAACTACTTTCACACAATAAATACTCAGATCGACTTAAAGCACAATAACAACAGTACAAACGCTTAATTTTAAGTTATCAACCACGCTAAATAGCAACACTTCAGAAATCACTTTTCACTGCACAATGTGCGCTATGAAATTACTACAACAAAACACAGTACCTGTGTAGGGGGTTCACCTTGCTAAGGTGATGATGTTCAACGGAGCTGCAAGTGGTGTCCAAGCAACTGCTTCAAAATTCTTTAAAAAACGCGGGAAACGGCATAGCGTCCGATATCTCAAGTGGGTTTGGACGGTGTTATTATTCCATTATTAACAAATTAGCACAAATAAGGTTCCCCTTTTAAAGATCTGCCCAAGGCGTCGACTCGGAGCTGTCAAGTCCGCGGTACGGGGATGCTCCGCTAATAACTACACAAAAGGTCACTTAGATGACCAAGACTTAACCGACAACACCACTCAATTGCACTAATTTCGACATCGGCCGACGAAGGCCAAGGCCTCCGCTATAGCGGAACAAAATTATCACCTGTTTGTTGCCTTCCTAAACTCAGGCGGTAGAATGCTGAAACCCAAGGAATGCGCACAAGCGTTACTTAATTTGTTCTCTGTCTAACTCATATAGGAACGTAAAAATTGCGTCATGTTGGCCAACTTCCTCACCCAAAGCGGGAAAACTCCAGCAAATGGTGGGCGATGCTCGGAGGCCGAAAAAAAATTAAATACGAGAAGCCGACTTACGTCATCCATGCGGCAAGCAAATACATCTGAATTTAAATTAACGGCTATAAAATACGCCGGGAGACGACAATGAACGAGATTGGGTTTTCAAACATAATTAAACTTTCAATTTGGGCGTAAATGAAATGGGAACAATACTAAAATTTTAGATACAAAAGCGGAAAAGGGCGGAAAAGCGCTAAATGCAAAAGTTGTCCTTACATATTGTGTACACATTAAACTAGATTCGCCATTGTAAGCAGAGCCAAGCGATTACAGAACGGCCTGATAACGTGCAATAAAAAATGCTTTCGATGCATTACTAAGTCGCAGCAAAATCTGGTGTTATCTCTTGCCCCTAAAATTAACTAAAAGTGCATATGTTTCAAATAACAAAATTGTGATAAGTTTTTGTGTTATAACAGGAAAATGTACACGGTTTCGCTACGAAGGTTGACGATCATATTGGCTCTAATAACTTTTTTTGCACAGGTGTGGAACAAGTCAAGTGATGTATGTAGTGTTTCTGCCAATGCTACGTTTACCGAAAATCTTTACTAGTATTAGTAGCATTTAATATTTGTCGTTTCGCATTATATGATCTAGTTACTGCAGCTTTGTTTTTGTAGACACCATTTCGCAGGATTTATCCATTCTGTGTAGCACTTCATAATTGGTTACGCTATCCACCCATGATACACGTACCAAACGTCTGTAGACCCACATCTCGATAGCATCTAATCTTTTTATGGTTTCGAATAAAACTGGAAAAATTTAGAAGACAATTTCCATTTACAGCGATAATGACAGATGTAATGAGGTTAAAGCTTGTAACATTCTGGCAAAAATTTCTCTTGGACGGTCTACCGGAATATTGAGGCAGTCGTCCATATATTTGTAAGAAAGCATTCAAAGTGGATTGTGGTAAGGCGTCTTGCTATTAGGGGTTTTGCTTTTGCGAAGTTGATGCTAAAACCATAACGTCCACTCAAACTGCTTTATGCATTAACAATTGTTTGTAAGCTGTACGTTTTATCGGTCAAAATAATATTCATTTTTTTTAAATAACCCATTACCTCCAAAACAACAAGGCCAAAGCTCTCCAGTGTGACGCCAGCACAGAAAGACCGAATTAGCCAATTATTGGATTTCCCGAAATAAATAAGAGTCTCGATAAATTCAATTATTGGCCAATTCGGCCTGCCTGTGCTGACCTCACGCCGTGGAGCTGTGGATTTTTTGTTTCAGAGGTAAATGACCAACTTCACAAACTGTTATACACCAGCGGTCTTACCATTGCCATTGCAGTCCTCATTTGCTATTAAATCTCTTCTACGGTGCCAAATCTGCGTCCATTCAGTTCAATATTTATTTCAGGGAAGAGGAAAAAGTCACAAATGGCAAAGTCTGGCTATAGAGAGAATTTACGACGGTACTTTTGTCGTTTCAGGCCAAAAACTACTAGACTTTGACAAACATGTGGGCTGGGGCGTTGTCTACACTTTGAACTCGCCCATAACTCATACGAAATGTTTCGGCAATGTTTGAAATGGTTCTTCGACGATCCTCATGAATCAATTCACGAACTTTGTCGACACTATTTTGTGTGCGGCTTGTTGAAGGCCGTTCTGGACGTTCATTGTCTTCGAGTATTTCTTGGACGTGCTTGAAACGTCCATGCTATTTACAAATGTGTTTTTCATAAAGAATACCAAATGCCTGCAAGTTGCTTAAATTTCTCGTTCATTTGCAGCAGCGAGACAGGTGTGAACCTCGTCGTAAACAATGAAACGCGGTATGGTGCCACGTGTAGCCACTTAGGTGTCGCTTTGCATTTGACTGATACGACAGTCAGGTACCATGTGGCGGTGCCATTCTACACTGTTTCCGTTCCCGCAAAAAGTCCAAGTTCGGACACTTTTTGATACTAACTCGTGTCATCCGCATATCTACTGTTATAGGTATTGATACTGTTTATTATATTAAAAACGGGGCTTGCACAAGGGCTTCATTGAAACTCTTCTCCGAAAAGAAGTAGTGAGTATAGATTCGCTATAATTTGTATGTCCCATTCACCAATTTGGTGCTGTCTTCAGATATGCTTTTCTCGTGCTTCACTGTAGCGAAATCCATCTTTGTTCATATCCTTACCTTTTCTCTGGTACTAAACCACTTTACAGACCAAATTACATATCTCTTACCCCACAGTTTCTGATTATTTTTCTATGAATCGCTTATGTGGCTGATGTTACGATAGCCATTTAAAAGTTTTTATCTTCATCGGTGTTGTTATAGATTATTTACCAAATTAATTGAGTATTATTACCGCATGCAGTGCGATAATGGATATTACCGCACTCAGTGCGGTTATAGATGATATTACTGCACTCAGTGAGGTTATAGATATTACAGCATTCGTTTTTACAAAACAAAGAATATATTGAACCAGATTTTATTGATGAAGCTAAAGTACTGAACAATGCATGTTTGCTTATGAGTTAATGAAACTCGTTTGATTACCGCAGAACCGATATCTATAATATAATTTTCCTTAATGTGTGTCTGTGTGTCTGTGGCACAAAATAAAATCTCACGTTCCGGCTTCACATATGTTTATATTTGTTTAGGTTTTTTTTTTCTTATCTTAGCGCTCGGCTCGGAGCTTGACCTTTCGCGTATCCTATTTCACGTGCTCGTAGCGTCTATAATAGTTCCGCATGCATTGTGTCTGGCACAGCTGCTTTATCGTTTTTTGATTTTTAATACCATAGTCTTGTTCACTTTTTTATATTTTCAAATGTTGCCCATTACCTTTAATATCATGATGGACTGGTATGTTCGCTTCAAATGTATTTAGCTCTAGCCTACCAATTTTCTCTTTAAATCTATAGGTCTATAGCTCTTCCGTCGTTTAGTATTGTTGATTGCTTAGTTGCTGTTTTTTATTTCGTGTTTTTTATGGGCCTTAACATTATCATTCTGCTTTTGGGCTTGCTCAATTTTTCAGTTATCCAGTATTTTCGTGCCTGTTTTCTATTTCTACGAAATACTTTCTAGATCTCTGTTTCTTCATTCTTCAACGTTTTTTTATCGATCAATTAATAGTATTGTCGTTTTAATGTTATTTCAGGTGTTCTGGATATCTCTGTGTTGATCAGATGTGTCTTTTTTTATTTTAGTAAGAGCTCACTAATATCCTTAGACGATTATAAATCACAACTACCATAATTTCGGAGACTCCCATGGCGATTGTCATATGTAATGACTTCCGGAATTGTTAAGATAGAAGAACATTTTTGAGCGAAATTTTGAGTTCTTCTCTTTCAACAATGATACGGTCCAATCGCGAAATTGTTGCTTACATGACAACTATAATATTTTAACTGTTTCAATACGTTTCGATGACACTACTCTCCATGGTTTTCGGGAATAGTTGTCAAGGGTGATGCGTTCTGAACAGTTTTCGTCATATTTCTATATGTATCGTGCTTCGTCTACCGATCTATGAAAAGGTCTATTTGTCATTTTAACTACTAGACCTAACCAGTGACATGGAGAGAGACTGGGAGGTCTTGTTACTGGAGCACTCCCCTAAATTATAAGGTTTATCATTTCTCGTCTTGATGTGACGGAAATATCTAAGTATACGGTAAATGGTGACCGATAACGTTGTTAGATATTGAGTTCATGGCGTATAGATTCGATGTGATGACTAAAGTATCCTCACCATTCGTCACCAACAATACATTTCGTTGCCTCAGTGTCGAAGACACATAGCCATACATTAGGACGAGGAACACTAGTGAGTTAACTACACAAGGTTGGCCATGAAAACTAAAAGTAATGTAAAAAGCAAGCTTTAGAGTTCATTAACTGTCATTGTTGTAGTTATCATAAGTTTATATTATAATCTGCTATGGAAATTCTAAAGTTTGCTGTCTCTAAAGCTTGCTGTTGACATTAGTTTTGCTTTCCATGGTCAACCCTTATGTAATTTCTTTTTGAACACATGGTATGTTAGTCGAATGCAGGCTTTCACCGCCGTTGTCCATAATGGTAGGTTTTTCCGGGTTATGCCGTGGTTGTCGATTTGAGCAGCGGAACGTCAAGTTCAAATCGACAACCACGGCATAGCCCGGAAGAACCTACCAACATGGTATGTTTACCTTGCCATATTTTCCACAATTTTTCATTTAAGCTTTCGCTAACTAACCTCCTTTTCTAACTTCTTTATCCGCTAAACCATTGATCATAGGTATACACATCGGTCGACTACTTCAAAACCGCTTACCTTCTTAACCTCAGGTCTATTCTCGTTCTGTCTATCGACTGTGATGGTCTTGGCCGAGAATCGCACTTTCATCTGCAACTAGCTTTGGAAGTTGAAGTAGATTTTCGTCACTTCCTGGTAATAGAGCTGTATTATCTAGATATCTTAAGTTGGTGATTTCTCGTGCGTTAAATGCTACACCTCCTAGGCACTCTTCTTAAACCCTTCACATTACATGTTCTCCATATGCGTTTGCGGTGTGAGAATATGCATCCTTTTCTGACACCATAGCAGGGTTAGAAGTACTTGGAGTTGATTTGTTCGAGTCGGATATAACTTTGCCTGTTAACATTTGGTTATCATGGGTGCATACCCCCATTTTATGGAAACCATTTTACTTTATCGAGAACTTTACGGTAATCGATAAAGCTCATGTTTAATGGATTAGCTATTTCTTGAGACTTTTCATTTGTGGGATATTTAAAATATGCAACTGGAATTTGTAGCTGAATATATGACTTTAGTTGTTCATTGATAACGTTGAGATATACATGACTGGCATGTAAAATTAGTGTAATTGTGCGATAGTTATCACACTTCTTGATAGAGTCTTTAGTGTGCACACTTCTTATTTAGCATCTTGTCCAATCACGTGACCATTGTTGAGTATGTCAGTGCCATCTAAAGCATTTTCTATGTACGCTGATCAGGATCGGGAGCTTTATGCTCTTTTCAAGGCTGTTTCAATTTTACTTTTTGAGATATTCGGTTTTTCGTTACTTCACTCATCATAGAGTTTATGATTAATTAATCGTGTTTGTCATGGTAAAAGTATTTACAGTACAATCTCCAATTTTCGGCATTTTGATGTCTGTTTTAAGAGAGCATATTTTGATGTTTAATGGCTCACCTCTCTAGGTTGATTTATGACAACATGTATTTCTACGTCTTTGCAAGTAATATAAATTTTGGTTTCTAATGCGAGATATTTTCTGCAAAAGTATGTAGTGTTAACTATAACTAGTAGTATTGCAAATGCATAGTAGGTAAAACTAAAGAAAGTAAAATTTCTGTAAGAATTTTCAAATAAGAAAAGTTTCACCCTTGACGATAATTACCAAAGAAATAAGGTTATCCACCGCCCTTACATGGACGTTGCGTGTACCAATTTTTAAATTGGAGCACCAACTAAAAATAAGTACAACTAATTTCAGTTTCTAATTTGAAACTCATTTAAAAGACAGCGGTGGAGTAGCTCATCACCGTAACAAAGAAGCTTTTGTGACGGCAAATTTCAAAGAACTTCCTTACACAAACTCCCGCTAACTTATCGCGGCCACAAATTCATTACTTTTAGTGTCTGGTTTCCTAATTATCTTCCAGTGCAAAATCAGACCGACAAGCTTAGCGCCGATAAGTTCTGCAACTAATATGCGATTTTCGAGCCAAAACCTGATGGCTTGTTACAGGGTTGCAGCCAAGGGAAACCAGGAGAGACTCAACTTCCCTTAAAATGGTGAGCCTAACATTGCCAATCGCAACAGAGAATTAATCACATTAATCGCGTTGACAGATTTACAAAAGCTATGAGCAGTTACTTCGATCATTTTTTATAGGAGAAATTAACAGCTATTAAAACACCTAAGAAAACGCATTGAATGACTGACAACACTCTTCAGCTAATCGAAAAACGCAGAGAGACTAAATTGCAAGATGGTCCCAAAGATAAAACCGATTGATAAACGTCCAGCAACTTAATCAAAAGATTAACAGCAGACAGGACAAAATCAAGAACTACAGAACATCTGCATAGAATTGGAACAAGATTTCAATCACAATGAATCTGTGGAACTTTTTTATATGGCTCAGTATCTATCTAAAAATGTAAACCCAATACACAAACCGTAATAAATGTTGAACTGGACATACAACAATGACATCCCCCAAGCACTTACCTCAAAACTGGAAATGGAAACAGAATTCGCTATCTTGAAATCAGAAGTTGAAAGGGAAATATACTCACTGAAAAGCAACTAAGCAGCCGGCTCTGGTAAAAAACCGACAAAATTATAAAATTTAAGAACAACATGTCAGGTCATTTTGTATTTTAATTAGCCACCTAGGCTTTAGGGCAGCGTGCCCGTATGTTAAACCCTTTTAGTTACTTATTCCTAATTCCATAATAATGATTTTGCACATATTTGGCCTCAAGCGCAGTATTTCTCGTCATCCGGGGCACCCCTTTGTTGGTACTTTGACAATCGGGTGTTAACGCTCGCAGGATTTCCGAACCTTCTAGAATTTACGCTGTTGGTGTGACTGCGAGGCCTCGCGCTGTCTTTGTCACCGGCACTTATTTGTTTTATTGGGCGCCTCGCCATTGGCTGTCTTTGTCACCGGCACTTATTTGTTTTATTGGGCGCCTCGCCATTGGCTGTCGAGAGTCACGTGGTAACGGCGTTTTGGCTCACGCCACTTCAAGCGTCGTAACGCTCCTTGCGGGGCATTCAGCCGAGAGCCGTCGGTCTAATAAGAGGTCGGATAGTGTGTGTTCGTGCGTCAGCCTTTTCTCGTCTCGTGCTGCTTCAGCAAGTATTTGATAAACTGTTTCGCCTTAAGTGGCAGTTCTACTCAGGCGATTGAACAAGGGAGGTGTGTGTGTGTCGTTAGCGGCGATCTTATTACGCCAAGGCATAGGTGTGATGGAATTCCATGCCCGGTTCTACGTCGTCACGTAAGGGAGTGTTCCCTTTAGCTCGTTGTGCGAGGATTCCGTTGAGGTAAGACATCACTTGGGCTAGTTTGGCCGTCGTAGCGGCGTTTGTTGAAGCGCCAGCCTTTGTCGCCATTTTGGGCGCATCCAGACCATTCACACGTCGGCCGTTTTAGCGGCGATTGTATTGCCACAGGCAACCTGTTTCCCGCAAGCTGGACCGCATGCTGATCTCTTGGATCATCACCAATAAAATTAAGGTATTTGTAACCATTGAATCATACTAACTTCTCGTGCGCGAGCTGTGCGCTTAATCATGTGAATAACTGTGAAATCTGTGCACCGTTAAAAACGTACCCTTCGCATCTTAAATTGTTGTCGCGAAGCGGCGTCGCTCGCTCATTTTTGATCTAATCACTTCCCTCACTTGGGCTTTGCTGTGTTTGCCCAAATTATCATATGAGCATTTTTATGAACAAACGTTCCCTTTGTGGGACTCATATGTCAAACTGCTTTTGATTTTGTACAGTTATGGGTGTTGTTTAGTAACCATAGTGCGCCCATCAGCTGATGCTTATTGATAAGAATTAACGCAATGTTTGCGGCACGCTTTGCTGCCCCAATGTAAGACTGGACCAATAGACGCTTATCTAATTAAGAGACGCTTTATTCTTGGTCGCTTTGTGCATGTTCTGTTTCAGTGTGCGGCCTTCATTGAGGAGATGAATGTACGGTGGAGCCAGTGAGATCAGAGCGTGCAGGTAGGCTTGGTGGTGACATTGCCGTGGCTGAAAAAGCCCCCCCCTTCATGATCTAAGTATTTTTGCCATCACGAAATCGTTGTGTGAGTTTATAATTCACGAGTACCCCTATCGACGGAGTGTCTTGAATACTTCGCCCCCGTCTAACCGCCCAGGCCTGGTTATTCGGGTTAAGACAGGCTTGGTGGCGCCCTCATAATTTTGACGTACCCTATATATATGCCTCAACACGCTTGCCCAGAACGTATCGTGTGACTCACGCCCGACTCCCTGAGCGTTCCAGCCGTGGCCTTTAGCCTGTTTTTAGCAAATCTCAGGGCAAATGTGCCAGTTTTCCAGGACTGATTCCGTGGTGCGATGCTCACCTTGGGTGGGTGTTGTTTTAATACCGTAACAAACATTGGCATATATATCATACACAATATATGCAAGAAGATGTATCAACGTATTATTAGAGTATGGTGAATAAAACACAAGAATAATAAATCAACATACAGGAACTAAATATCATCACCCGGTTGTTAACAATGTTCAATCCCTCCTACCTTTAATATCTAGAACATATTTTCAGAAGAACAGGGACAATTGAAACGTTGATGATTGAAGGTAAAGTAGACGGCAAAGGGACCAAGAGGCCCATTGTCAAGTTGTTGGGCTAATTGTACTAAAGATCTTCTAGATACAAGGCTATACGATACATGGAATCAGCTCAGAACAGGGAGAACTGGGGAATTTCCATAGTACCACCAAGCCATTTCGAGTATAAATCGATCTAAGAAAAAGTGTGTGATCATTTATAATTGAATTTTTTAATTAGTTTGTGTTAACATACTGACAATATGGACAGCTAAAAGCTATATTATATATCCCAGTTACTTAAATCCTTATTAAAGAAAGCAATTGTACTATCAGTCATTGTGATTGTGAAATAATTAGGATCAGAAAATATCAGAAATAAGGAAAAATGAAACCTTCAAGTTTTATGATGAACATGTATCGGCAAAGATTCGCATCATGAATATGAGCAATAACAGCAAAACAAACAACATTATAAAATAGAAGTATTGATAGCGACCATTGACCGTTATTTGTACAATCCAGCTAAAATTATTTACGCTATTAAAAATTTTTTTCAACGTCCATTCTTAACCAACAATATGCATAAAATATGCAAATTGCTACCTACTTATCTCTAAATATTCAAAATAACCAAATACAAAACCTGATGCAGGTCTCTTTAACGCTAAGAAGGATATTTCTTGTTTCTTGTATTGGTAAATTGTATGATGAGCGCAATATCGCAAGTCAGAGAAAATATTACTATAAATGTCAAATATCATTAAACACCCAATTTTAACTATGGAAACTTTTAAAAGCTTTAGTTAGGGCTACATTGTTTAGAGGAACAATGGAAAGGTATCAGTAATTACAAAAAAATTGATACATTAGAACAAGTCACTGCAAATATAAAAATTATAGCTAACTATACTATCTGGATTTTTCGCCATCATTGACACTTAATTTTTTTTGTAATTGTTTGGAGTTTGAAGAAAATTGAAATGAAGATTGAAAAACTTTCTGGTAGTCTTGAAGTTATAGAGTCAAAATTTTAAAATTACTTTTTTCTGTTGGTCATATTTTAAGTCATCTTTTTAATATCTAAATCCTATATTAAAAACAGCAGTTTAAAACACGTCTCCCAGAACAACGTGTTTTAAAAATATGTAAAACACGAAACAAATATAGCAAAAATAATGGCTTATTAAATGCGTTTTGGTATCGTGAAGTGTTACATTTATTTGTTTGAGGTAAGCAATTACATTCCCAAACTTCTCAATTCGCAGACTTTCTTTCACTTTTAAAGATGACTTCAGCATTGATTAATGCGGCCAAAGTGAAGCAGGTGACGTTTCTTGCTGCAAATCAAATGAATTAAATATGTACGATGTAAATGAAATTAAAATAGTCGCAGAAATACCTTCCCGTCTAAATAAGCAAGAATTACCTCTTCTGTTACCGAGGAGACTTTGTTATTTTCTACGGCGCTTATTCCGTTACAATCTGGGTTTACATCGCCCTAGCGCTCGAAGAAAATATAAGAAGACGTTACCGTCAAACTCGTTATTCCATTAAATTGGGCCACACACAAAAATCGTAAACAATCGCCACTTTTGGCGACATTAATAGTGCTTATTGCAGACCGATCGAGAAGAAGTAGAAGTCTTAGCCGATTATACTTCTTTAAAAAAAGATCTATATTTATGATACATAATTTACGAAAAGACATTCAACTAGATTAAACACAAGCTAATGATAGAAGAACTGAATCAGATAAAGATCGACGGCAAATATATAATTGTTGTTAGAACTCTAGTGACAGCAAAGTGCAATTGTTAAAGTTAATAGTGAAAGAACTGACGAAATGTACATAAAAAGGGAAATATGTCAAGGGTGTATGTTGCCACCTAAATCAAAAAAGTTTACTTCTTCCAAGGTAGCGGCGGTTCCTTTTTACATTGAAAAGTAGTGCTATATAACATCTCTGCAAAATTTCAAAACTTTCCGATGTATTTTTGTTATTTATCGAAAAAGTTACTTCATTGACGGATCTACATATGATCTTCTGCTTTATGTGGTTGGTCTTCTTCTTCCTCCTCCTCTAAGGTGTAGGCATAAATTCCGTCGTCATACATCCATGACTTTCCATCTTTTCTCAGACCTTCCTACGATATAATTTTTCTTCCTTTTGGTATAAAGTTCAATATCTGTCTCTTTCTATATGTTTACACCCAGTGCTACAATTCAACGGAGAAAATTGGTTCGGCCATAACACACACCCGCGCAGAGAAGTTCAACCACATACAGCCGTACGGTAATAGCTTCAGGCCATGAGTCTCTTACAACGAAACGCACCACAAAAAGCATACGAAACAACGGCTTCATATTAATTTTGAAGACACCCCACGGCGTCCGCAGCCCCCGTGCGGTTGCCACCGCTCAACCACTTCGTAACGCTGCCGCTGAGTTAATGCCTCGAGACGCGGTCGGGTATGGGGGCGCTTTTGCTTACTTTCCCTGCATTACAACAGCTTCTTCAAGCCAAAGAATCGGTACGCCGTGATAAACATGTGGCGAAGGGTTTGTTGAAGGCGGGGCTTACATCACCAGACTTGGTTTCACGACGTAACGTCTGGGGCATCTGGGCCGAGTCACACGTCCGAGTGATCAAAACTATACTATACTAGAACGAGTGGGTAGTGTCGGTATTTGAATTTGAAAAGGAAGTGCGGAGTTGCCAATATTGGAAACAAAAAATGCGGGAAAGTGTGGATATTTGAAATGCAAGTGGGGGATTTTATACTGGTCTTAACAAACTATCAAAAACATAGTACATTGAACCTTATAAAATTTACAGACTCATTTAGAATCGCATAGCCTCAAATTTGCTCAGTATTTAATATTGAAATTGTGTTTTTTAATGTCTGCATTTTTGAAAATCAAGAAACGAAGGACTGGTTTTGATTTATAGAACCATAGACATAATTAGAAGTTATAGAAACATACTTTCGGAATATTTATTTAGGGAAGCCTCCCCTGCATTTTCTACGGCCCTGCTTTCTAAGAAAATCGTAAGATGCGCTATGCTTGCAGTGAAACAGACCCCACAAACGATTTCTCTCAAGTCCTTGGAGAGCTGGAACCACGCGGTCCTGAAATAAATTGCAACCCCCTAATTCGGAACTGCAGGGACCTGAAAGCGCCACATACCTGCAGGGGAAAGCTAGTTTTCTAAGTTATCTACGACTGTATAACAGGTGCTGGAGCAGCAGATGCAGGAGAGGAACGTCTGCATTTGATTTGAGCCTGGATATGAGATGGAAGAGACGTGAAGCTTTCAGTCGCATTCGTTTCATCCAGCCGCGTTACAAAAATCCAAAGTATGTTGATATTTAAAGGAAAGCGAAGCCAAACAGCTACAGAGGTTCCCTACCCCGAAACTTTAATTTGGCAAGCTTTAGAATTCCCAACTTTCATTTCTGCGCCATCTTGGATCCCGAATAAGATGGATTTGTTGGCAAACCCCGAACTGGATAAAGCCGTTATTTCAATCGCGGCCTGGCTAAAAAGTTTAATTCAGGAGTGTGGAAATCCGGCTGCAAGGTGGTGGAGGACCGAAAACATATCAAAACCTGCCCGGGGATAAAACAAAAAGTAAAAAGTACAAAGTGGCCGGGAATTGTTATAGGGTATCATAAATAAAATGGCTGGCTTTATGCTGAGAACATTGACCCTTCTTGGCTTGTTTTCTGCTTGATGTAATTCCCTGTTCAGCATTAATCTTTAACCCTACTCGCTTCGCATGCTCTTGTTTGAACAACATTCTCAAATTTTTAAACGTTGTGGATAAAGAACGCAGCTGCGCTTTCTGAAAAAGTTACATAATGAAAATTAAAACTTTGCCTTTTAATGCGAGCGCTTGTTTTGGGCCTGGACGCAGAATTAAAAACACGGTTAAGATAGCGTTTGTTTGTTACGTGAAGTAACTAATTGCCCGAAAATTTACTGCAATATAATTCCGGACCCTCATCCCTCTGGGCTTTCAGCGCCGCGCCTTTCAGACTTTTTGGCATCATTTCCGCAGACGTTTCGCTGCAGACGCTGCGATTTTAAACATCATATTATACGATTCATTATAATTCCAATTTCTCCGAGGAAAATAATTAGCGCTCGTGGAGCTCTGTTATTTGGACGTTAACGTCCTATTTATTAATCCGTCGATTTTTAAATTGAGTCATAATCCGAAAAAGTACATGGAAATTTCGCCGCAGAAATGATTCATGGCTACAATTACAGCAAACAATCTCGGAGGAATTTACACGTAATGCGTAACATTAGCGGTCGCACCGAACAATTTATATCCTCCAGCTTGCAGATTACGTCTAAAGAGAAAAAGCCGATGGGTCTAAGGAATTCGCAGAGCTGCGAATCGCTTTTATTAAATACTTCCTTGATTTTCTATACCCTTTTAAATTAAATTGAAGTGAGCGCGATATTTTAAATCATAGCCCAGCGCCCTATAATGAGATTTCTAACTGCATATTTTTATCGGGCTGCGTAGCGCGATATACGAAGTACAATCAATACCCTGTCTCTGGGTGTTCCTCAAGGGGAAAATTTTAGGTCTCCCCTTGTTCCCTTATTTATTAATGGCTGCCCAGTCGCACAGTCAACTATGATTATGTCTCGTTTGGCAAGCGTTTCAGGGAAAGTCTGGGTCTGCTGTACGGAGTTGACCCGTCCCGAAATTCGTCCGAATTAAATTGCTTCTGAATATTCGCAGCTCACCGTTTTCCATTCAATATGCGCGATTCTTCAAGATTGTTCTTTACGATGACAAAGTTGTATTGGAAAATTCGTGCAGAGCGTTCCGACTGAAAAGGCGATCCAATACTTGTCGGCTTTTATTGGAGCCACGTTGATACACTTCCCTATTTACGTTGCAATTGCTAAATATTGCGCTTGGTGATCGCGTTCCTGAAATGGGAACAAATTTGAAACGGTTTCAAAGGACACAAAGCTCGACTGGAAACACGAGCTAGAAATCAAGCAAGCAAACATTTGCCATTACTTTACAATGAAGTGTTTCAGAAAAGTTTCCAAAGATATTGCTGGTTTTTACGATGACAGATCGAAAATTGAAAGCGTCAGATCACATAGTGAGAACGCACACACCAAATAAATGAAATTTACAAATTTGCAATACAATTTTATTACTATTACTAGTGAATCACCCGAGCTCTCCTTCGGTTCGCTAATTTAAGAGAGATTCATTAATATAAATTTAAAAAAGGCTGCATCGGCCGGGAATCGAACCCGGGCCGTTCGCGTGGCAGGGAGCATTCTACCACTGATCCACGATTACCCCACGATGCTTCGTTGAATAAGGCGCTGCTATAATGGTATATTAATTAACCCATTCATGGTCCGCTAATTACACGATTTAATTACAATTTTACTTTTTTCGTACTGTTTTGAAAAGAAAAACCGGTCTACGATCTAAATCTAAAAATTAGCAAAATTTTAAGTTATCATACAATTTAATCGGTCCAGTATCTTCGGAGGAGATAGCGAACAAACATACAAAGAGATCAACGATTTTATGGTATAGATGTTATTAAATCGCAGGTCCGTTCTAGGGTTTTACTTACATGTTAGTTGCATGCAGATTTTTATATACAGGGACACGGAAGTTAATCACTACAAAGCGCAAAAAAATTTATCATTGATTTCATGTTCAAAAACTATTGGCCAAAATTCAAATTACAATTATTACTTTCATTTAAATGATTGGTAACAATAGAATTCTTAACTACAAAAGAGACAAAACTAAGTAGCATTGCCAAGAAACTATAGATCAATACAGATATTATTAAACATGTTAGTGTTCATAATTCCTTTGTCTCTCCCACTTTGATATTTTTTCCTTTTTAAAGAATCAAATTATTTTTAAATGGGGACCATATCAAAACCTTCCTTGGCCACTTTTTTTGGCTCACCCCTTCCACATCTCTGTGCCATTTTAGGCCTAGTTTTTTATCTTTAAACTAATGAAAGTTGATATTCAGTTCCATTCTTTATTTTGCTTCCTTTATTATAGCGAGTTTGTCTATTTTTTTCTTGAGTGTTGTAAACATATTCCCATATGTCCAAACTCCACAGCGCTGATTTGCCTCTACTATTTACTTCCCTTGCCGAAGGCGAATGAAGTATTGTAATCGTGAAAAAAACTGTGCGAAATTTCTTCAGGTCTTCAGGTTTCAGGGTTCCTAGATGACGAAAAACGTGTTTTCTCAATTACATCTGTGTGTCTGTCTGTTGGAGGTATAGTTCAAAAACTACTTGTTGGAGGAAAACGATTTCAGATTAGATGTCTACTTCGACGAAAACGAATATACTTGCGGTTAAATATATTGCTATGTTACGACTTCTCACAAGATTCGAACTAAAAGTTAATAGCTTATATACTGAGCGAAATTATAAAAAGGGTAATCAAGAATAAAAGCATACTTTTTAACGGTCTTACAGTATTACTTTGGTATCTTAACAGATAAAAGCATCTAAAACAAACTTTTACCTACGCAAAAGTAGTATGACGAAGAGATGTGACAAGCTAACCGATTAGCAACATTAAAGTTGTAGTTCAACAAGGGAACTATCCCTTTAGATCTATTGTATTTTAAATACGGCAATACCAAAGTTGCAAGGCAGTCAGCAATAAATTTTATTGAAAAGGCAAGTCGAACAGTTCTGCTAGGCTCCGATTGTAGTTGACAGAATTCGCTGCACTCTGAAACATTCAATTAAAGCATTATTATAGCAATTAATGCATTTGCATAAGTTCACTTACTCGAATTACAGCTATAGTTAACTTTTAAAACCTCTAGTAGAACTCCAGGAGTTGTTTTGCTTGAAATAAGAATTCTAACCTAAAATGTGAAAAAAATGCCGTTTAACCTGACCATTGAAAAAGAGCATCGGTTAAAATTCAACTACAAGATCTATTTGTAAACAGGTATTTTTGGAATAATTCTTTGCCTATTGTAATATTAATTAGAACAAATCGTCGAACATTAGTGCCACAAGCTGTGGAGTGAATACAAACCCAATTTAACAATCATAAAAGTAAAAATTTACTAGGCGTCTCGTGCTGTGCAGCGCATCAGCAACTTTTTCGACCCCGCAATAAAGAAAAACCAAGGTGGAGCAACTAAATTTAGCTGCCGTACGAGTGCAGTGTCGCGTTCAGCGAATTTGTAAGCAGAATAACAGTAAGAAAATTGTACCCGCGTCGAGGGAAGTAGCACTGTAGGCCAGGCAATAGCGCTTGAGAATCAGGTTGAACGCCCAAAATTTATGTAAGTTTTTTTTTGTAATAGTTTTATTAGTAAACAGAATATATTACATTCTTTGAGCTAATTTTCGAGAGGGTTTCCAGGTGTGTCCTTTTATGTTTAATTTGGCAGATCCTTTTATAACATAGCCGTAAAGCTATATTAAAATAAGCCCAAAACTGTGGTACAATTACAAATTTAAGAACCACAGTTTCTTATGGAACAGGGTTGTTGTCGCTTTATAAGATGATTGATCTGATTACACTTAATTTTGGAACCTAATAACACACCTGGAATGGGACTATATGCTTGAGCCAACCTGCATTTAGTTTGTTAATAAAATACCGTAAAATTTCTGACCTGCTTCCAGAGCCGTCGCTCTCTGAACGGGTTTTGTTGAATTTTATTTTACACGGTCGCCCGAATTAATTAATGAAGTTGTTAGGCTGAAATTTGGGATGCCCCTGGCGTCCTTCTTCTATCCTTTGGATGATCTGATACCACACTAGTTCACATATATTTTAAAATAGTACATTTTGAATTTTAGCACGGGAACGTACGCGCTGGTTTCCATTAATTGGACACGGAACCCCGGGAAGAGACTGGCTTCGCGATGATCGCTCTCCCCCCAGAAAACTTTTTTACCAAATTGCATTTTTAATATGCCTGGAAGAAAACTGCGTTAACGATTCTCACAACACACAAATTGCAAGTTTGCTGTCCACAGCCCGTTTTCTTCGAAATCTTTTGGCAGTCAGTTAAGATCGAGTTTCTTTGACACCCTCCCACGTGCCGGATGCAATTTAATATTCAAGACTACAATATTGTAGTGCATTTGTAATAATGTCAATTATGCATGTTGGCTTCTGGAGATTTTTCCTTCCTAACAATTTAGGATAATTGAATTCTCGAGTCCCTTATAAACGCAAATTATTGCGGGTTGTTACACTTTGGGCATTTCATCTGAAGTAGCCTAGAGTATGGATCTGCTATCAGTAGTTCCATGATTTCATTTGGATGACTTTCCAAGGTATTATGGTGCTTAACGATGTATTGTTTGATGACATCTCTCACATACGGGATATTTAGGTCGGTATGCAGGGTGCATTTGACACAAACCATGGTGAATTTGACATGTTTCGAAGGGTTTTCGATTGAAATCGTTGTATTACATCGACGTTGGAATTACTGGCACAGCCCCACAGCTGGCATCCGTATGTCCAAATAGGGCGGATTATACTTCTATATCGTAAGATTTTAATCTCTAGCGTTAAGGGAGATTTTCTGCCGATAAGCCAGTAGAGCTTCTTTATCTTAATGTCCATTTGTTTGTGAAGTGGGAGTGTTTTTGATGGTGGCAGGTGGACAAGTTGGAAGTTTTGTTGTAAAAGTTATGTGTTGATTTCCCCTCGTTTACCATTATTCTCCACTTTTATAACCGCATTTCAATTTGATGTAGGTGTGCTTGCAGCATTGCAGATGCTGTACTTATTCGAATCTTCGTTACAAGCCAGAATCGCCGCATCGTGGTCGGATTTGCTTATCATTGCGTCGTTGAGGACTGGCACTAAAGGTAAAGGTAAATAGTAAGTATAACATTGAACCCAGGATGCTGCCGAAAAGTACACTTACATTTATTTGTTCAATCTGGGATACTTCGTCAACTATTTTCGTTTGAAAGCTTCGATTGGTAAGGTACGACTGAAAAATTAAATAAAACTCATGGAAACATGCTTTCTTTATTGTGAACAGTAGACATTTATGACAAACTCTGTCGAATACTTGCCTGACTTCTAACATCACATCAGAACAGAATAGTTTAGTTTGAAGCGCAATTTGTATGTAATTTGTTATACGGTGGCATTGCTGAATTGTGGAGTGATGATGTCGAAAACCGAATTGGTGGTTGGACAGCCATTCACAGTGCAAGGAGTTTTTATTTATTAACATTGAAAGTAATTTTTCCAGTAGCTTTGATGTAACTGAAAAGAAGCCGATACTTATGTCCGTATGACGGGTTGCCATTGGAAGGTTTCCCAGGTTTGGTGCTGAGGATGATCTGGGCAAATTTGAGTGGTACTGGCCAGTATGTTACCCTCACAATGCCGTTAAACAGGATCTTCAGTATGATTGGTGTTATTAGATTTTGTCCTGGAGAATGTCTTGTTGTTCAGCACCTTTATTTTATTTAAAATTTATGTAATCGTGAACTTTCATATTGGTAATAACAGCTGTTAAGACCGTTCGTAGTTCATCTTCTATTTCTTCATCTGTTTCATCGAGTTCGGTTTGAAGACTTCTGCTCGATGGAGTGCAAATGCATCAGCTTTATATTTATTACACCTTATCCAATTGCTTCCTTGCCCACGTACTGGTGTTATATAAATAATGCAAGGAGAATATGCATGTGGCCGTCGAGGTGTTTAACAAACGAACAATCAATGTACGATAGCGGTAGGTCGTTAGGATCAATACAAACACAAGGTATATATTCGATTTTTTAATTTTTTAAATACAATTACGGCCAGATGTAAAGTCCCCTTGCTTTCGCTATGGTCCTAGTGGCCTGCCGCAATCTGTATGTTTTCGGTTGTTTGGTGCCCTTGGTAGCCTTCCATATCGAGTGGTCATGAATGTCCTGAGTAGATGAGTAAAGTTTACACATTATCATTTTTCTGTGACCTCAGAAATAACAAAACATAGCGTTTAAAACGTATGTCTTATATTACCTTGAAATTCAAAAAGATCATTTAGATCGCAGGTATTAGACTTCAGAAAGAATTTGACATATACCTAACCTTTACCGTAAGGGATGCTGTAAATAGCACGTTATTCAAACCAAGACATTCTTGACCTATATAATCCGACGTTTCTACTCTTCGAAGAAATCCCTAAACGCTTAAAATAAGATTTCACGCTTGCTCGCGTCCTTATTATTGCGCGTTATTTTCTTGTCATTTCCGACAAATGTCACATTGACAGTATTATAAAACAAGCCATACTTAAAGCAGACATGAGCAAAAACTGTAGATTTTTTGTTTCGTCCAGTTTCTTATTGTTAAATAAAGAGGTGCCCCATGGTACGTCCCAAACATTGTTATCAGCCGTGATCTCGGGATTAGCTCGGTTAGTGAAGTGATTACTCAATTGAGTGGCAATTACAGTGACCGCCTTGCCGTGCATCCAAACAATCTAGCTAGTGACTTATTACATAATCGTGTAGTGCGCCGACTAAAGCGAGTCACCCCCTTAGAGTTACCAAACAGATTCACTTAGTTACTGCCCTCCGAAAAGTGGTGCGCAAGTGATTTAGTTTTAAGTTTCAATATCCCTATCACTATGTAGTAGTCATAAGCCTATCTACTTTAGGTTATTTATAGGGTAATTGTCTGTAAGACAATAGCCCCCAAGACATTAGCATGTTCAATACAATTTACTGAATGCTGTATAGTGTATGGCAGATTGTAAATAAACTGGTTGTCAAATAAAAAAAAAATAAATAAATAAAGAGAGAAAATTATTACGTCACAGCAAAAGGGTAATGTGTAGACCTTAGAATGTTGCGTTGCGAGTTTGTCTTAGTTTGTTTTTTAGCTTTTTGTTTAGTTGGTTGATTTTTTTTATCTTTATGTAAGTGCAAAAAATGTATTACATTCTAGTAGTTTTACTAAACAAATATAGCTTGATTGAGTACGAGCGAGCGAAGCGAGCGAGTAACTTAAAAAGCTATATAGTAAGTTTAGTAAAACTACTTTTCTTACGAAGTGTGTATACTAGTTTTGCGCATTTTGTATTAGTATTTATAAACAAACATTTATATAAATGCATTATACCACATGTCCATTAACAAAGGCGGCTGTGGGAATTCAAACATATGAATAATATGTTGATGCCACTGTAGGTCTATGTCAAATTCGCGGTTATCAGGTTAGATTTTCCGTCAGTTTTGACACAAACTGACACAAAACCTAACCTGCTAACTTTGAATTTGACAGTGACAATACCATAGAGTAAAGTGATATTTCTATGCGCCAAAGTGCCACTTTATTAAACGATTTTGAATTTTGTAAAATAGCACATTATTATACAAAATGCCAAAAAATCATTTATTTGTAATCCACAAGTATCCATGCTAACAGAAATATTTTGTAGGAGTTGTTAAACAAGTAATTTTATCATAATTCAGAAAAAGCGATTGCTTTATATAAGCCGTAATTGAGATTTAATCATAGCATTTCTTTTGTGTCAATATAAGTTAACATTCATTTTATTTGTCGATTTACACGCAATTAGATTTATATTGTGTTGTTTTACCTGAACTGAAATTAGAATTATATCTATTATAGTAACAAATAAAACCCGTCGAAACTGTAACTTCTCTACCAGTGAGTCTCCGAAATATCTCATATTTCGATGTTTAAACATTCCACGCCGTCTTTATGGTCTTATAATTTACATTTGTATAAAGATAGTTTAGTTACCACATTCCCAAATTTATCGATTGCTTTACTCATTTACTTAACATTGCCTGTCACTGTTGTTGAGGGTGAAATATTATTTTCCAGTTAAACATTATACAAAAAATATTTAAAGTATGACAAAAGAGAGACTACCAACTCTAGCTATATAGCCAGGATTGACGTTACAAGAGGTGAGATGTACTAAACATTTTTGAATTTTATTTTAAGGTTCTGGGATTCGGTCCTGCTTGGTTTCAAAAGAATTTTAAGAATATTTTGAAAAACAAGTAGGCCTTGACAGGGAAGCGAAAACTATTTTATTTTCAGGTAAACTACCCTTATTTTCATGATACGGCAAAATTCTATTAAGGAAAGTTGTTCATAATGATAAATTATGGCCCTATACAAAATTTCAGAAAGATCTGTCGCATTAGGAAAAACCGTTAATTTTTAAATTATTTTATTTTATTTTCAGGTGAACTAGTCTTTTTGTTTATGATACGGCAAAATTGTATGAAGAAAACTTGTTCAGAATCAGAAATTATTTCCCTATAACAAATTTCAGAAAGCTCTGTCGACTTAGATTTAACCCTTATTTTTAATAAATGCAATTTGTTTAATCTAAAACATAACGTTTTAATCTCAGTAGACAGATCCTTCTGAAATTTTGTATACGGTCATAATTTCTCATTCTAAACAACTTTTATTAATAAAATTTTACCGTATCATAAACTAAAAGGGTAGTTTACCTGAAAATAACATACAATGATCTAAAAAATAACGGTTTCGACAGATCTTTCTGAAATTTTATATAGAGCCACAATTTCTCATTCTAAACAACTTTTCTTAATAAAATGTTGCCGTATCATGAATAGAAAGGGTAGTTTACCTGACAATTTTTTGTGAAATTAGTGATCCAATGAAATTAACTCTTTTCTAGTCATGTGGGCAAAATCAACCAATTAGATTACCCTTACATTGCAAACTGCCCATGGGTTGTTATCACTTTGTGTACAGCGGTCAGTTCGGGTTGCTATGTTACGTCTTTGACAGTTCGCAATGAAGTATTTTAAGATGTCATATTCTTTTCATAATTGCATTTTCCCTAAATAAATGTAAATAAATAGTTTCAAGCAGTGGTGTAGTGGCAAATTTGGCAGTGGGGGAACGCTAGACTTCCGGGGGGTGTAGAGGGGGGTATGAAATATTTCCTAGGAAAAGGGGGGGTCCGGGGGTCCTTCTCCGGAAATTTTTTAAAAGTATAGATGCAAAAATATGCGTTTTGATGTTTTCTGGTGCAATTTTTCCGTATTAGGATGTTTGCGGTTTGTAGTCTTAATATATAAATATAAAGCCTAAACTTTCTAATTCAAACTGTTTTTAATACTTTGTATATTCATAGCAAGTAGCAAGTCATGTTTGACGTGATTTTTCTAAATAATAACATTTACCACTATTTAAATGACACTGGAATGAACAATTATCAAATTGTTTGTGCAGACAACAGTATTTAGGTAGGTCTATAGTAGGGGAGGCAGTGAACTTTTTTCGGTACTTATTTTCCCAGTCAGTATTTTGGGTTATTTTGGTTTAGTTAATGGTGCTTTCTGAAGATTTGCAAGTCTGGCTATTGATTTCCCATGGAATCGATAGGTTAGGTTAGTGAGCTAGGGCTACTTATTTTCCCAGTCATGAAACTCGTTGTACCAACTGTCGTTAGCATGAAAGTCAGTAAAAAATTAGTCTGGCTAATCTGCACCTATGGAAAGTAAATCTGGCATGGCATTAAAAAAGAAAAAATAAGTACCCTATGTGGACTTCTTTTCCCAGTCCTGAAAATTTATAAGGTGAAAATGTGTATTTCAAAATAATTTAAAAAAATAGTCTGGCTGATTTGCGCCTATGGAAAGTAAGTCTGGCATGGCATTAAAAAAGAAAAAATAAGTATGTACCCTAATTGGACTGAAAATTTATTAGGTGGTAATATGAATTACGACATAATAAATAAAAATAGTCTGGTTATCATTGTCGATCACGAAAGTCCTGCCAGACTCATATAAAGGAGCGTAACTTGGTAATCTATAAGTGACCGCACCGGTGCATTTGGCGTCTGGGCTCAGACAGGGAAGACAGTTTCCATTTCGTAGTATGTACTACTAACAATTTGGCAGAGTATACGATCACAATATTAAATATAAAAAAAAGTCTGGTAACCATTCGGAATCACCGAAACTCCACCAGGTTAGTGAATGTTGTTAATTTTGTAAATTACTTACTTCATTACAATATATATACCTTAATTATATCAGCGAAGAGACACAACGACATAAATGTTTCACGACAGTGCAAAAATGTAACAAAACCAGTGTAAATAATACTTACATTTAATTAAAAAACGTTCTATTATTTATTACTGTGCATATGCCGTACTTACCTCTATTTTATGATTGCACTTCTTTCAATTACTTGTTGAAGTGAAAAAATAGTGTCAATTTTTTTACACTTGAGGGCCAGCGGTTATTAAGGCCTGTCAAAATGACGTATAGGCCTTATTAGGCTACACTGTTTATTTTATTTCGTTTTATATTCTTGTCATTAACGTCAAAAACTCGGTTTTTTCACATTTTAAAAAATCTGGTGTGATACAAGCACACAACTTCCTTTTACAGTGATCTTATAATTGGCCAAAAATTTGATTTTAATTTTTTAAGCATTTGTAAAAATTTTTAAAAAATTACAAATTCTACAAAAACGGTGCAAAATAGAGCGTTAGGTAAAGAGACAAATTTTCTCTAGAATTTTAAGCTCAATTCAAAAATGTAATAATATACCGAGTGTTCTATTTAAAATAGGAGTTAATAAATAGAAAAAAAACAAAGTGAGAAGTGAGAAGTTTGAAAAAATCGTTTAAGCCGTTTTTGAAAAAATCGAAAAAACTGAAAAATCACAAGAGTAAACACCTACTTCCGGTTATGCGATTTTCTTCAAAAGCTTGCTGTCGCATCTACATAGTACACAAAACTTATATATGAAGTTTCAACCCCATACCACTTTTCGTTTTTGAGATATTCTGTTCACAGACACACAGACACACACACACACACACAGACAGACCAATGAAAAAAATGTTTTTTGGGTTCAGGGGACTATGAAACGTGAAGATCTGTTGAAAACTCAATTTCGAATTTTTGGGGTGAATCCAATACTTCCTATTGACATTTGTATGCGACTACGACAATTGAGATATTTACATTGTACACAGAGGTAGTAGAAGACAAGACAAAATTTTTATTTTTTCTTACTAACAAAGGCGGGTTTTTCCACGTGGTCTTCATACACTTGCTTCTTTACATGAGTCTGGCAAGGTTTTGGGGTTGCACACTGGCAGCCAGACTGTTATTATTTATTTTGTTATAATGAATATTATCACCTGACAAAATTTCAGAACTGAGAAAATAAGTACCCTGAAATCCCTTATTTTTTCTCATGTATGCCTTGCCAGACTCATTTTCCATATCCGGAGATCAGCCAGACTAATTTTGTACTGACTTTCATGGTAATGTTTATTTGTACCCAAAGTTTCATTACTGGGAAAATAAGTCCAACTAATGTACTTATTTTATAATTATTTAAACCTTTACCGTGACTGGACCCATTGGAAATCAACAGCCAGACTTGTAAATCTTCAAAAAGCATCATTCACTACACCAAAATAACCCAAAATAATGACTGGGAAAATAAGTACCGAAAAAGTTCACTGCCTCCCCGACTACTACGCCATACAATACGTTCAATTTAGTATCGCTTAATATTTGCAATAAGAAACAACGCACATTTTAGAAAATCTGCCAATAAATTTAATAAGTTTTACTTGTGTGTTTTTTGCCGTAATTATTGTATTAAATTAACTTTCTACTAAATTTAATCTTTTTTTTTTACTTAACAAAAAACCAGTGGGGGAACGCCGTTCCCCCGCGTTCCCCCTCGACTACACCCCTGGTTTCAAGGGCAAAAAATTGTCTAACCGAATATCCCTCGACCATTGATAAATACTTATAATTTTATTACAACTTCCTCAAGCACGTTGCTTTAGGCAACAGCCCTCCGCCGCTGGCGTCGGGCTGTTTCCAAGCAACGTGCTTTCGGAAACTGCAATAAAATTATTTCGTAATTATCGCTGTCCTTGGGATATTATAGCTGAAAATAAAATAGTTTTGGCTTTCCTATCAAGGCCTACCTGTTTTTCAAAAAATGAAAATATTCTCACGTCTGTAGGTCTTCATAGGCCATGCATGCGATTTTATTCAGAAGCTTGCTGTCGCATCTAGATAGTACATAAAACTTATACAGGGTGTAAAAAAGTCTGGAATATAGCAAATATTTCAAAAACTACTGGAGATGAATTTTTCAAAATTGCCAGACTTATATAGGTAAAACGGCGCATCTAGGAAGGACAAAACCGTTTCTGTAACTGTACAGGGTTAGTCAGAAAAAATACCAACTTTTGTATTTTAAATTGGACACCCTGAATATCACCGAGGAATCAAATAGTCCTTCAAAAGACAAATTCAACGATATAGGGTTTGACGGATTTATCTGTCAAAATCTGGTTGAAAAGATGGTGCCCCCGCTCATTTTGGTTTACAGGTGCCCCAATTTTTGAACCAAATGTTCCCAAATCAGTGGATAGGAAGGAGAGGCGAAATTGAGTGGCCTGCTAGATCCCCTGAACATCTTATAAAGTAATTTGTATCCAATCTTCATGTATTTCCTATTTACACCGTGTTCTTGTTAATTTATTTCAAATTAGTTTTTTTAAGTCTTTTTAAGCAATAAATCCGTCAAACCTTATATCGTTGAATTTGTCTTTTGAAGGACTATTTGATTCCTCGGTAATATAATATAGGGTATCCAGTTTAAAATACAAAAGTTGGTATTTTTTCTGACTAATCCTGTACAGTTACAGAAACGGTTTTGTCCTTCCTAGATGCGCCGTTTTCACCTATATAAGTCTGGCAATTTTGAAAAATTCATCTCTAGTAGTTTTTGAAATATTTGCTATATTCCAGACTTTTTTTGCACCCTGTATATGAAGTTAACGCCATACCTCTTTTCGTTTTTGAGATATTCTGTTCACACGTGGACATACAGACAGACAGACAAACAGACATTCACATAACCACACAGACACAGACCAATGAACAAAAACATGTTTTTTTTGGGATCAGGGGACTCTAAAACGTGAAGATCTGTTGAAAATTCAATTTCGAATTTTTGGGCTGAATCGCTGAATCCAATACTTCCCTTATTGTAAAAGGAAGTACTTCCTTTATTGTAAAAGGAAGTAAAAAGGTAGCCATAGTCGCTTCCACAGTAACTGTGAGAAATAACAAATTCTTCTATACATGTATAAATATAACACCTGGGAAACCTCGGACTACCAGATAACAAATTCGTTCGCTTCGCTTATATAGTTACATTTCCAACCGAAGATGTTGCGAGAGATGACGCTTATAAATTGTCTCATATTAAACTTTGGCTAACAGATTATCTAAATTTGTACTACCAGTTGCGGCTATATTTTTCCACCAACCTACTGTGTTAACAATTTTCGATTTAAATTTAATGGTTTTCTAATGAAAATTAAAAGAGTTATAAATGAGAAATACGCCATCGATTTGAAATAAAACATTCACATAAAAATTGTTAATAGGGATAAATACCAAAATGGGAAAATGGGAAATTATAGCCTTTATTATCATCACAGGAAGTATCTCGCTTTATTTTCGGCATTTTTAATCAGAAGCGTCTCTAGGTTACCCGTCGCTAGGGTTGCGAGTTAGGTGTTTAGGAAAGGCGAGTTATTTGAGTTGAGTGAAATAGAGAATCATTCTTAACATAAACCAAACATCTCTATTTATTGTTAATCTCACAATCGGATAACAACAAAATATCAATTATAATATTGACTATTCAATTCACCTGTCATCTGTCAAAAAGTGACCAATAACAATCCAGAATCCTGACGTTTCTTGACCAATCAAAAAAATATCAGCGGATATATCTTCCTAGAAGGTATTCAAGTGACTATTTTTAACAAATGCGATTTTTATTAGAAAAAGTGAATATTAGTGTCCTGTTACTATAGAAATTGCGTAGTTTGTTGCTAGATTTACTGAAAACTAATTTGAAAAAGTAGTTTGGTTCATTAAATAGTCCCTCGAATACCATTCTTAGTCAAAGTTAAGTAGATTATTTTTGCGGTGGTATCACTACTCATGTCCATTGCGCTTGGGATTAGGACTCCTGCTAGCGCACTCGTCCTAATCATACCAAAGCGCAATGGACATTCGTGACACCACCGCAAAAATAGTCGACATAACTTTGACTACTCATGGTATTATAAGTGAGAATATAATTCATGTATCACGTGACGCTATTTCAACCAATGAGGTGCATGCAAATGCCTACTTACACATTATCACAGCGGTAGTAATTTATTTTCGTAATTGTTTTACGGGTGATCAGAAATAGTTGTGATTTTTTTCTTAGGTTGGCACTGTTAATGTTGGTTACCCTGTTGTCAATTTTAAGTCTCTGTCAAATTCGAGGTTAGCAGGTTTGGTTTTGTGACAGTTTGTGTCAAAACTGATGGAAAACCTAACCTACTGACCTCGAATTTGACATAAACTTAAAGTTGATAGCAGAGTAACCAACATTAACAGTGCCAACCTAAGAAAAAAAATGATATTTTGCATTTCATTCAATATATTCTCTTTCCAAATATAATTCGTGTAATGATTAATGATCGATGATTTTTTACTCGTTAAAACCGAAACAGCAAATTTAACTCGTGCTACGCACTCGTTAAATTTATGTTCCGGTTATAACTCGGAACAAAATCATCGATAATAATCATTCCACTTGTTATATTACAACTGAAAGTAATATTTCTAACTTTTCAACAACCAAAATCAATTTTACTTGAATTCCTTATCGCAAATTCATCTACAGTATCATTTATATCTGTGCCAATGTCGTTTTCATTATAGTGTGTCCCAGGATTGTTGTTACAAGAGGTGAGATGGTCTAAAAATTTTTGAATTTTATTTTAAGGTTCTGGGATTCGGTCGTGCTTGGTTTGAAAAGAATTTTAAGAATATTTAAATTTTTTGAAAAACAAGTAGGCCTTGACAGGGAAGCGAAAACAATTTTATTTTCAGGTAAACTACCTTTTTTGTTCATGATACGGCAAAATTCTATTAAGAAAAGTTGTTCATAATGATAAATTATGGCCCTAAACAAAATTTCAGAAAGATCTGTCGAATTAGGAAAAACCGATATTTTTTAAATAATTTTATTTATTTATTTATTTATTGTTAATACACCAGCCAAACCAACAGATAGGCTGCCGAGGCAGCCATCCAATAATAGGTTTGGACATATAAACTATATAAAAAAGAACGTACAATCTATCAGAAAACTAACTAATTAAACAAAAGTGCATACTGAATCTAGGTAAAAAATATATAACACGTAAAAGAAACATTACAATATTCCGAGTAATATTATTTAACTAAAAAATATCAGACCAAAACTGTATAACATCTACAGCTTTAGTCCTGAGACCCCTGACATTTTGGTAATAAATTGAAAAAAGAAATTAAATACAGTTTTATAAAATACATGACTTATTGTAAATTAGGTGTCGTTAATGTAAACACCAAATCAACCTTTAAGTTAGTTTATCTAAATCAGCAATGTATTTTATACGTGTTGCACTGGAACTATTATCCTTTTTAACAAAATTGTTGTAATCTTGCACAATCTACATTGACGAAATCGATGCCATTGGTCGCAAACGCAGAGGTCAACCCAGCATGACTGGAACTAGTGGGGAAGGAGAACAGACGCTGAACCAGCTGCTGGTTGAAATGGACGGCATGGCCACGAAGGAGGGCATTATTATGCTTGCTTCTACAAATAGAGGAGATATTTTAGATAGGGCCCTGTTGCGTCTAGGACGGTTTGACCGTCACATCCTAATAGATCTTCCAGACATGGTGGAGAGGAAGCAAATCTTTGAGCAGCACCTCAAAAGTATTTTATTTTCAGGTAAACTAGCCTTTTTGTTCATGATACCGCAAAATTGTATCAAAAAAAGTTGTTCAGAATGAGAAATTATGGCCATATACAAAATTTCAGAAAGATCTGTCGACTTAGATTTAACCGTCATTTTTAATAAATGCAATTTGTTTAATATAAAAAATAACGTTTTAATCTAAGTCATATCCTTCTGAAATTTTGTATAGGGTCATAATTTCTCATTCTTAACAATTTTTCTTAATAAAATTTTGCTGTATCATGAACAGAAAGGGTAGTTTACCTGAAAATGAAATAGTTTTCGCTTTCCTATCAAGGCCTACTTGTTTTTCAAAAAATAAAAATATTCTTAAAATTATTTTCAAACCAAGCAGGACCGAATTACAGAACCTCAAAATAAAATTCAAAAATGTTTAGACCATCTCACCTCTTGTAACATCAATCCTGGGACACACTGTATATTGAAAACGACATTGGCACAGATATAAATGATACTGTAGATGAATTTGCCATAAGAAGTTCAAGTAAAATTGATTTTGGTTGTTGAAAAGTTAGAAATATTACTTTCAATATTCTAATTGGTATTTTGTTGTTATCTGATTGTGAGATTAACAATAAATAGAAATGTTTGGTTTATGTTAAGAATGCTTCTCTATTTCACTCAACTCAAATAACTCACCTTTCCTAACTAAAGTACGTTTTTTTCCTATAAAAATTTTCAAGGTCAAGATAAAATTGGCAAAACTGCTTTTTAAAAATTATTAGATAATTTATTTTCGTCAGGTTTTTCTGTAAACGACTTGTGTCATTTTGACATTTAAAATTAAGTTTGTCAGCTTTTCTTTTTTGAAACTGAATACGCGTAAAAAACGGAATCTTTTACAATTAAATGTAAAAAGAGCATTTCTGAAGTGTGCAGAGGAACTGTTGGATCTGCATCCTAACACACCAGAAGAAGACGTTTACGAAAGATTAGCAAGAGCTTTTGATGTACATAGGTAGAACTTTATTGCAAGATTTTAAATTTCCCACCAATTTTTAGTTCTATAAAGTTACTAAAACAAATTTTACCAACATATATTTTTTACAGGAATCCAAGTTATGCCAACATAAACCCTAAATTCTTTGACCTTGAAAATTTTTATAGGAAAAAAACGTACTTTACCTAACTCGCAACCCTAGCGAGGGGTAACCTAGAGACGCTTCTGATTAAAAATGCCGAAAATAAAGCGAGATACTTCCTGTGATGATAATAAAGGCTATAATTTCCCAAATCTTGCATTTTGGTATTTATCCCTAACTGTAATTAACAATTTTTATGTGAATGTTTTATTTCAAATCGATGGCGTATTTCGCATTTATAACTCTTTTAATTTTCATTAGAAAACCATTAAATTTAAATCCAAAATTGTTAACACAGTAGGTTGGTGGAAAAATATAGCCGCACCTGCTAGTACAAATTTAGATAATCCGTTAGCCAAAGTTTTATATGAGACAATTTATAAGCGTCATCTCTCGCAACATTTTCGGTTGGAAATGTAACTATATAAGCGAAGCGAACGAATTTGTTATCGGGTAGTCCGAGGTTTCCCAGGTGGTATATTTATACATGTATAGAAGTATAGATTATTTCTCACAGTTACTGTGGAAGCGACTACGGCTACCTTTTTACTTCTTTTTACAATAAAGGAAGTATTAGATTCAGCCCAAAAATTCGAAATTGAATTTTCAACAGATCTTCACGTTTTAGAGTATCCTGAACCCAAAAAAACATGTTTTTGTTCATTGGTCTGTGTCTGTGTGGTTATGTGTATGTCTGTTTGTCTGTCTGGCTGTGTGTCTGTATGGAACTAAAAATGTTTGAATTTTATTTTAAGGTTCTGGGATTCAGTCCTGCTTGGTTTGAAAAGAATTTTAAGAATATTTTCAGTTTTTGAAAAACAAGCAGGTCTTGACAGGGAAGCGAAAACTATTTTATTTTCAGATAAACTACCCTTTTTTCATGATACGGCAAATTTTATTAAGAAAAGTTGTTCAGAATGATAAATTATGACCCCATACAAAATTTCAAAAAGATCTGTCGACTTAGATTAAACCGTCATTTTCAATAAATGCAATTTGTTTAATCTAAAAAATACCGGTTTAATCTAAGTCGACAGATCTTTCTGAAATTTGGTATAGGGCCCCTAATTTCTTATTCTGAATAACCTTTCTTAATAAAATCTTGCCGTATCATGAACAAAAAGGGTAGTTTTCCTGAAAATAAAATAGTTTTCACTTTCCTGTCAAGGCATACTTGTTTTTCAAAAACTGAAAATATTCTTAAAATTCTTTTCAAACCAAGCAGGACCGAATCCCAGAATTCAAAAATTTTTAGTCCATCTCACCTCTTGTAACATCAATCCTGGGACACACTGTATAAGTTTTATGTACTATCTAGATGCGACAGCAAGCTTTTGAATAAAATTGCATGAATCGCCTATGAAGACCTACAGACGTGAGTCTCCCCACAAATACTACTAACTACTAACTAATAACTACTACTATTACTATATAAAGGAGGTGAAAGATATATATTTTTTACGTTTATATATGTATGTATGTATGTATTATCTGTAACCACCTTTACCTTGCGGAAACGAAGCTGGTGCCAAGGTTGGTAAAACTGAAAGCGTGTTTAGGAGGTTGCCTCGTTCCCATTTAAACCCATAGTTTGATTATTTTCCCCGCAAAAAGTAACTCATGACGTCATAGGAACCGCGCGAAATTTAAGATCGTAATGTCAAATAACTGTTGATAAACTTTACAATGCCTGTGACTTGTGCAGTGTCTGGTTGTTTCACTAATTTATCAACGCAGCAAAAAAGGATAGGAAAATACAAAATATGCAAGAAAAAATAAATTTATTAAGAACAATGAGCTGTAAAAAGAAAATTAATGTCGCAAAGTGTTGCAAATGTGCTAAAGTGCTAGTATCTTTCCAAAAATATTTACGCCTTTTCAATTACGAAAAATAAAAGGTTCTAGAAATATAAAATGGACAACACAGGATATTACTCAAGCTTTTACTTTGAGATATTTGAGCAAGGTGAGTTACATATATCTAAGAGAATCCATTACCAGGTTAATTGATGATCCATTATGTTATAACATATCAATAAAGTGATAAATTACGATACCTAATTACCTAATAGTTTTTTTTATTAATACAGGAATTTCAACATTTCAACGTTGGGCTTCTAAAATGGACATGCAGCATGGTTTACTGAAAACTGTTTTCCAGTTCCTAAAAATTGCAGAAATAACTGTCAGAAATAGAAAAGTTAGTAGTTCTTCAATATGATGAGATGAAGGTTGCTGAATCGTACGAATATGTCAAAAATGACCGGGTAGTTGAACCTCATTCACAACTGCAAATTGTAAATGCTCAAGGTTTAATTGGAAAACGGAAAACTCCTGTTTTTGCCAATCAAAGGATGACTCCAGAAATCCTACATAATGTTATAAATGCGCTGTACCACATAGGTTTTAAAGTTATTGCGTGTGTAAGTGATTGCAGATCAACAAATATTTCACTGTGGCGTGATTTAAATGTTACATATGAAAACCCATTTATTAGGTACACATCAATTGACTGGTTCAAATATTTACTTCTTTGCGGATGCCCCACATTTTCTCAAGTTAATTAGGAATTGGTATTTAGATTCAGAATTTGTACATAATAATTGTGTTATTAATAAGCATACATTACATCAGTTAATATTATCAAACAAACAAGAAATCAGTAGCTGCTTTAAGCTAACAATAAATCATTTAACTGTCGAAAGCCCCAAAAGACAGAATGTTCGTATGGCAGCAGAATTACTGAGTCATACAACAGCAATAGCGTTAAGACATTACTATACCGATAATAATGCAGCAATTGAAGTTTCCAAATTTATAGAGCTTGCTAACTCATGGAATGACATCATGAACTCGTATACACCCGATCACGACCTAATTATTAAATCTGCATATGGTAAAAATATTGATGCTCAAAATGACATTTTATATCAAATGTATAATTTGGATAGCACGGTCATTTTCAAGAGAAAAAGGGTCATTCAAACATTTCAAAAAGGAACCTTGTTATCTATCAATTCGTTAAAACATTTATATAAAGATTTACATGGACTATATGGTATAGCTTACATATTAAACCAAGATTCGCTAGAAAATCTATTTGGCCAATTGAGAACACAAGGTGGTTTAAACGATCATCCTACACCCACGCATGCTCTACAACGGCTGCGATTAATCATATTGGGAAAGTCTACCAAACTACAAATTAATTCAAATACCAATCGTTGTTCTGATATTTATATTGTTGGTGAAGTTATAAGAGAGTCTGGCGCTGAGATTCCTGCTGAAGATTCATCAACTTCAAGCTTATCAGATACGTTTGAAAACATGGAAGTCAAAAAACCCCATGACGTCGGTCTAAGCGATTATTTAGAAAAAGACTGTCTTTAATATTTAGCAGGATGGATAGCCGAAAAACTTCAAACTAGTCTTCCTCATCTGGGCAATCACACTTATAGTTTACAAGAAAAACAAGTAGATAATTTGGTAGTACCTCCATGGGTAGTACATTTGTCCTATGGTGGATTAATTCAACCTTCTGATGAGTTTTTTACCCTGATTAAAAATTTGGATGAGGAATTTAAAAATTATATGTCTTCCGGTTTAAGTAACCCAAAGAAAATTGCAAAGAATAATAATAATAAACTCAAAATTAATTATGATGTCGATATTATACTGAAAATGTTTGTTAAACAGCGGATATTTATTAGAATGAAGTTTTTAAATTATAAATATAGTGAGCAGAAAAATTCTAAATTCAAGAAATATCACGCTGGAAATAAAATGTATGTATCTTTATTCGCTATCTCCTTCGAAGATACTGGACCGATTAAATTATATGATAGTTTAAAATTTTGCTAATTTTTAGACTTAGATCGTCGGCCGGTTTTTATTTTCAATAAAAGTACGAAAAATTAAAGTAAAATGAAATTATATTTAATTTAATTAAATCGTATAATTTTAAATCACAAATACTCAATGCTCATCTATCAACATTTTTGTATATATAGTTGGTAAGGTTGTATGTGTTTTTGATTGTAACATGTAACAACCTTCCCACCGAAGCGTAACTTGGGTGATTCACTAGCTTAATGTAAGATTACACGTTGCTATCAGTTATAAAAATGACGAATGTTTGTTCATTACTTAAATAACTTCATTTATGAATTTATTAAGATAACTTAAAACGAACATTAACAAAACTTACTAATAATGTACATTTATTTAAATACACTATAACTCAGCAAACTATCTACAATATAATTAATCATTATCACAAGTGTCATCAGATTCTTCATCGTTGACTTGTATTATTATTGGAGTAATGTCTTCTATGTCAAAACCCACTTCCCTGCCCGCCCACTTCTGTATAATGCCCTCTGCCTGTGCAACACAATTTGACCACGTTTCAGCTGTTACATAACGCTTTTTGCCACATATTTAGGGTTTTTTCTTCACCGTACCCATCTTCACCTATATGCTTATTATAATAAGTTTTGGCAATTCCCCAAACATCTTCAGTGGGGTTGAAAATACAATGGTAGGGAGGAAGTCGGATCACAGTATGTCCATACTGTTCAGCAAGGTGGTCTGCGACATACGTTTTTGGAGGTTTGTGTCTGAAAAAAAATCATTAGTACTTTAGCACACAAAATTCACTTAACATACTTACTGTACAACCAACTGCAATAATTCCATTGACCGACTTGCTAACCAATCAATAATATGTATCTCGTTTTTTCAAACTAGCATTGGGCGTTTTATCGTGGTATGATAACTTGCGTTATCCATTAACAATAATTGATGGCTTCTCCAAATTTTTCAGAAGTAGGTGTTCGAAACATTTTAAAAATTTTCCTAATTCATTTCCCCGTGGTAATCCGGGTTTTTTGTGCTCGATGTAAATATCAATGAGGCACCAGGAATAAATCCATCTATCTCACAGCATGAAGGACGATATATCTTAGAAAATAGATAAATAATATTATTTAAATTCAGTTATTAAACTTATGATGCTAACCTTTTTCCATCTGATTTTAATTTTTTAACGCTTTTTTATTATCATGTTGCCATGACCTACAAACAGTGCCATTTTCGAAAATCCACGTTTCGTGTAAGTATACAAATTGTGACGGTCTTTTCCTGCTGCAGATTTTTAATGTACTTCCTTAAAGACACCACTCTGTGGAAAGCAAATGTGATCCAACTCCATGAGCCCTCTGCGTGGATCATCCTTTTTCCAGCGGAATCCTATATCTTTCAGGACCTTTTCTAACGAAGATATTCCTCCCTTGTAAATATCTCTTTCCTTTAAAATTCGCAATACAGATGTCCGAGTAATATCTTGTTCTAACAAAAAAATATCCTTACTTGTAATGTTCAGCAATAGAGAGTAAATGATTCACTTACTGTTTTGGTACATTTCATAAACCACATTTCTTATGGCTACTCGATCGAAATTGTCAATGTCCACTACGGGCTGAGTTCTATGCTTTTTTTGCTTCGCGCTTTTGATAGGTATGTTCATTTGATTTTACGGTCTGTGAAACCGAACTAACGGTTGGTATACATACTTGCAAGGCATTTGCAACTGTCTATAATAAATAAAACACTATAATGTAATAATACAATAATTATACATTTATTCCACAATGTAACCAACCTCTTGTACAGCAGCTAAAGCAATCAAGGGTCCTCCATTGTCGCGTTGCTCAAAAAAGCTTATTAGGGAGGCTATAAGCTGTTTTCACTGCTTACATCAAGCTTTCGGCATTATTTCCTCTGTATAACACACGTAAACGCAATAAATAAGTTCTAAATAACTACGAAAAAGCGCAACTTATATCAATTCACGTATAATCTCAATAAGTTAGGTTAGAAATATGTAGTATCTAATGACGTCACGAGTTACTTTCCCCCCCGCCCCGCGAATTTAATTTTTTCGAATCTTGAGGCAACCTCCTAAACACGCTTTCAGTTTTACCAACCTTGGCTGGTGCTTTATGCGCTGGCATCTGGCGGTACAATGCTCAACTTGCCCCGGATTCGGGATACAGAGTTGGAGCGCGCCTTTGGTGCTTGCGCAGCAACCATTGTGTGAGATGTGTGATGTGTGTCTTGGTGATGTGTTGACCTTGTTACTCTATCCTTTAGGTCTGTGGTTCTGAGTAGAGCAGAGTTAATTTGGTGCCCAACTGTAAATGGTCTCGCCGAGCTTGATTCCAATCGCTAAGGCTAAGGCAAAATTCCAACCCTCCCGGGATTCGAACCGAGGACTTGCTTAATGCAAGCCTGGCGCTTATCCAACTGTGCCACGCGGCTTCACGTTTATATATATAAACGGAAAAATATATATTTCACCTTCTCTATACAGTAATAGCACTCTATTATTTTCAATAATTAGAGTATGGAAGTGGTAACACAAATAAAAAACAGCTTTCGCAACCGGAAATCGAAGCCGAGCCTCCTGGATGAAAGCCAGGTATCCTAGCCACTAGACTAGTGCTTACAATACCGGACCAAAATCTTAATACCGGTATTCGGTATTCAAAATTTTTAATACCGGGATACCGGTATTAAAACCGGTATTACTATTTAAAATGTACTTATTAGATTTATACCTAGTTATTACGACATTAAAAATAATATCCAAGAAACAAAGAAAAATTTATTGTTAAAATTAACGTTGCTTACAGAAGGAGTTATAGTTATAGTTTCTCTAATAATCTTGCTATATCCTAGCACCATATTTCCTATTGTGAGTGAAGATTTTGGTATATCTTTAAACCCCCTTTCACTCAAACCTTTTCGTATGTCATAAGAATTAAGGAAAATATTAAGACAGGCCATCGCGAGCGTTCATGCGTGCGAGCACTTCTGGAAGTTTATTATTTTTATTGTTTTTAAAATAACCCGTTATTAATAGTTTCGGAAATGTCGAAGCACCTTGTCTGTCACTGTTAGAGAGTTCACACTTTTTAAAGATTTAATCTATGCATTGTTTTTAAATGGGTATGAAGGCCACAATTAGAACTTCCACCGCATTTTATTTCTTTAGAACATGTTATATTTAGCCCATGCCCACTTTTTTCTGTTAGGAAATGGTTCAAAACGGAAGCATCATCGTTTCCTTTTCTGTGCTCAGCAAGGTTTTTTGTATCCATAACCTCCATGGGGTTATGGTATGTCTAATAATAATTAAAATATGTTTAAATTAATTATGCTATAATTTGTTTAACTAGAAATACTTTGAATAAATATTTTGATTTATTGGTCACATTATGAGACATAGTTAATTTTTAACTGCAATAAATATTTTTATAAATGTAATTTTTATAGTAATACGTTAATACCGAAATACCGGTATTTTTGACATCAATACCGGTTTTCAATACCGGACAAAAATTGTCCGGGATCCCGGTATTCGGGATCCCGGTATTGTAAGCTCTACACTAGACCATACCGCACTGTCTTTCGAATTGCCACAAATATGGTTTTCGCGTTTTAAAGCCCGTCCAAGGATTTGCTTGTCATCACTGTTATTAATATAATACATTTTTTACTGTGTATATTAGTTGCCACTCGCCACCAGAATTAAACGGTGCACGCTAATCTGCATATAACCGAGAAAAGCCTAACTTTATGAAACATATGTGTGACGCCTTCTCTATATTTTAAATTGAATTTAAATTAAAAAATACCAATTTTGCTTGAAAACATCTCGAGATTATTTTTAAATGTATAAATTTCAGCACCTGTATATGCATTAAAATCTAGCAGTTCTTGTTTATTATTATATTCTACATAGCAATATTTGACTTCCAACATAATTTGTTAATGCTACACTTAATTCTGGTAAGCGGTAATTAGTAAAGTTTTCCACATACATTAAGAAATTACATTTAAAGATGAACCTGAAGGCACCTCTATTTCTATCTTTAACCCACCCACATGTATACCGATTAAAATTGACGGTTGCCGTTTCAAACATCATTTAAAATGAACCATTAAAACTAATTGTTTCTAACTATTAAGATATCTAGGTATGTTATGACTGTCAGAACTGCCGCAAATTTATATTAAAATCTGAGCTCGTAGAACGAATATTTTAAGACATCTAAAACTGTTATGATACCAGCATCTGTGGTTTGTTCGATAGTTTATCTACTTTGCGTTCGTACTGAGGCTATTACGATACTAGTTTGCATATCGTAATTGACAAAAAGCGATGCTATAATAAAATGTTAAAAACAAAGTAATTAATTTATTTAACGTTGGCAACCATAGGTACTTCGCTCCATGTACCAGTGAACTCTAACGAAACTGGAAAGGACCCATCGCGTGCGCAAAGCACGCAAAACTGTGTCAGGGGCGACAGACTGAGATGGAATGATCGTGTAGTATCCCTATCTCTGTTTTACACATACAAGTGAATGGCAATTGTGCGGTTCATTTCCCATTTATTAAAATTTGTTATTATTTTGAGGAGCTTGTATCTGTGAAAAGGTTTTTAATTGTCGAATTACTTTTACATCAAGCAGTTCGTGTATTTTGTTGAAAGCAAATTGCAGCAAAATAGTGTCAAAACCATTTTCCAAGTGTTGTGTTTACAAACTGAACAATCATGGTGCTTAATTGTGAAGCTTAAGGTTGCAATAATTTACAGGATTCAAGAAAACCAATTTCATTTCATACGTAAGTTTACAGTTTTTTTATAGCCTAAAGTCTATAAAATCTTTATTGTAGGTATGTTAAAATTTAAAATACTCATAAAATGTAGTTAACCAATAAAAGTGAATTAAATATATAATAAATTTTATTATTAATTAAGTATATGTTTATTTTAGTTTTTCAAACGTTCAGAGATTCTGGAACTTTGGGTGAAAGCAATAAGAAGAGCGAATTGGTTGCTTTCCAAAACGAGTAGGCTGTGCGGGGAACATTTTTTATCTGTGGATTACCAAATTAGGCCAGGATGTAATACTAAATTACTCAAACTTGATGCTGTGCCAAGTATTTTTTCATTTACAAAACATCTATCAAAAAAGGCAACACCTCGCAGGAAATTAATTCGACATGATGTGAGTTATTAAAATAACCTTCTGTATTATGCCAAAAACTATTGTCTTTTTATTTTTTTTAGATGGCAGATGATAGGGTTAAAGAAGAACCTATGAGTATTGATTTTGGTGTTGCTACACCAGTATCGATAAATTTGCCATCGCCATCTGCTAGAGCAGTGGTTCCCAAACTTATTTGGCCTACCGCCCCCTTTTCAGAAAAAAAATTACTCAACGCCCCCTGGAAATCTACATTCTTTAAGCAAACAAACAGAAATATTTTGTAGTGGTAGCTTCTTGAGACTGATAATTATCTATACGAGTATTTCTAGGTAGGAAATTATTTTGTTGGAATAAATTAGTTAGCAATTAAAAAGTACAAGGAAGGATTTATACATTAAAAGTACAACATAAATATTTGAGAATTGTTTAATGAATGATACATTAGATACAGTTACTGTTAAATTGCGAATAGTATATTAAAAAGGTTCCAGCATATAAGTTGATTTAGTTGGGATAGTTGTGTGGTAACATCAGAGCTTAGATTGATTATCTGAAAAAGTCAATTGTGAAATGTTATAATAAAATATACCATATCGAAATTTTGTATAGATTATTATTGGTAGAGAAAATTATATTTTTAAAATAAACAAATCTTTTCTGAATTTGTAACCTGTATTTTGAGTAAGCAAATTTGAATAATAAAAGCCCTTTATTATAATAGTATTTACTTTCTGGATGGTGTATTAAAAGGTGTGATAAAGTAAAATTAAAGAAACGGAGAATAAATAGACTGAATAAATAAAGTAATAAATGGTATGAAGAAGAATAAGGACATTTAATAATGGTAAATAGTATTCATGGAATAAATAAATCTGTAACTTGCATTTTGTGTGTTTATTTGGAAAATAATGTTACACTATATTACACAACAGATGAAATATGTACGAATGGTTTTTCTAAATCTTCTTATCTTCTCTTCCTTCTTTAAGCTTTCACCGCCCCCTTATTTTATTCACCGCCCCCCAAATGCACCCGAGGCTACTATCGCCCCCCTGGATCGTTCCAGCGCCCCCCAGGGGGCGATATCGCCCACTTTGGGAATCACTGTGCTAGAGGATCAAAACTGCTCAGGGGCCAAGAAACGCAGACTGCAGCAATAGATGATAAACTTTTTCGCTTGAAAAGGCAAGTAAAAACTTTAAAACAAAAAGTCAAGAGGAAAAATTTAAAGGTGTCTAATATGAAACATCTCATTAAGGAAATTTCAAAAAGTGGCTTTAGCAATGAAAATTTAAATACTGTCCTGAAAAATTATTTTGAAGGTTAATAATAATGCTTGTGCTAAACTATTGGACTTTAAAATTAAAAATGATTTTTTTTAGGTCTGCCTTTAGAGCTTGTGCTTCTGCAGAAAACAGACTCTGAAATTAAAGATCGTGGCCAAAGACGATAAATGTAGACTAATTGTATTTTACATAATTTATTCATGTAAATATTTGTACTATGAAATATTATTAAATACATTTTGCAATTAATATATTATATAAAAGCATTTATTCTTTATAATTTATTGCTAATTACAACTGCTAAAATGCTTAATATCACTATTTCTTTATATTGTTCTTGTAAGTGTTTATAATAATGTTTACAAACAATTATCGATATTAAGCGTTTCACCATTTGCATTAGCCGTGATATTTTAAACTGAAATAAAATCATTGTTGAAATAAAAGTGTTACGAAATCCAGGTACTTATTGATTTTTGTACCTTTTCTCATTTGTAATTGTTCCCTATATGTGTATCTATAATCTAGTCTAAACATATAACAATATAGATTTTAAATATTGTTTTATCAGTCAAACAAGGGTTTTAAAAAATTTCAATGACTGCTAAATTTGTATGGTCACCTATCCAGAATTTTATTAAATATTCGACAAATACTAGAAACAGTTATATAATTCTTTTACCTCTTAAAAGATTAAAGATTAATCAAATAATCTGTATAAATTTTAATAAATTATTTTAAAAAAGATAGGATAGGAAATAAAAAATAAAACCTTCAAATTTGCTCATTTCTGCCATTTATTCAATATGTTAAACAGAGAGGGAGATACTACAAACTTGCGGGTTGCCAAAAATCAACTTGCCTCACTTTCAAAGCATTTAGAGTCCTTTCCAGTTGTGATTGAGTTCACTGCCATGTACATATCGAACTATCAATAGCCGCCTTTATTGCATCGCACAAATGATGCCAACTGCCACGAAATTTCCTAGATTTTAAAATTGTATTTTTTTGTTCAAAAAAGTTGCAAAGTACAAAAAATACTGTCTGACACCTCGTTTATAAAGCACTTTGTCGGACTTATTCCTTTAGGGCAGTCCACGCTTCGCTCGTCGTACCCTAAACTTCTGCGTGCTACAAAATACTTCTTATAGAACTCGTGTCATGATATACTGCTCCACAAATGAACTGGACCACCCATAAAAATTGTATTTATTACATTACGTCATAAAATATATATACTCGTATTAAGCATATGTAATTGCACTATCTTCAAATATCAACTGACGAATTAACAAAATCATATTCATAAAATCAAAAAATAATAAAATTATAAAAAAACTGTATTTCACAAAAATAAGAGGAATCACAAAAAAGGTTAATTAAAAGTTCTTTGAGTCTCTTCGGAACGTTTAAAAATGTTTGGCAACGATTCGGCATACTTTATATGCAATGTGCTTATCAACATTTGGGCAAAATTCAAAATTTTAAAATGATAATATTTTATTAATAGACTATGTTTTATTTAAACAAAATTATGAAAACAAATACTTTTTATAGTGACACAATCATGAAAGGTTAACAAAAATACCATGACTGCCCTTTTAAAAAATATTTTTTAAATTGCACCAATATATGCAAATGGTTCAGTTCATTTGTGGAGCAGTATATACTATTATCGGTTGCAGTATGGTTGACATGTACGGTAAAGGAATATTACCGTACATATACAATTATGAGTTAGTTACCAGTCTACTTTTCTATATGTAAACAAAAGCTGAATATCCGGAAATCGAAAAAAATTTACACGATTGCCACGCTTATTTTTGTTAGCTGGCATTAGATAAAAATTCATTTGTTCGCATGCCTATATTGAAATTCATGTACAGTGATTAATGTATAAAATTAATCAAATCTATTATACAGAGTGAGTTATAATTGGGTGTAAAAAATTATAGCAATTAATGGTCGCTTACTCGAATTATAGCTGTAGTTCCTAAAAATCGCTAGTGGAACTCCAGGAGTTGTTTTGCTTGAAATAACAGTTTCAACCAAAAATGTGAAAAACATTGACGTTTAACCTGAAAATTCCAATGTTGATAGAACAGATCACCCATTATTTACAATTTGTTGGTTTCGATTATAAGTCAATATTTTAATTATAAACAGAAACAAATTCTCTCTCTGCAAAAGACAGTTGAAAAATAGTATCGACTAAATTCAACTCCAACAAAGTCCATTTATAAACCGGTATTTTTGACATAATTCTTTACCTATTGTAATATTAATTAGTAAAAATTGTCGAACAGTAGTGCAACAAGCTGTAGAGTGAATGCAAACGCCAAAACCAAGGTCGAGCAACGAGTTACAGCTGAATTTAGCTGCCGTACGAGTGCAGTGTCGCATTCTGCGAATTTGTAAGCAGAATAGCATCGAAATAAGTAGAATTGAAGGCCAGCCAATAGCGCCTGAAAATCAAGTAGAACGCCCAAAGCTTATATAAGCTTTTGTTTGTAATAGTTTTATTAGAAAACAGAATATATTACATTTTATGAGCTTATATTTGGTAATTATACGAGAAGCGTTCAAATATGAATTATAATTTGAATTGCGCGCCAAAATCCAGAGACGTGCACAGAAATTGTATACAGTAATTAATTCTCTAGAACAAGTTCTAACTTGGTTCAGTCATTGAGTCGACACAATTAATTTTTTCGTTTGGCAAGCATGAATGAAGTGAAACTGCAGTTAAGCCTTAAACAACAAATTATTTGTTAATATATTACCAACGAAAGTATCAAACCATCAGAAATTTGTAAAATAGTTAAGAGAGCGTTTGGTGCCCAAGCATTGTAAGATATAAGCGTTTATAAAAACAGTAAAGGGTTTAAAGATAGCCACGAACCTGTCGAGAAGGAGCCATATTTTCTGTGTCCAGAAACATCGACAACAAGAGATAATGCTCACAGTAAAAATCATTTATTTGAAACAATAATCGAATTACAATGAAGCATATTTATTTTGCATTAAATATCAGTAAGGATAGAGTGGAAGAAACGCAAATTCTCTATCTGCTTCTTACAGGATAATGCTTGACCCCATTGCGCTGCCCAAACGATTACTACAATTCAGAAATTGAAATGAACTGTGCTGCCCCATCTACCATACAGTTCGGACCTTGATCCATCAGATTTTTATTTGTTTGGAGAATTAAAAGAGTTTATAGGAGGAAATAAAAACCTTTCTAATGAAGAAGTCATTGAAACTGTTAGGGAATGGGTGTGTCAACAACCAAAAGAATTTTTTCTGGTGAAATATTGAAGCTACCGTACCAATGGCACCAGTTCATTCAAAGAGAGGGAGGCTATGTAGAAAAATGCCATTATATAGGTACATTAGAGTATTCGTATTTGTTTCTGAACAAGTAAGCCCACTAGATGAAAAATTCTGTATTTGCACAAAATAGAAAAACTTAGATATTGATATCAATGGATTCGTTGTTTTAAGGAGTGAAATATTGGTGAAATATTGTAAGTTGTACAACTTGGTATTTTACATTGTATAGGCATGTAAAAATCGGTGTCAGATGCAAAACTCAGTGAAAATGTGGGCATGTTAGATGCAAAACTCTGAGTTTTTATTTTGACCAATCCCGACTCAAAATTCACGTCACATGACAGGCGTCTATTGATACTTTGTTAAAGAACCATTGCGGAATCAACTGTAGAAGGGACCCAAAATTAAAATACTACAAAATTATTGATTGTACTAAAGAAGCTACAGACGAAGAAATCCAGGAAGAGGATACTGAAGATTGGCAGATCAGAGGTAAAGAGTAAGTATAACATTGGACCCAGGACGCTGCCTTGGGGTACACCTGCATTTATTTGTTCAATATGGGATACTCCGTCACCAATGTTTGTTTGAAAGCTTCGATTGGTAAGGTACAATTGAAAAATTAAATAGAACGCATGGGGACATGCTTCCTTTATTTTGAACAGTAGACATTTATGCCAAACTCTATCGAATACTTGCCTGACATCTAACATCACAGAATAGTTTAGTTTGAAGTGCAATTTGTATATAATTTGTTATACGGGGGCATTCCTGGATTGTGGAGTGATGATGTCGAAAACTAAATTGGTGGTTGGGCAGCCATTCATCTTGCAACGAGTTTTTATTTATTTATTAACATTGGAAGTAATTTTTCCAGTGGCTTTGATATAACTGAAAGGAGGCTGATACTTATGTCGGATGTCATTGAGAGATTTCCCAGGTTTGGTGATGAGGATGATCTGGGCCAATTTGAGTTGTAGTGGCTAGTATGTTACCTTCGGAATACCGTTAAACAAGATCTTCAGGAATTTAACTCCTAGTTCAGTTTTCAGTATGATTGGTGTTATTAGATCTTGTCTGGAAATTTTTTTGTTGTTCAGCATCTTTATTTTATTTTCAATTTTTGCAATGTGAACTTTCGTATTGGTAATAGCATCTGTACGGGCGTTCGTAGTTCATCTTTTATTTCTTCATCTGTTTCATCGAGTTCGGTTTGAAGACTTCTCCTCGATGGAGTGCAAATGCATCAGCTTTCTCCTTATTACACCTTATCCAATTGCTTCCTTGACTATGTACTGGTGTTATATATATTTTCGGTTGTTGGTGCGCTTGGTAGCCTTCCATGTCGAGTGCTCATGAGTAGATAAAGCTCGTATGTACTCTTGGAACGTTGCGTTGCGAGTTTGTCTTAGTTTTAGCTTATTGTTTAGTTGGTTGAATTTTCTTTTATCTTTATGTACCCGCAAAAAATGTATTACATTCTGTACAGAATAGAACAAAAACATAAAAGTCGAAGTCAAAACGATTATAATTCCGTAATAAACGCCTGGTAGATTGGGTTCGTTAATTAATAGTAAAGATTGTCCATTTAAAATCATTTATTTGTAAGCCACTAGTATCCTTGCTAACAGAAATAACATGTGAGCAACCTAAAATGAAATCAAGCTTGGCTTTGAAATATTTGTTTGTGTTGGTGGCACTATAAGTCTATGTCAAATTCGAGGTTAGCAGGTTAGGTTTTGCGTCAGTTTTGACACAGAAGTGTCATACTTTATTGAGTAGGCATAATGTTATAATGAGAGTCGTTTTTTAATGTAGGTAATTATAAATTGTATAAAAAATATTAAAATATTACAATTTATATATTTTTTACAGTATGCAGTTATATAATAACTTATTTATAATTATATAATAAATGCATAGTAATACTAGGTTGCTGACGGTGGTGTAAATCTTTATAAACTAAGGCTTCCACCTTTAAATAAATGCAAATGTAAGAACTACGAGACTGCGAATGAGATTCCTTGTTGGACTGGATGCCGGTATGCTGGTTTAAACTTCTAGCGGCTTTTAGATTTTGATACGAGAAACGTCTTGAGGTTGGTTTACCCTGGGGCCGGATCAGCTTTGGGAGTTGCGTGGTGTAAATTTTGAGAAGATAGCCACTAATTTTCCATGTCATAAACAAGAATTTTGATGCCAAAAACTCCCTATTCCACTTCCATTGTTTCATTGGTAGTATCTGAATCATTATCAATACCTGATTCTGACTCAGATTCTTCCAATGAAATACTGAAAGGTGGAATGATTCCAAACGAAATATTTCCCATGTGTTTCGCCCAGTCTTCCGAAATAATTTTTTCACAATGATCACAATAATTTTGCCACATGTCGAGGGTGCACTTTGGAAGAGCTTCAAGCCATAAATGTTTAACCTTATCCTTGGATGAAAGCTGAGAATTTATATGCTTGTAGTAAGTTTTAAACCACCAGCATGCCATTTCAATAGGATTGTATTGGCAATGGGACAGAGGTAATCTAATAACCTCGTGACCAATCTCTTTCAAAAATTCGTCAGTCACGTAACGTTTATTATTGTCTTTCCTAAAAGGTTGAATTAAACTCCAAAGATTTTTTTTAATTTTGCCCTGAATTTTGACATTGTGTTTAATCAACCAATCCTGCATGTAATTTCAATTAAGTCAGGGTAACGTTTCCAACTGCACCGAATGATACAATGCATTGTCCAAGATTACCACACATTTACCAGGAATTTTAGTCAGAGCAGGAAGTAATTGATTAACCACCCAATTTTGAAAAATCTCCCTGTTCATGGTTTTGTGATAATTCCTATCGCTATTATTTGAAGTTGATAATAGCTCACACCCTTCCAAAAACCCAAATTTAGTTCCCGCATGCAAAACAGTGAATCGCTTCAACTCAGATTTGGGTCAAGTTTAGTACACCGTCCAGTCTATTGCACATGTGCTGGGATGTTATACCGATGGGGCCACAATTATATATAACAGCAATGAGATAACATGAACAAGAAAATAACTCGTATTGCTTGAGTAAGAAAGAGATAAACATAGTAGCAAATATTCGAGAAGGTTTAACGCTTAATTTAAGTATGACATTTGTCAACTAAACATGCCTACTAAAATAATTTTTTCGTATGGCCATCTCTTTCTTACTCAAGCATTATATTTTGTTATTCATGTTATCTCATTGCTGTTATATATAATTATGGCCCCATCCGTATAGTTCGATCAACGTACGTAAAAATGTTGTGGGTGCCGCTATCGTCTCGTACTGTTTAAAGCAATGTTGTTGCGGTCTTGGCGGTTCAGGTTAGTTGCTTAGGTTAGTTGTTAGGTCTTGATGATTTTTGTTAGAGAAAAAATACGAGAAGAGAGTATGTTCAATGTTACATTTTTATGTTCACTGTTACATTTTTGGTAATTCGCAATTTACCGGACCGTATACTAAATTTTTACCGATTTGGGCCAAGTTTAGACAGATTACTTTTAATATCAGAATGGAGTACCTATTGTCGCACGCTGGATCCATTTGGATAAATCCAGGTTTCGTCCAGGTACACGGATATTATATTTTCACTATAATTTTGGTATTGCAAGAATTTCCTCAAATAAGTACGAGGATTGTTCAATATAAACACGTTTGGAGGCTGCAGCATAATTTTTATCAACTCTAATTTAAAAAAAAAATTTATTAACATTAAAGCATAAATCCCATTGTTGTACAACTCTATAAATTCTCTGCTGGTAAAATTCTTGCGGCTGTTAAGGAAACCATTCTTCAACGTCGATCTGCACTTTTGCTTCCGAAATGAGTCGCTGTCTCTTTAGCGATCGTTTTAATTCACCAAAGACATGACCTTTGTGATAATAAGGGTATCCATAATGTAATGAAAGCTGCCTATACTGATAATCATCATTTCAGAAAATTTACTGACTTTAATGTGTCTATTTGCACATAAAGCAGTTTCCAAACTGAAGTTGCAATAAAAATATGTCCTGTACGAGCCACGAAAATTGTCTCGTCCAATAATACTTCTACTAGTTTTTTTCAGATATCTAAAACAATGCAAAGCCCAAAATTAAACCAACAGTTAGGTTGTATACTTATATCCCAAATGTCACTAAGCGGGGCAAAGATTTTCCGTTTTCGTCTGGCCTGTCGGCTTTATAATGCCTGTAGGCCTTTTTAATTTTGTGTCAGGTTTAAACTCTTTTGGCATATTTGCTTTGGTATAAATTACCATTTATTGACAGATAGGTATCCATGATGCCGATGTTCATAAATATTATGCCTAATGGCAAACAAAGTATGAAAGAACTGGCAACATTGCATGTTTAACCTCAAAATCTCAAATTAGACACCTTCGTGAGCCTCCTGTACATAACAGCTGATTCTGACAAAGTGTCAGAAAGAGGAGATTCTAGGGAGTTTTAATTTTATTAAACATAAAAACAAAATTCCATGTCTACCTACCGGGAAAATAACTATTGAACGGTGTATATGCGAATTGTTTATTTCAAATCGATAGCGTATTTCTCGTTTACAACTCTTTTAATTTTCATTAGAAAACCATTAAATTTAAATCGAAAATTATTAACACAGTAGGTTGCCGGAAAAATATAACAGCAACTGGTAGTACAAATTTAGATAATCCTTGAAACAAACTTTTATATGACACAATTTATAAACGTTATCTCTCGCAACATATTCGGTTGGAAATGTAAGTATATAAGCGTAGCGAACGAAATGGTTACCGGGTAGTCCGAGGTTTCCCAGGTGGTATAGGTAGAACCAAAACTCGCCTGTAATAGTTACGTTAGTATATACGGAAGACGAGATTATTTCTCACAGTTACTGTGGAAGCGACTGTGGCTACCTTTTTACTTCCTTTTACAATAAAGGAAGTATTGGATTCGCCCCAAAAATTCGAAATTGAATTTTCAACAGATCTTCACGTTTTAGAGTCCCCTGAACCCAAAAAAAAACATATTTTTGTTTTTTGGTATACCTGTGTGTGTGTCTCTGTGTCTGCCTGTGTGCCCGTGAGTGAACAGAATATCTCAAAAACGAAAAGAGGTATGACGTTGAACTTCATATATAAGTTTTGTGTACTAGCTAGATGCGACAGCAAGCTTTTGAAGAAAATCGCATGAATCGCCTATGAACCCTACTTGCTTGACATGAGTGTCCCCACAAATACTACTAACTACTAACTACTACTATGTATTACTGTATAAAGGAGGTAAATAACACTCTATTATTTACTACAAGCAATCCAGTGAGACAAATGTCTCATTTAAAAAAACAAAAAAGACCGTTTTTCAAATAGAACGCGTATTAAATAAAAACTGTACCCAGACCTGGAAGGTGTCAAAGTGGTTGCCTAAGCGATCGACGTTTTAAGGCGCAGAGGGTCGCAGCTCCGTTTGGCTGCTGAAACATTTTTATTTAATACGCGTTCTATTTGAAAAACGGTCTTTTTTGTGATTTCTCGAAAACCGGAAGTGTCACGTGACTGAAATTCGGTTCCTGACCTGACATGACCATTCCAAACATATAACTTTCATAACTTTTTTTCTCTATCTCTTACGGTTTGGCTGCTGAAACAGCGTCCCGGACGGACGGACAGACAAGTCTATTAGATAAAGGATAATTATAGTATGCAAGTGTTACCACAAATAAAAAACAATTTCGGGTACCGGAAATCGAACCTGAGCCTCCTGGGTGAAAGCCGGACTGACATTCGAATTGTCACAAATATGGTTTTCGCGATTTAAAACCCGTCCAAGGACTTGCTTGCATCACTGTTATTAATATAATAAATTTTTTAGTGTGTATATAAGTAGCCACTCGCCACCACTACAAGAGTTAAATGCTGCACGGAGATCTGCATATAAACGAGAAAAGCCTAGCTTTCTGAAACATATGTGTGATGCCTTCTCTATATTTTAAATTGAATTTAAATTAAAAGTACTCATTTTGTTTGACATCTCGAGAATTTTTTTATAGTAATTTATTATACAAGACGATAAAGTCAAATTTTATCCACGAAGAATCGTTAATGGCTCAAGAGTGGATAGAAATAACTTTATCGTCGTGTATAATACAATTTTTTTTCTATAGCAAGAACGTTTAATAATTTCAAAAGAAAATAAGAACGGTCAATCACATTTCAAAATGTCAGTAGCTAGATTGGGTTGCTACGATAATACGAAACTGTCCTATTTAATTTAAACAAAATTTAGAAAATTAAATTACTTTTTCGTTGACCGCTTGTCAATTTCAATATTAATGAATTAATTTTTCCTAAAAAAGGATGGATTAATAAACGTCATTAATACACTGTTTTTGATTAATACACCCTTTTTCATTAATTAACTGTTCTTATGATTTTGACGTTTTGATGATATTGTAACAATCATGGTGCCGGTCATTGCTCCGGAATTATGACTCAGTGCTCCGATCGTCCTGGAACCTCGAGAAGCGACCTTGCCGTCAGGCGGCTGCGAACGCGTAAGCCACAGCCGCCGGCAGACAGCCTTGGGGCCGGCTGCGGGCGTATGAGTCATCTTCCACATCGATCGAAAGCGGCCTTGGTGGGCAGTTCACGCGGTGCGTCACCATTTGCCGGAAAAATCCAGCAAGCCCGCAAGGCTCCCAGAAGGAATTATTCCGCGAATATAAATACACGGCCGTCGGAGTTCTAGTTTAATTCCCATCAGACTTGAAGCGCGCGTGATATAAACGAGCCGTGTGAAATAAATAACAAATAAATACAACCATATAAATCCTTACTGTTAAGCTGTATATAAATAATTATTAAATAGTGTATAGTTGTTAGAAATAGTGCCTGTAGTTTATAAGTAATTCTGCCTTCATAATTCTTGTATTTTTAAATAATCATAATTAATCATAGTAAATAAACGTTTAAAACCAGAAGCGTCGTATAATTTTTAAATAGCCCGAACGGTAAAAACGTAACAATATTTTGCATGGAGGTTAGTTATATTAATCAAATTTTTCTCCACAAAAAAAGATTTTGCGGTCAACGAAAGAATTTTGTAATCAACTCGTTTGTTAATGGGCGATTAATAATCTCAACTATTAAAGGCACTCACTCGCTATCGCTCGTTTGTGCTTTAAACAGTTTCGATTATTAATCGCCTGCATTTACACACTTGTTGGTTAAATAACTATTATCTATCCTTGATGTTAAAGTGCTACTTTATCTACCCTTGCTGTTAAAGTAAAACTTGACCGTTTGTTGAGTTGATAAAAGCACACTTTAACATGTGCTATAAAAAAATATATTAATGTCAGTAGTATGCAAATAATTCCATTGAACGACACCTAATCAACATTTGTTAATGATTTTCCTATCAAGTTATCCTGTTTCGCCACCTGTAAGTGCATTAAAATCTAGCAGTTCTTGTTTACTATTATATTCTACATAGCAATAAACTTATCTATGGGAAATATTTGACCTCCAACATAATTTGTTAATGATACACTTGATTCTGGTAAGGGGTAATTAATAAAGTAAGTTTCCCACATACGTTAAGATATTACATTTATAGATAAGCCTAAAAGTACCTCCATTTTTATCTTTAACCCACCCACATGAATACCGATTCAAATTGACGGTTGGAGTTTCAAACATCATTTAAAATGAAAAGTCAAAACGCATATGTTATGAGCTTATGGTTATCATAACTGCCGCAAATTTATTTGGAAATCCGAGCTCGTAGAGCGAAGATTTTACATCTAAAACTGTTATGATCCACAACATTCGTGGTTTGTTCAATAGTTTATCGGTTGCAGTATGGTTGCCATGTACGGTAAAGGAATATTACCGTACAGCAAGGGCGTGGCCAGGATTCCAGTTAGAGGGGGGCATAAATTTAATTACAGGATGAACTACTATTTTTTACAAATTACAAAAATTATAAGTTGAAATATCATCAGTTTCCGCAAATCGGCTACAGATCATAGATTCTGATTTTAAATCAACTGCCTTTTTCTCTTGGGCAACCGCCCACCCCTGCCCCTGCCTGATTACGCCCATGCCGTACAGATACAGTTATGAGTTAGTTACCAGTATACTGTTGTATATGTAAACAAAGGCTGAGTATCCTGAAACCGGAAAATAATTTATACGATTAGCACGCGTATTTTTGTTAGCTAGCATTGCATAAAAATGCATTTGCTCGCATGCCTACATTGAAATTCGTATACCGGGTGGTTGGCTATACCTCTGAACATAGACAATTTACATGGCTTATCACGGTTATGCGTAAACTATTGGCGGTATAAAAAGTTTTAATAATGAACAACCCTTCCTCGTTAGAGTAAATTTCATCTATTTTAAGTGACACAATTATCTGAGTTATCAACTGACAAATTTTGTTTTTTTGACAAGCACGACCATTCATATTTGAGAATATTAAAATTTTTAAATTAAAATTTTTATGCACAATTAACATTATCCAATAAGTTTTTAATACTAAACGACGCGGAAAATTATTCTCTCTAATTTAGTACCACTACCATTTTTTCCGTAAAAATGGTGAGCAGGAATATGCATAACTGCGATAAGGCATGTAAACTGCTTATGTTCAGAGGTATGACCAACCACCCGGTACAATGATTAATGTATAAAATTAATAAAATTTATTATACAGGGAGAGTCATAATTGGGTTTAAAACAATTGTCAAATCTTGTTAAGGCCAAAACAAAGCAACTAACCTAACGCAAACTAATACCAAAATGCTCCCTTAAAAAATACACAATATTATAGTTTTCACGAATTTCATTAGCAGCCTCAAAAAGTCTTTGCTGCAACTGTTTCCTCATGTTAATTACCTCACAGTAAACCAGCAGTTTTAAAAAGCCCATAAAAAGAAATACAACGCATTGAAGTCGGGACTCCTTGGCGGCCATCTCACAGGACCAAATCGGCCAATCCATCTACCACTGAAATAGTTATTTAACCATTCAGTAACGATTCTGCCATTGTGAGAAGGTACACCGTCTTGTTGGAAGAACATCTGTTGTCTTGATGTTTACTTTCCAACTATAGAAATATTTTTTTATTAACGCCCTGTGTCTTTTTAAGGGGGCATTTTGGTACTATGGTTTATTACTACCAACAGAAACGCATATAAGTTAGAGCAGCTCAGCGAAAAATTATTAAATTCAGTGTTTTTGTAATAACTATTTTGCAGGTAGTAGACCGCCTCACTAGTCGGACAACTTCGGGTCCCCTGATGACTAATGAGTTGCAAGTATGGGCGCAAACGAGACCCTAATTATTATTGGTATTTTTCTGGTGGTGAAAATGGGCCTAAAATGGCGGAAGGCGCAAATGAGCCGGGCACAAGTAGGCCTACACCAAATTATTTACACCTAATTATGACTCACCCCGTATAAAGCAAATTTTGAATGTTATATTGTAATGTTGTTTTCATTAATAAATTCTAGCAAATCGTAATTTTTTGTTCAAAGTTGCCAGAAGTGTTACAATACTAACAGAAAAGTCAATATTTGAGTTCAGTAAATTAAAAACAATTGATTTAAATCAGTCTCTTCGCTGCTCTGACTTCAAGAAGAAGAATCCAGTAGACCTATTTTGCTTATATGAGCTGAAAAGTAACCGTGATTTGTTTTGATTTTGGTTATTATACTATAGCATTTTTATCGAGGAGTTAAATTAAGGATAAGTGGAACCATCTGTGAGAGTTCATCATGAAGTAAGAAATACGGATTATTTGACTTCCAGCTAATTTTGCTCCACCAAGCCACCCACTCTTTATACATATGTCTTTATGTCTCTTGTCTAAAAAGGACAAAGTATTTTAAAGGTGAAAAAACCATCTTTCGATATATCTTCAGATCTTTACGTTTCGGAGTCCCTAAATGACGAAAAACATGTTTTGTTAATTCCGTTTGTCTGTCGGTCAATCCGTCCGTTGGCGGTATAGCTCAAAAACTATTTGTTGGAGGAAGACGAAAAAAAATTTAATTGTGTTAGTTTAATAACAGTAATATTTTGCACATAGCTCAGGCTTCTACCCTCGATGAGAATAGGCGTCTTTTGAACACAAAAAATACAGGATAAACACATACACTATTTTATCCTCTGGCATTTTCAAAACGTTTAGTTTCAAATCTTCATCTTACGAGAAAAGTACCGTTAGAGCCCTTTACAATTTTTTCTTATTATTGGCCATATAGTTATTGCTTCCATGTTACTATGCCTTCTGCTAACATATGTTTTTTGATTGAATTTCTCCCGGCTTTATTTCCTCTTACTTGAACATCCTGTCAGTGCACACATATTAGACTTTGACAAGATTTATATTGATATCCACTTTTAAAATGCTTCGTTTATTTTCGCCAGCATGTATACAGTATGTTATTTTCCTTTAGGGCAACTATAGCGTGACTGTTTGAGATTAGCAGGGAGTCTGAGAAATGCGTATCTTATAACCAATATCGATCTTTCTTCTTTCTGCAATTACTTTCTAAATATATTTCCACAATTTCTCTCTAGATATATTTCAGGAGCTCATTTTCACACTAAACAAGTGCTACACTTGTAGACGTTACTGAATCAGATTAACTGTCAGCTTGACAGCTCCCAATCGTCAGCTATCACCTGCGGCAAGTAGTCCTCAAAACTGCCTGGTGACTTCCAGCAGACTAAATTTTCTGTAGGTTTTCACTCCTACACTTTTTGCTATAATTCGAAGTTTAAGATAAAATACGGTAGATGCCAAAATAATTGTACCTACCCTGTTAAACAGGCAATAAACTTTAGAATCGTGATTCCGTGGTTTGCCAAATCGCTTCTAAGCTCGAATTTACATTCATCGGAAAAATGACTCTCGCTTCTTAAATCTCCTACCAGGAAGGTTAGCCAGTAATATTCCCTACTATAGCCCAGACCATATACAATGGCGAGATTATCACTTATATACCACGAAACCCCTTGCAGTTTCAAATGCCGTCACAAGTTTTTTTCAAAACAAAACCGTTGTTTATCTTTTTCCTCTAGTAACGACCAATGCCAATCTGATATTAATTTTTATGAGTTATTATCGCATTAATCCCACTTGATCTCTTATTCAACACTTATATACTGTAGATTACTAGTATTAATAGCATATGCTTTTAGCACGTAACAACTGATTTACTGTTATTAATTTCTTAAGAAATTTTTTAAGATCAGTAGCTGTTGCTTTTTTATCTCTCTTCTCTAGCTTATGCAATAGCTTTTCGTAAGGTTTGATTTACTTCTGCGTTGACATTACTTGCACAGAGTTTCCATCTTGATCTTAACGGTGCTCGAATTAGCTCAATAGGTGTGGTGAATCGCAGACTAAAAGACAAAGCTTACACGCTCCCTACAAAGCAATTGTACCTGGAGAGATACAGAGACAAATTCGTATATTTTTATACGCAAGACATTATGCATCTGTCAGGAATGAAATAGGGGTATCCCACCAATATTCCTCGGCAAGTGCAATTGCACTTTCTTCACAAATAAGTGATACAGCAACACTATTAGGATAACATTTGTAATAATGCATTTTTATCCTGTCATACATGAAAGGCTGAGACCGCAACAAACCATCACATTGACACGCTCGTGACGTTACGTTACGCGATCTGTGATAAAAATGGCGAAAAGTTAGCACCCTATTGCAAATAACACTCCCCAACGGTAATGCGCCCAAATCACGTATGCGGTCAATTCTAAAATATTTCACACATCCAAACTTAGTCTAACAAATTCAAAATTGGCAATAATCTACCATCCTAATATAATAAAACTTAGCTACATGCAGTAACTTAAACGAAAATTATGCCGGAACCAAAATAGCTGCGACAACGTAGGCTTAGCTTGTTGAAACAAAAGTGAACAACTTCGGCTCCAAGAATGTCCTGCTGCACGAGATATGACGGGAGATCTTTCATGTCTGTGTCGGCTTGACAATATCAGTTCAAAGATTGCCTACGAGCAATCGGCATTGATCTACACGATGGTAACGAGATGTTTCTACAGGCCTGCGTCGAGACAAAGCGTCGATTCATGACATACATTATATCCTGAAAACGATAAAATTCCACGATACTCAACGGGACAGAAACAGAATTTTAAATTGGTAGGCTGTGTTTTATGAGCTTAGTATATACAACAACTTGGTAATTTGCCAAAATAGGCCAATAAAGCTTCTCAAGTAGCTACATCTATGAAACAGTATCACTTAAAATCAAGCACCCTCCTCCCCTGATTGACGTTAGTTGATTGACTAATTTGCGCTCCTCGGGATGACTTGAACCCAAGCGAAAAGAATTTTGACGAGACGAATTGTGAGTCCCTTCTTCAGGTGCATAGAAAACGGTGGAGGTATCTATTTTCAAACGAACCTAACATTATCCTATGGAGAAGAATACTCCAATTACAAAATGATGATCTGACTTCGCTAAGGTTGTTTATATGTACGTCGTCTGGTGTTACTGGCGTTGAAGTTTTATTCATATTATGCAGGGTATATCAAAAAAATAGGACACCGATTGGCCATAGATTCCTTAAGCTATAATAAAGCGATTAAACTTAATATACCTTAGTACCAAGTCCCCCTAGTAAGAAGTTACGGGGCCTTAATAGTAATTTATTTTACAAGACGATAAAGTTAAATTTTATCCACGAGTGAATCGTTTAACGTCGAGACGAAGTCGAGACGTTAATGATTCAAGAGTGGATAGAAATAACTTTATCGTCGTGTATAATACAATATTTTTTTCTATAGCAAGAACTTTCACAATTTCAAAAGAAAATAATGACAGTCAATCACATTTCAAAACGTCAGTAGCTAGATCGGGTTGCTACAATAATACGAAGCTGTCATATTTAATTTAAACAAAAGTTAGAAAATTAAATTACTTTATCTATCCTTGATGTTAAAGTGCTACTTTATCTACCCTTGCTGTTAAAGTAAAACTTGACCTTTTGTTTTGAGTTGATAAAAGCACACTTTAACATGTGCTATAGAAAAAAGTCCATTTTCTTATTTTTATGTTTATTTATTTATTTATTTCGCACTCAGCCAACAGCCGTTAGGCCAATTATAGGCGTCGCTGTGCAATTATGGGGACTTCCAACCCCACTAACGACTGTCATGATGTTGTTATGACCGCCGGGACCACCTATTTCCGTGACAGCCGTATCACGAGGCGCCGAGAGGTGCAGCCGTGGAACTCCCATCCAAGTTCTTACCAGAGAGAGCGTTGCTTAACTCTGCTGATCGAACGTGAAAGCTTGTTCAAGTTACACCACCCGGGACCTGCTCGTTAATTTCCACAAAATAAAAACTATCGTTTTGAATTTTGGTAAATCTGTTTACTACTACTTCACTACTAGAAACATTTTCATAAACTATACTTAACTGTAATGGGCACTTTACCTATATTTGAATTTCTTTTAGCTCTAACTTTGTTATCTGTAATGTATTTTTAATTTTTAATTAGCTCATAAGCGTAGAAGCAACTTACCTTAAAATGTCGATCAAAAGTGTTTGGTTGTCATTAAGACGAGCAATTATCAAGTCGCCATCATCATAAAAACAATTAGTAGTGATTGTGATTTATTAAACAACAATGATAAGTCAATTAATGACCCACGTTACAACTGATTAACCTCGGCTTCATTAAAAATTTGTGATAAATGTCAAAGTGAAGTAAGTTTGTCCAAATTCAACTAAATAAAGTATTTGGCTGTGGCTCCGCTGCAGCTCACTGCAAGTTAACCGTTTATATTAGTTTTTCACTCGCTTACATTTCTTTGCAATTTAGGGTTTCGAGCTCTTGCAAGTGGAACGCTTTTGAATTAACTGCAGAAGCAAGTAAGGAATTTTATAAGGGGATATAAGAACCCTCCAAGGCCTTACTACGCTGATATCTCCCGCACTGTCGAAATTTTAAATGTCAAATACTCGGTTTAGGTTTATGAGCTAACTTCCGGGGTCGACAGTTAGCCTTTTCAATCACTTGCGCTGCTCTTACCACAGTCCCTTTTGGTGGATTTCTGCTTCACAGGGTATGTAATAATCGACCAGTAATTTGTGGATATAAATCTATTTATTCTTGGATTAGAAGCCGCGTAGCGCAGCTGGGAAAGCGCTAGTCTTGCATTAAGCGGTTCAAATCCCGCGGGGATCGGATTTTTCCGCAGCCTTTGCGATTGGGATTGGGCTCAGTGAGACCATTCACAGTTGGGCACCAAATTACTATACTCTACTCAGAACCACAGACGTAAGAGATAAAGTAACAAGGTCAACACATCACGAAGACACACACCGCACGGAATGGTTGCTGCGCAAGCACAAAATGCGCACTCCAACTATGTATTCCGAATCCGGGGCAAGTTGAGCATTGTACCCCCAGATGCTATCGTACGAAACACCACCAAGGTAAATGAGGTTGCAGATAATACATACATACATACATTCTTGGAACAAGTTCTGAATCTGTTTCACAGAGTGTGTAATTATAGGCGAGTCATTTGCGGTTATAAATGTATTTTTTGATTACAAGCTTTAAAATCAGTTACAAGCAGGTGACGCGTTTAGGAGATGGTGAGGCCATGGCTAAATAATTTTTGGCGGATTATACACTATTTTAACTTGTCGTATTTATTATATTGAGTATATGCTATTTGTTATGATATTTAATGTTATTGGCTGCACTATGGAACCATTTTGGTAGACGTTGAAAATATATCTCGTTATTAGCTTGACTTAGTAAGTTTGGTGTATATCAACCTTGGGGAGGTCCGACCGAAGGATTTATGCTTCGCCGAGGACCTGGCGCCCTTTTCTTCGATAGCATCTCTTTCAGTTAAGCATAGTTTCTTCGCTTTGATGGAACCCCGACCCTCACGGCGAGTTAGCCGACCTAAGCCGTTATCTAGCGGCTGACAAAATACCTAATACAACTTTCGTCAACAGGTAAGGCCTAAACCTTCTCTTCTTCCTCACAATATATCATATGTACTTGTTTCCTTTCACCTACTCCTATGTCCAGTAAAATATAATTTATTTTTCAACGAATGCTCTTTTCTACATCATATCAAAGCCGCTTCAGTTTATCTTATCTAATTTTCACATACCTATCCGCTTGCTACAAATAAATTAAATACATGTATAAGATAAACCTTCATAATTGGAGCAGGGATATACCATCTACGTTTTTATTTCCTAATTTTGTTTAGATCAATTACCCATTTTAATAGAACAGTTAGTTATTATTGTTCATATCCATAGTGTTTTCATGTTGCCATCCTTATGAATTTACTCTATAATTTTCGTAAGTGAATTTCTAGTAAATAAATATTAAAAATCTATGCATTATGAGATAATAAAGAATGATATACGTATAATATAGAACCACTTTTAATTAGTCGTTTAACGTATTTCCTAAAAAATGCGGTCGTTGAACTATTCTTCCATTTACATGAAAATGTCCTATTTGAGCTTCAGTTCTAATCAAGCAAAAGCAAATCTAAAACCTGCATTTTTCTGAATATAACTGAAAAACAAAGTCGATGAAAAACAATCAGGAGCAACTTTACAAATTACCCAAACAGATTATATTGCTCACCAATAAATGAGAATCGCTGAAAGCCTGCATTTGGGGGATGAAAGTTGCTTTGTGGTAGCAATTACTTACATATTTTGTTTTATTCTTTTACTCGTTCTCCCTTCCCAGTTAACGCTTTGTTCTTGTAGGGGTTGTAATCGTTTCAAGCCCTATCATGCGTAATGCCCCTAGGTGAAGTCAGCTGAATATTGTCTATCAGGCAGGTGCAGATTAATTTTCATTCGAAGAATATTTTCAGAAAATCATATTCTGCTAAAAGCCCATAAAGGCGGATGTTTAAAACTGATCAATATCAAAACCTCGCTTTGCTCTGCCTACAATTAAATTTGCTCTAAATGTGAGTGAACTGCTTGAAACTTTTGTGGAAATGAGAAAATTTGAATACCAAAAATCTGGCACACCAGATAACGATTCATATGTCTTGTTTGAGACCGATAACGACACCGTCGGTTTGTTCGTAGCTTTAGAAGAAACATTCGTGGTCTAATTATAATTTTGCGTGTCACTTCAACTTTTTAATTTCCTTTCTTCACCTTCCCACCTTGAAGTGCCAACTGTAATTCAAATGAATGAACAAAATTTGTACATTTTAATGGTTTCTGGTTTATAGCTTAATGTATAAGATACTTTTGTAAAATTATAATTTCCCAAACGTTAATTTATGTAGCAGTAAGGTAGATTTTATTTAGAAGCAAAGAACGTGCCTGTTCGATAGTTTTACTATATAAATTCAAATAGTGTCCTGTGATTTTAGAACTATAAATTTGTTTAAAAAAGCACATTTTGTGTACACTTAATTAAATGCAGCTAGTACATGTAAAAATTGATCAAAGAAAATATCTCAAAATAGCCACGATTAAAGTTCAAAATAACACCAATTTACTGGCTTCTAGGTATTAATCAGACTTAAGCACGTCATTGCTATTCAAATTGCACAGAAATAAATTGCTTGCAATAGATCTACCCCGCTGTTTCCACATTTTTGAATTTTACTGGAGGGCAAATAATTTAATACTCTCGGCTGTTCATTCATGACTGCAGGGATAAAAACAAACTTTTACGAGTTGAAGTGGAAAGTAATTTTTTACCGGGTACATACATTTACGACAAAACGCTGATATAAAGCAAATGCGTTTCCAACTTTTAAAAAACATATTAATTTTACGAATGTCAACTTCAAGAAAATTTAATAATACATTGTGATGCATTCATGCAGAAAGGAATAAGCTTATATTTTATTTTTTATTCAGACTTTATATTTCTGGAGAAATTAATATTAATGAAAATTCCGAACAGTATATTATACAAATGTAAATTTGAACGTCCCAACTGTGGTGAAGTGTAGATTGGTCAATTTTTCATCTAAAAAATTCCCATTCTGTGATTTATAGTTGCAGAACACGTAGCTGCAGTCTAGCAGAGTTCATGCAAAAATAATAGCAGTTGGCTCTAATATATATTTTCAAATAGTTACAGGAAGTACTTGCAACACAAAGTTTAAATAAGAGCTTACATCTCTGTCTTGATGTAGTACCTTAAAATAATATTATTAAATCTACTATAATGTTATTTATATATTATATATATATATATACACAAAATATTACAATATTAGGTAAATTCACTTGCCAATTCTTCTGAACTGCGATTGTGAGAAGGTAAGATTTTCTTAGTCTATAATAGAAAGTAAAATTGACATTTAAATAAAATTTAATAAAATTAATAAAATAAAATTAACAGATTGGAATAAATACAATTATAATACTTTGGAATTTGGAATTTTTTAAGAGGCGATCATTAATTACATGACAAATCAATTGCAAATATACATAGTATTATGGAAGTCCACGTCATAATTTTAATCGGCGATAGAACTCACCAAGCTGAACAACTTTGCTATTTATCGTTTTTCTTTTAATCGTATATTTTTGCAACGTTTATACCGCCTACATTTGACGAGCTGAAATGTAATGCAAGTTAAAGGTGAACTACCAAACTGCACTAAAACTGCATGCAGAACTCTTGTCGCATAAAAGCATGCTATCAAAGACATGTTTTTTGTGTTTTGTGCCATTAAATTAAAATAATATTTCATAGGCATTCCCCTTGTTAGAGTAAAGCCATATTGACTAAATTTTGGAGATGTTTTCGAAAAAAATACATAGGAGAAAGTTCCATTGCATGAGATACCCGGTTTGGTTAAGTTTACGTGGACTTCTATAACACCTTGTATATGATTAAATTCAAATTTTCATATAAATCTGTTTATTATACGCACAAATTCCTTTAGCGATCGGATGTCACCACTTACTTAACTTCTTTTCAATGTGTTGTTTCTTATAGTTAGCATCTACATCGGCTTTTAAGTGTCCTTTGTTAATTTATGATATGTAACAAACTTAAATGGCGATCAGTGTGATGGGGGCGGGTCTTAAACTGATATGGGGGAGGGTTCTCTCTCTGGAAATAATTGTACCATGGCAACTCTCGCATCACGGGATCCATCCGTAGTAGGTCGCTACCTTGATAAGTCATCGGCGGTTCTCAGTTCCCATATTTGGACCTTGCTTTATTTCTAGAACTCTAAAAATGCTTACTTGACTTCCACGCGCAATCAGTGCGAATCTACCAGTGCTGTACGGAAGGTTTCTTCAGGGATGCGTCGATAAACGATACAAGTCGTTGACAAACGGTATCAGAGATCGATATGAAATTTCCGCAAGGCTTAAAGACCAGAACTCAAAATTTCAAACTTAGTAGACTGAATTTTGGGGACATTTGCCAAAACTGCACATCACAAACACATAAACCCTTAGCTTCACAGTCTTTGATCAACTCCAAAAATGAAGGTCCCGTTTAGCGCCGTGAACACAAAACAAGCTCTCTACTCGATCATTGCTGATTCGTTACTCAAACTTAGCAGCCCTGTCTCGCATTGACTTTAACGTCACGGGTTTAACGAGACGAAAATACTAACCCCTTTCTCATATTTGTGAGCGCCAAATACAATCCGGCATTCAATTTCCGAATGATCCTAACAACTTCACCACTTCGCCATACACAATTCCATACGGAAAAAGTCAGCTGGACGCAGAGGAGCTGTAAACAGGGAAAAAACGTCTAGTAAGTTGAAACATATTTAGATGACATTAATTTTCTTAAAGAGGGATCGTAGGAAATACCAGAACTATAAAGGTGTGAGCGTAATAGCAACAATGAGAAGAGTTTAAGAAAGCTGTTACGGTATAAACTGGTCGTTCAGACACTTGACTGAACAAAAACAACGCTCACCCTAATTTTGCCTCCACAGGTAGTTGTTCCGCTAAAAACTCAGTGGGAGGGGGGTTTGTTTCGACACGTTACAGCTTAGGGCGAGTTGTGGTCACTAAGGATGCTCATTACTACAAAGAAAATGGGAAAAACAAACGGGGGCTATGGAAATTGTTGATTAATACTCAATCTAACTTGCACTTGCCCAAAATCTAAAATACAAATGCCGTTACTTTGCTTCGGTGCCTATGGGAGACATTCCACAACTGCAGAAAGTGTTACCTACGTTTGGTAATCTCCTAGCAGTTGCCTGGGTACTGTACAATAAGCGAAACAGCACACAAAGACAATTCTTTATAGACAGATTGCCCGAAATCCGTTTTGAACATATGCAATTAATAAGTGCTACAAGGAAGACATAAACAAAATGAGTAGCAGGACAAAGATAGAATGTAATCATGGCTAGGTAAATTTTTAAACTAAAATTAAGTCAACGGAACAAACACTTCTGTCACATATTTTATCTGTCATTAAGAGTAGAAAGTGAGATTTTCTAGGTGGGTCAAGGGAATCAAGTGTCTTGCGGTTCTGGACGGCTTCTTCGGGTAGGTCTAGGTCTCAGACTAGCGGCTTCGGCCAAGTCCAGAAGGCATAGCAGCCTGCGGATCTTCTAGTTAGACTGGTCGCTGAATCGAAGTATCTTTAGCAGCCTGGGTGCTTTGCTTTATACCTTTCTGGGTCTCTTTAGCTAGACTATTTTCGAGGGAAATTTGAGAAGGATTGCGCCAAACTCCGCTGTACGCGTCATCGCTCATCGCTGGGCTCTTTGATTTATCTTCAATTCGCCCGCACAAGTTCAAGAGCTGATTATGGCATATTAACGACAAACACATTTGAACTCATTAATTATGCGTAGAAATACTAATTGGTTGTTTCCCTATTTCATCATTCCATTTACGTGTTGGCAGGATTTTTACTTTCTTTTTCCTGCTTTCCATTTTCCATTCAAACCGTAATTATTAATAAGTGTTTACTGGATAGTCATATCGATTGCAGGTTATATTACTGAAGTATACATATATAATCATGTCTAGCGCCGATACTGATTTTTCTACTTGCTGTCGTCGCCAATTTGTTTTCTCCGTAATTTTCTCTTTCATTTAATTTCTTTTGCTCTATTACAATCTAGTGCCATCCAAGTGTTTTTCAATTTATGTCTTTGTCTGCCCCTTGTTGTCTTTTTAGCCCTCTCAATTTCCTATGTCAAACTATACCTTTACACTGCCGATTTTATTATGAGAATTAGAGCGACAGTTATTAATAATGTTTTAGTAGTCAAAGCGACTGGAGATAATATTACTAAACTATTTTATTAATAACTTTGCATCTTTGCAATCAATTACACATTCGTTATGTAATAGCAACTACAGTGAATATTATAGTATAAGGAGATTCTATAAAAATGCATTATATTACATCTGGCAATTAATTAAAAATATATCTACAAACTTATAATATAAATTACAATTAATTTTTTATACGCTACATTAAACTTGCTGTGTTCAAAGTAAAACCTCCCAATGCTCTGCACAAAAATTGATTTTCTAATTAACCAGACACAGCTCGAAGTACGTTAATCAAGGAAGTTTGAAGGAAGAAGCTTCTCAGATTTGCAGCTAATCGTGGACGTGTGATTTAACCACAACTTAATTATTGGATCGGCGTGTTGCAACTTTTTCCATCGCTTCATCCTTATCATGAGCGTCAGAGTTTCCCGTTTTTGTGTCGGTTAAACAGGGTAGAAAATTGCGCGAGATGAGCCAACGCAAGGATGCTGGCAATTCCGAGTATTTTTATCAATATCGGTAAATGATTAATTAGGGCGTTTTTCAGTTTAAGTTGAGCTCCACCGAGCAATTGCTCGTTTACATCAACGCAGGATGTCAAGTGGAAACTCCTGCTTTAGAATTGGACATGAACAAGCCTAGTTAAAAGCTGAGGAAGTGTTAGTCTCGTCTGCAGTATAGCAGTATAGGCGAAGTGACAAGTTTGTCAGTGCACCATTTGAGAATGACAGAGATAAAGTAAGTGACATAATAGTAGAACACGAAACTAATTGAGCTACCGAGATGACGTGACTCGTCTGCTGGTTTTTCTCGGCGCAATCGATTGGGATTTGTCCTACTTCCAGCATTTCCCCCAGAAACTTTCGTAATTGGATGATAGCACGCCTATGAAATTTTAAATTTCTGCTTGCGGTTAATGCGATCGGATCCCGACCATTTACATGCTCTTAGAAGTCGAATGTGCCCCGATGCGCTGCTCAATGCAGTCGGCATTTTCAAAAGCGACTTGTTTGCTTGCATATCGGGTTTCTGCGAACTCATCAAAGGTTAGCAAGAGAAAAATGAATATTGAACGCAAACCGAAGTTACTGATATGAAAACTGAATGCTAGTAACTAACCACTTTGAATATAGAAATCGTATATTCATACTGAACTCTCCCAGATAGATGGTGTAAGTCCTGTCTATGCTTCCTCTATTTATTAGGGACCATTTCTAAAAGATATATATTGAGTGTATTAATTTCTTTTAGGGCAATAAAATAGTTTTATATCTTATTATTTTACAGCTGTATGACTACTATAAAATAATAAATTTCGGAACTAAGGGCAAATGTAGAACTAACTTATAATAATAATTTGTTAGTTGCATCTGTTTGTAGAAGTATACGGTTTGTTAGAGAAATGTTTAATTCCCAACATTGAGGAAAACCAGTAAATTTACTTAATCCTTAAAAGCAATTGAAAATTCAGGGCGCCAGGTTTTCTACTTACCCTCACCAATCCAACAAAACCATCTGAGGAAGTCAAGATACTACAAAAGATGGGTTAAAAGGAAGTACACAACCAAAGAAAGAGTCGAGGAAAAGACAACAATAAAAACCGAAAATATAACGCGTTTATTCAATGTCTACACCTTAATATATCCAAAATATTGAACGCAGCTTCTATAAGTGCTTCATTACTATTAAAACAAAATTCCAATCAAATCAGGGTCAGTGTTTAATAATACATTTTGACATTCTGTAATCAAGCAAAATAAATTACCACTACGCAATAAAAGACCACTATGGTTGCAAAATATGGCGATTGATTCAGAATTTGTTCCGAACAAAACAACAATTATTGTGAAAACCCAATCAGTAGGGAAGCACGGTAACACAGCAAGCACAAAAATACGAAATACACGTATCAGCCATCTGCTATTATTCACCTGAGCTAACGTCTAAAAAATTATTTCGCTACTTTTGTCTGTTCAACTCCATTCCACCATTTCTATATTGGAGATGTTTTCAGTAGATCGACCTTTGAACTTCAATTGTAGTCATGGAAATAGAAAAAATCACAGTAGGAGATATTGGGAATGCGTGGGTTGCTACAGCGAACGATTTTTTTTCTCAAAGAGGTCCTCAAAATAACGGCTGTATAAATTAAACCGCAAAGGGAGTTAATAGGATTCTGAAATTTTTTCTCCCACGTCAACTGCTTTGCAATTAATTTTTAGAAACTGCAAGTGGGATTCTACCAAGAATTAATACATATTTTGATTGATTATTTATTTGCACTAAAATATTTGACTAATATTAATTAGGACAGCTTCCCTCGTTAGTATTGAGTCTGTTCTGATTAGTACTTCCTGTATTTATTTTTCCAAACTAGAATTAGTTTTGACACCAATTGTTATACTTCTTACTACAAGGTACATTTCATTCTTGCGCTGTGAAAATGTAATCCATCTTGTGGCAAAACTTTCAGGAATTTCAGTTAATGAACTACCTCTAAGCAGAATATACTATAATCATTACAAATCAGTAAGTTGAAATAAAAATTTAGAAATTTTATAGTTAGTTTTTACATTCCTCGAAGGAGTTTACACTGAGACTTGGCGAGTCAGGAGTGTAGGATTAACTATTTTTCCATTTCTGATTTTATTTTCTTCTGGTCACTGTAATTTTAAAATTGCATTTTATTTACATACAGCAAGCTTAATGTTATTGTCTCAGACTATCGATTTTTGTTTGTTTTTAAAACTATTGGCTCTTCTTTGTATTTAAATTTTTAGTTATATTAAGTTTTTACATTTACTGTCAGCGTCATAAGCAAATATGAATTTTAAATAACAAATATGATGCTTTTTCCCATTCAGGTATTGTTCAAAATATAAAAGAAATCAATGTCACGGTACACCTGAATTAATTCTTCTAAAACATGGTGAGCTTTCTGATCCCATTTGGTCTATCTGCTGCTATATAGGATATAATCTTTCATTCATATAGCTGAAAAATACTGTAGGCGGTTTAAGCTCTTTTCTCGATTGCAGAACAAAAATTCCCATTTGTCTGTCTCTCATCACATTTTATAACAAATTTCAAGTTGATATCATGCACAGAACACGATTTCTGTTAGAAAAATATAAGTTAAAGATCATTATTAAAGAAAACTATTAGCAGTGAACGGAAATGCTTGGATTTTATTTAAAACTGGCGGTGACCTACCCGGAGTTTCCGGGCATAATATTACGTGATCATATGCGTGTATGTTTTGAAAAAAACTATTTTCGAACAATTTAATCAAAATGAATGAAAAATCATGAGAATTGTCTCTGTTCAATTGGGAACATCACTTTTCCATTGTGGTATTCCGGTTTTTCCATACTGAAAAAAATGTCAATTGTTCCTAATTTTCCGAGTTTTCCACTTCGATTTTCCCATTTTTCTCTTCGAAAATCCATTCAGAAACGAAAACATACAAAATCCCATACAAAAATACCATACAAAATCATCTTTTCGATTTTCCGAATTTTCCGACTTTTCCGGTAAATTTCCCAAAATTTACTTTGATACAAACCTTGTCCTGACAATTACGAACACAACAAAAAAAATGAGCCAAATCGGTCAAGCCGTTCTCAAGGTATGATGTACCCATACATGCGGCAATTGATTTTTATTTATGTAGAAGATAGAAGATTATACTTTAAGCGCATTCAAATGAGTTTTAAAACTTCCCAAATAAATATTACTACCTTTAATTTTTCTTCTTCTCCTACTTTCTTCTAAACTGGGTGGTGCACCTCGTTTTTGGGTCCTGTTCCAGCCAACCCTCTGCATCACATATCTTATACAAATTCTTCAGTCTTTCTTGAGTATTTGTTTCAGTTGCAGTATTAAAGTAAATAAATAATAGTCATCTTACAGTTTTACAATTGTGCCAGTGCTCTTAGTTGGGGCAACTATACAATATTCTAGTATTTTTAAAGTTATAACCATCAGCATTATTAATTAAAAAAAGATATTTTCATTGGACGCATTGGTATTTATTACAATTTACTTTATGGTAGTTGACCATAACCTCACATTAAAAATAAATATGGTTTATCTACAACCTATGCAATTTCATATTGAATTATGATTTCTATCATTATTATTACAATAAGAAAATTTTATCTGGTAAGAACTGCAATTAATCCCTTTTTATCCCTCATGTGGTTTATTTGCCTTTACCCCACGAGCATCGGCTACTCAATCCACATTGGTGGTTAAGGTTAAACTTCAGTGCCTTGATATACAAATTACTATTATTATAGAAGATGATAAAGTTTAAATTTTATCCACGAGTGAATCGTTGAAGAGTTCAAGAGTCGATAATAATAACTTTATCGTCGTGTATAATACAAAATTTCATTATAATTTAATAAATTAATCAATCAATATCTAAAAACATAAATGTTGTATTGGCAGCCGTAAAAAGTCATAGTGACAATTTGGAAAGTATCAAGAGATCAGATAAATTTATAATTAGAGTCGCCCGTAATTTGTGTTATACGTTTGGCAGTAGTGAAGTGTATAGTCAATCTATGTCAAATTCGAAGTTAGTAGGTTAGGTTTTGTTTGTTATAAGACGCAGATAGATACAAAACTTAACCTGAAAATCTCCAATTTGACATAGTTTGACAGTGCTACCAATAATGCACTAGTGAGTGGCACGGTTTTTATCTCACTAGTGAGTGACATAAATAAATTAATAATAAAATAAATAAAACCATGTTTTGGTGAAATGAACTACAACTTTAACCTAAGAAGTGAATAAAAATTATTAAAAATTTAACGTTTTTAGAACAATCTGTTCACAAGATGTTTTATCGGACTTTTTCCACTGTCTTGGGTGTTCACACGACGTTTCGGGAGTTTTTGATCTACTTCCGTCTTAAAGTGCATGAACTCCTGGTGTCCTGGTTGGTCCTGAGAAGGCCTGATTTTTGTACGTCTTTTCACGTCGTGTCTACTCCGAGGTTTGAACCCGGGACCACTGATCGTTGTGATTACTAGTCTGCCACTCTTACCACTAGGCCACCAGCGCGGTTATATATTTTAAAATTTAATTTATGTTGGCAGTGATGAGTAAGGGTACTTAATAATATAACCTGTACAATTTTGACAGAATCACTCACTTTTTACATGATGTTTAATACTGAACACAAGGTGGTGCTGTATATGGAAAGTGCGGGAAATCGTTTTGAACAGCTGTAGTTGTTTTTGTTACTAACATTTTTATGTATTCAACAAAAATGTTTGTATTTGTTAAAATGGCATTCCTGATATAACCTTAAACTGACAGATATAAAATGCCAATGTGTCTTTTATTACCACGACTGCCAACAAAATTATTTGACAAAATAATTCCACAGCCCTCTAGAGGGTAAAAGTTTTCGATCATACTGTATATGTTACCGCTATATGCGCAGTAGAGTAGTTTTGTAATTCTCTGCGGAGTAGTGGCAGCGTTGTGTGACCACTGTCAAAAATGGCATCATTCAGACAACAATCCACTTTATCAACAAAATTTGTTGTTGTAAATTTGTATGGCCGCTATGCACTTTACATACAATAAAAATTTGCATGCAAAGAAAATTCAAATGCACCTACATGTAGCTCCATTTTATTTTTAGTTTTAATAGTTAATGTTCAACAATTCTAAATGGTGAGCGAAGCTATGGCACTATAGGAAACAATATCTGGATAATAAAATTCTGACACAGGGATAAAGTAAAAATGTAAGAAACCTATTTCAAGATTTTGTACATATTTTAAAATCTAAAAAGAAATAATGAATTTCATCTTGTTAATGCGCTTAAACATATATTTAAACAACCATATTCGACTAAATTGGTACTTACCTTCTAAGCGATGTTGAGTTATTTGTTATGATAATTTTAAATAAAATTAATCCAACAAAATGCTCAAGATCCACGCCTATATCTGATTTATAAATGACCATCTCCCGAACGCAACTCGGAAAAGGACCGCGGTGGCAAAATAATACAACAATTTACTTAAACACTACTCGTAACAAAAACAAACGCCCAGGTTCTACGACTTACACTGACAGACCCCGCAGAACCGCACGATGTAGTCGAGAGATGAGCGACGAAAGATGAGCTAAAAAGGATAATAAACACACACGAGGTCGGTAGCTCAGTGGTAAGCATCCTGACTACTGATCTAAGGGTCGCGAGTTCGATTCCCGGTTCCGGTAAAATTTTCAAAAATAAAAAATGCCATCATTCGGAAGTGATGTAAAGCCGTGGGTTTCATGCTACTACGATGTGTAGCATGTAAAAGATCCGTTACTATGGTTGGAACTCCTTACTCTCGGCAAAATTCTGTGACTAAGGTACCTGGTACTCTACATGCCTAGACCTTGTCTATTAACAAACAAACACTCAAGAAAACAACAACAGCTATTGCCAAACATAAATGTATTTTTTTAAACAACGGTTCTTATTACACCGAAAAATATATTTAGGGTCTAGCTAAATTCCAAACCAAAAAGTATATAGTTAGATGAGGTTAACAATATAACCTTAGTAATCCGGTAGTAATGCTAAAGCGTTCACCCAAAATTAAAATTTAAGCGACTTGACCTGAAATGTGACTGGAGATTTGAGTAAAATATGCAACTAACAGCCAGTCTTATAAGGCCACTATTCTGACGTTAACTTTAATTCGCTGTTAAAATAAACAAAAGCACATCAAAACGTTACTCCTTATGACATTTTATTCATTAGTAAACAAATTTTTATGGGCTTTTGTTTATTTTAACAGCGAATTAAAGTTAACGTCAGATTAGTGGCCTTTATAAGACTGGCTCTAAATCAGATAAATAATTTATATTCCAAAGTATTGAAGATCTGTAAGTCGATTTCGGTTGAAACCATTCGAGGTAATTATTTTAAAAATGGATTTACAGCCTCCTCGTTTAGTGACTCAGCTAAAACGTACATAAAATTTAAGATTACATAGACAATTACTGCAATAGTTAATTACGTTATAGGGTTCCAGCTTTTGTATGTATTTTGCTTCTTTTGCGTATGATTTTCCGCGCAACAGTATTGATTTCTTGGTGAAAGCATGTGACGTGACCCGCTTTGCTTTTGTTTATAACCGCCATTTAGACCAACTTTAAAATGTTTATCGAATAACAACCAGTTTAAAAAACACCCGAAACACGTTTTTAGGCGCGGCTAAATTCGAGTATAAAAACAAATGTGTTATTTATGAACCCTAAGATACAAAGTTTTACTTATTTAATGTCATGCTAAACTATCATAAAAATGTAACGTAAATAAGATTTGGTTATGATATCTTGATTAACAAAGCATCGTCCAACATTTGTTTTTGCGCATTTACAGTTAAATCAGACAAGTGTAGCCCATATTTTATGTATAGCAGCAAGCTTTCCAGTATTTTTTTTCTACAGCCATTATCAGTATAAAAGGGTTTTGTTAATTATTGTGTGATAATAAAAGTATAAGAAGGACATTTAATGCAATATACGCATGAATACCTTATTACCTTTAAACCTAATGATCACCTACATCGATAATACTAACATTACAATTTAGACACCCATCTGTTGTTACATTACTTGTTATATAGTTTCTTTAAATTCTCTTGACTGACTATTAAAAATTCTCGCTTGTCACTGTCTGGTAACATTTGAGTTTGTTTAGTTACTAACCAGATATAATTCACTGCATAGGAAACTGCAAACACATTTAACTTTGTTTATCTTTGATTAATAATTAACTGTGACTCAATCGGACTTCCTAAGAATTGATTTTAAACCGCTAACCTCATGTACCAAATTATATATGCCCGTTTCTTATTCTGTATCGCCATTATGAAGCGCACAACTGTCTGTAAGTGAAACATGTTTTACTTTAATGATTTCTCTCTAAATGTAAACTTTATAGTAGCTGTCTTGATAAATGAATCAAGCTTTCAAAAATACTGGTTTTGATTGAAGAGTTTTAGTTTGATTTACTGACTTGAAAACGAATTCCGATTACTTAATTAAAACGTTTTATCAACCAGTCGTTCGTTACTATCCTGCAACTTAATATAATAATTCGGCAAACTATGCAGTTTTAATTGCACTCGAAAGATTAAATAAAATATCTCTGACCTGCACTTCTGATCACCTGCGCCGAAAAACAAGAAAATTTGCAATTGGTCACAATCGATACGTACTACTAGGTGGTATGGTTTTTTTCTAGCGTGCCATCTGCAGTCAAACAGACGGGGAGGCGGCACTGTAGACGGCTCCTTCAGCATTCGATGATTTGCGATACATTATCGGGGGGTTACCTAAGGTAACTCCTTCAAAGCTTTAAATTACAGGGGGCCAAAAGGTGGTTTTACTTCCAACATACCATAAACTCCAATTCGATCAGATGGATGCAACTATTCACCAAACCATAACATCAAATTTGATGGTTTTTGGGAAAAATCCATTTACTAAACGTCACCGAAGAGAAACCCAAAAGTGAAGATATCAAAGTTTCCAAAATGAATACAGGAAAATTGCTCCCTATAGCCAGCCTGATATATACAACGGCGTCAAAAGTAATCGAAAGTACTGTAAAAATACTTGAATATTAAAAATCGATCGTCACATAAAGCAAGCAGAACAAGTATATTTAAATTCGCCACTGAGCTACTGCTATATCAGTGACAGAATTTGGTACAAAGGTTTTGAATTATTTTATTTTTACAGCTGTATTACTTAATATAAAACAGCCGCATCAGCACACTTGCTTACAAAACATTACTTTTAATGTTCGTTTGATGTTATATTTTTTGTTCCTCTAATTCCGTTACAAAGAAATTTCATAAATGTGATTGCTTGTACATTCGCGCACGTAAAAAAATGGTCTTACAAAACGTAATTTGAATGCACAAGTACATCCTTAAATACAAACAACAACTATAGCAAACATATGGCATATTCCAGTATTTAACCATTTTAGATTTATTTAAGAAACCTCTTCAAATGGTTAAAAAATAAAACTTGGAATACGGCTGTAAAAATATGCTTTTATCTGTCACCGCAGAAATCCAGTAAATAATGAATATGAATAATAATGATTTCTTTTATTCAAATTTCCATATCGTTTCGAGACGATACCGCAGGTTTTATAGCCGCCAACCCAAAGCTTTCCAGCATTTTAGTAGCTCCTTATACCTACGGATAAAGCTCTTGTTTTGTAGCTACAAGCTTTTAAAAAAGAGAATTTCGGTTTTGATCCAACCCTATTACTTTTTAGGGTTCCCCTTTGAGGTTGCTGCCCCCGAGACCTTCCGTTTGAGCATAGATGTCCGCGGAAACTTTGCAGAAACGCGGGTTTAAATTAGTTTTCATAATCATAGGAGGCTCGCCTTTATCTACAAGATTGCTATTGGCAAAAATTTTAAATTAATATTAGGCACGATAAAATCTGGCAAGGCGCAGACCACTTATCTCTTTGACACGCCAACGCCGCCTAGCATTTTTCACCGGCAGTGAATAAAAAAAGTTGAAGTAATCTCGGTTTTTATTCTTGTATTGTCTCTGGGGTGGGAATTCGTCGAAACTTTTTCCAAATAAAGCCGTTGAAAGCGCAAATATAAAAATCACTTTCCCTCGCATATTTCAACACAGAACCAAATTATTTGAGCATGCAGCGCTCTCATCGTTTCGTGATTTCAAAGAATATCATCTAATAAGCATTTTTGTTAGCATGCACGCTTGTGTGGATATTTTCCCCAGGCCTTGATTGAAAAACGCGATCCGGGAACAAGACGTGCACATGGAATACTAAATTAGTGTGTGCCATAATAAAGCCGCTGCAAGAATGGCTGTTTTGGAACAGCCGAGTTTATATTGTCGCGCTTACTGCGAGATAATACAAAACTCTGAGATCCTTTGATTTCAAATACGCTTTTTTAGTGCTACTTTGCGTGTATGGAAGGCAATAAAAATCTCTTGTCGGGAGCACCAATTTAAATCCTCTCAATAAATGGATTTCCCGCGATATAACAGATAAACTTTAAAAATCCACTTCTATATCGGCTTAGAGGATTCATACAAAATCTGTCAGCAAAATGGAAACCGTCTGGCAACCAAATTAGCTTATATTTATTATGGGCATAAATTCCTATTAATACAAATTTTCTAGATGGGAAGGTACAGGAAAGCTTTTACTGCAGTTAATCTCCGTTTTATTGCTTCACAGATATTTGAGAAGAGTTGAAATATGAGAATTAAAATGCATTTTTCTATTTGCGTTTACAAGCATATTATGTAAGTAGCGAATTTTAAAAATGATTTTTGTCTTATTTAGACATATTTTTGTGTTCTGTTCTATTTATTATTTATTACTATGTGTAGTAATACTCTGAAGGTAGGTAATATTGATTTAAACTGTGATTGTTTTGTTTGTTACGGACTAGATCTAATCATTTAGAGTAGTTCTGAAACCACAATGTTTTAGTCGCTTATTATTTACCTAAAATTTTGCAATTTACTGAAACATTTTCAATATATTGTAATGGTATGATGCTTACATCAATTCTGGTTGCATAACTTACTCACAATGATGAAAGATCCAAATAGGCCCAGAGTTGGTATTGTATTTATTGCAACAATAAGAGTCATTACTAAACATTGTTAATTACATAAAACAAAATTATCAATAACTGTAATTAATTAATAAAGGGTAGTAATTGTATAAAATTATATCGTCAGGGTTGCGACCAGCTTGTATTCAAATTTGTGCTCAATGTGGCAAATGTAGCTAATTTTATGATGACTGACACATTAATTGTATAACGTCAGAAGACGATAAAGAAATCGCTTTAGTACAAAGGTGTTTCGAAGCATTACAGAGGTTTAATGCAGCGTTTTTATTCATATCGAAATGCCAATAATCGATGGCGCAGCCAAAGGGTTATAAAATATTATAAGAACGCACAGATTAATGCAAAAAGCAACCTGAGAATTAATGAGCACTAGAAGAATGTGCTATTGGTGTGAATCAGTGTTTGTTAACTGAAAACGAAAAATTGCGACAAATTGTAAGGTTAGAGTTTCCTCAATGACATTTACAAACACCATTATAAATTAAGATCAAAGAATGTACACTTAGAGAAAACAATTGTATATCATGTTGTTATGGTGACCTAGAGTGGCGTTTGCTTTTTGTTGGGGAAGCCAAGCCAAAAGCTTGTGTGTTGTTTGGCTCCTCGATTTTGATTCATTTTGTCGATAAAAGTATATAATTTGTGCCCAGTTGTTGCATTTTATTTATTGCCTCTGTTCGGAGAACAGCTGTGGTTAAATTGACAGTATTCCGGAGTGCAGCTCCAGAGTAAATTGGACTTGGAGCTTCGCCTTTATGTGACCGTCTTCGAAGCTAAGATTCTACAAGTTTTGGAGCTGATATAAGCAGACAGCAAGGTGCAGGCCTAGAAAATCCTCGGTTCATACTCCAGAAGCAAACCGCAGCCGCTGAAATATTACCAGGAAGCAGATACAAGCTTGGCGTCCTTTCCAATCGTGGCCTGTGAGAAGTCGCCTTTCCAGCCAGATTCAACAAGACTGGAAGCTACGAGAAGCGGATAGCAAGGTGCAGGGCCTGGTGGAGGCTTAGTTGGTACTCCAGGGACAGGTAGGAGCAGCTGAAGCCGTTCCAGGAAGAAAATACAAGCTTGGCGTCCTTTTGCGAAGATTACAAGCGAGAACAGCGAACCAGGAGGAAAACAAATGCAGGTTGGCGTACTTTTGCGCTTGAAAAACAAATTCCAGGTTAGCCAAACGTACCTGATTATTAAAAATTCATTGTTATAATTTACCTGATGTTGACTGATTGATTGTTGATCAATTTGTGTTCAAAATACGTTGAATTTTTTGTGTTTCGAACAGCTTTCTTTGGAGTTAATATTTTGAGGTTAACTTTTATTCGTTAGAATCGAGCATTTCCCATACAATGGTTCAATTCATATAAACTGTAACAACCTAACCCTGTTAGAAAGCAACATACCTTTACTACAGTAAAGCATAATTAAGTAATCATATTTTAATTAGCCATAAGTTGTGTTGTGTCGATCGATCAATATTTATTTATTAATTACAAAAATATAATAATATGCACTAAAGATAGGCAGATCAAGATAATATTTCTAAGAAATTTATTATTTTGTAAAAAGCAATAAAAATGATTTGGAAACTCAACATAAATTCAAATAAGGCTTGGATTCTCTATAACAAATTCACGGCATGTGAGCCATTGGTATAGTAATCATGAGTGTTCGCTGTATTGAGCTTTTTTATCTTGTAAAATTGCGAATTGATATGCCCTTAACCTGGCCATATCTACCTTAATTTTTTAGGTTATAACTACGATTTATTTTATACGTCGCTGGTAGCTTACCGGAATGGTAGCCTTAGTGACGTAACACTATTTTCTGAGTAAATCTACTTTATCTATTATAAATTCTGTTATTTTGTATGGTTTGAAAACAAATATTAACTTAATAATTAAGGTAATGATCATTTATATCGAAGGAAGTAGCTGATTAATTTAAATTAAATAGAAAGCAATGGTGTTATCAGAGGTATAGTTTTAAATAAACATACTGCATTGTTATGTTTGTATATGCCCGAAATAAATGTTTCAGACACATCAATAATGAATGCCATCAGGCTGTACATAACGTACCTACACGAGCAACCGTAGTCAGTATGTCACGGTGGCTTCACAAATGCTTCTCTAAGGGTGTTTTTCGCCTCTTAGGGCCTTCCCATAGACGTGGAGCTACTGAAAAACGTATACATCAGGTAGTTTGAAGCGTATGGCATATACCCTTTTACTATGATCGGCGATCGAATTCAAATGACAGGGCCTGCGAAGACGATTCCAACGTTTGGCAATGTGCCGCAAGCACATCTCCCGTTCCCTACATGCGCCACGGAGCACTCCTTGTGTCCGTGCGTCACTGCTGCCTTAAATAGAACGCATTTTTCGTTGACCCATTTTTCTTTACAACATGTACGCTGTATCTGTTTAATTGCCGCAGAACTCGGCTCACTGCTCCGTTGTGGCAATCAAACACGTTTTGTTAAAATGCTCATAATCAAACTAGTATCGTTAATATCTATTACCTGACTGTATTGAGTAAGTTAGATTAACTAACATATCAGGTTAGATCAGGAATAAGTCGATTTTCTTTTTTTTTCGTTCACTTAATGCAAGCCACAATTTTATATTTCAAAATGGTTCTTTAAATCTAAATTTCTTTGCATAGATGGTACCATGAAGCTATTCAAACGTATTAAAATATTAATACAAAAATAAGTCTGGATAATTCTGCTTCATTTCTAATGAAGTATTTAAAAAGGATGGCCTTTAAGGCATTAGGACTGTAATGTTGCAATTTATCCTACTCTCTTTGATTTCATTTACTAGTACTTGCTTGTTAGAGGGGGTTTATGTTTTGAATTTAGAATAACATGTTTGAACTGATAAAGAAGTGTATATCTTTTTATCTGGATTGCTTTAAAATTGTGTAGTACACGTCTTTTGAACGCGAACCCTATTTAGTGATCAAATAAATTATGTTTATTAATTATTAGTCAACTTTAGATTTTGTAATAAACGCATTTTAATATGTTAACATACTGCACACAGCAAACCCCTTTTACAGTCAATCAAAAGCTCTGCAACATGCAAAATGGCCCTATAAAAAATGTATTACCCTTTTAATCAAATCCCCTGCTATAACTGCCAGAATTAACGTAAAATATGTGAAAGTCAACAAAATCCCTTGCTTTCCATTACTCTTTTACTATTCATGGATGCTACGAACTTCCCTATTATGAAGAGAAGTGAAGGACAATTATAGTGTGAAATTATGAAGAGAAATGAAGGGTAATTATAGTGCGAAATTATTAATTCATTTGCGGTAGGCGGGGATAATATAGCATCGCATCCACACCCTTGATGTATTTGACTAGGCAACAGCTTTATACATTTATAGTTTGCTGTAGATGTACTAATGTATAGAGTTGAGTTAAATGGAATAATTTTAAACATTCAAGTGCATTAGCATAAATTTTATAACTTCCCCATGAAAAGCGTGTTTTAAGGTTAAGGGGTCACATATAGAGCAAATAAGTTTATAACTAATAACGTTTATCTGCTTGAAGCATTTTTTTCAAATAAAATCATTGATTCGATATTTCTCCTGATTGTAGGTATCTTTCCTTACTTTGGTATAAAATATTTTCTATGAGCTAAATGTATTTCGTTTTTGTGTTTACCGGAAAACCACAGAACTTTATTATTATAAACATGACTGGAGGAGGTAACACAGCTAAGAATTTTACCATAGGAATTAGCTGGGGTTTACTTGGTTTACGTGTTTCTCATTATAGCTTATCATCTTATCCGTTTAAAAGCGTGTAATCTATGCCGACAAGTACAACTCAATAGAAGCATACACTGACTTGCTGTGTTATTATTTAAACTTACAAGAAGCAAAATAAAATTTCAAAATCTTTGCTGCTAGGGCTGGAAGATTTTGAGCTCACCCAATTAATTCGTTGCTCGAGCTACGTTGTGTATGTTTTCGAATTAAAAGTTCTCAGTAACAAGTTGCTGCATTACGTCTAAATGAGAGCCCAAAAAGTTGCTAATTTAATTATCTAAAGTAGACAGATTAACTGTGTAATGTCAGAAATGTAACAAAACAGACGAAATCGCATTAGCGGAGATAGCTGAAATCCCCATTCTGTAATACAATTTGGAGAAAAGTGGAATATTTTCAGGTTACAAAGAGTGCTTAAAAATCAGGTCATAATGATTATACGTTTTAATTATAGCTCAGATTAAAATGATTATTCTTCTTGCCTCGTTGTGCAAATTAAACTTATATTATACATTTCTACGTTCCAATACCTACTAGCTGTATTTTATCTATAGATAACCATGGTAAGTAAGATTTTAATGATGAGGGTGGAGAAAATGCTTCTTTGTTCATTAATGAATGAAATAGTCCATAATCCATATCAACTAACAAAATAAATAACGTGTTACCGTAACTAAAAAACAGGTAGTATTACCTACACTTATTTAAAAATTATTTATTCAATTTCCAAACTTATTTATGTAACTAAATGTAGGTATTGAAAAAATGGTATATGCCACACGTAAATAAAAAGATTTTATCCATTCGCGAAAATTATCTCACTCGACTTCTACTCCCCTTATGGATAAAATGCCATTTTATTCACTGCGAGCGATTTAATAGTTATGTATGGTACACATAACTATTAAATCGCTCTCAAACTTTTAAGTCGCTCTCTGCAATGCATTTTACAAATAAAACATAAGATCAACACAGCCAAGATTGCGATATTACTATTTCATTAGTTTTTATTCTGTCAAAATTAAATGCATAAGTATTAATAGTATTATTTCCTCAAAATGTAATAAGATGTTGCTATGAACATATTTTAAGCCTTTATGATTACTAGCTGTTACCCGCGACTTCGTTCGCGCGAGGTTTGTTATTTGTGTATTAAATAATGACTAATTATTTTCTGTCATCCCATCCCATCCCATCCTATCCCCGTTCCCTTCGTGGGAAGTAGTTGGAGTCCTAGATGTGAGACAACGGCACAAAGTGAAGGCGTTAATCGCAGCAGTCGAGCAACAGGAGTCGTTCTGCAGGGCGTTCAGCGGCTTCAATCTGCAGGCCAAAGAAGAAGGAGGGGCCCAGGCATCGTGGAACTTGTTGGGACCCGATTTAAGCCCTAGTTTCCATTGAAAAAGCAACAAAAAGATAAGGAAGGTTTATACTAAAAGATTGAATTTAGTGAATTCAAAGCATAGCGTCGGTTTTTTTGTGCACTTCCGGCAGAAGCGTCCTCTGAGTGTTTTTGGTTTGTGACGTGTATTTAGTTACTGGAGTTGTTATCATCTAAGCAACGCTCTAATTCCGTAATCACAGATAATTGTTGAATAATAGCCAATTTCTTTTGCGAATTGTGTTCCTATTGGTTAATAAATATCTAGCATTGTAGCGATCTCGGTGGTTAGATCAGCATAATACAAAATGTTTACAATTAAATTATTAAAAATAAAACCACAATAAGCAAGTTGATAGCAAATGTATTTTCTATAATTTATACAAATCAATATAATACTTGCTAGGATGTAGAGACCCGACTCCTATGAGATTATTAAACTCATTTATTATATAAATAAATAATACAGAACAAGTTATAACCAAATCAAGTTATTATAAACCATAGTAATATATAAACTACATAAGTACAGCATCTTTATTCACTTGATGTATATGTCGTAGGCTTTTAACATAATCCGTCTTTTTGCAAAATGTCTAGTGATTTTTCAAAACGCCAGCGTTTTGAACAAACATTTAATATCATGCAAAGTGACCGCTAAATTTCAGTTATTTTGCAAAATTCCTTGCTGCTACTAGGCAAAATGAACAAATAAATGCTGGATAGTGAATGCATGTGTACTAAGCGTTTACATTTAGTCAGCATGGCAGACAACCTCGGTACGTCACGTGGTTCTGCGAGTAATTTAGAAAATGTTTATCAAATAGATGTAACAGTGTGTGCTGGTGGCTAGTATCGGCAGATACGACTAGTTTTGGATGTGGTGACAACAGTGAAGGTGAATTATGTTTTCCGTGTAACCAAGAAGAAACTAGAGAACGTAAGGCAACAGGCAAAAACAGGTAGTGAGCAAAAGATTCGTCAGGCAAAACATTCAAACTATTGAAATTGGATCGTCTGTTATTGTTGCAATACTTAAAATAGACCCTGGGCCACTAGATGTTCAAAATGTTTTGGGAAAAGTTTTAGAGTACAACAACGGATAAAACACTGCTGGAGCCTGTCGTTTGGATCTGACACAATTTGTTAAAAGCTCCATACCACACCAATATTTAACAACCGCTAAATATCTACTACGACAGCTAAGCTGTCATCTTCTGTAGTCTTGAACCCAACAAATTTGGCCCAAGATATGCTGCTCTTTGTCAAATCACCAGTAAAAGTTAAATATGTGCATGGTTATGGGTTTTTAACGAATTGTGGCAGCAACGGAGTGCGCAAATTATTAAGACCAAGTGAAATAATGCAGAATTGGTGTCCTCGCGATGAGATGTTTGAAACAAGTCGTGTTTATCAAACCAATTTTAGAAGACAGGGATACACAAGATAGTTTTACCAACCGTAAACAACAGTGCGACGCCAAAAAATGTGTATGCAAGAAAGGCGATTTAGTATAATTAACAATTATTTCCATCTAGTATGGCCATGGAATAGTTCCTAATTAATGAATGCAACTATATTTACACTTAAACGTCAAACTTGACGTTTAATTTTCAAGTGACTTATAGTTGCATTCATAAATTTTTGAACTATTCCATAGCTATACTACATACGAATAATTTTTGATCATACTATGTGTTTAACATGATATGTGTTTTTAAAAACATTTATTCAACGCTTACGCATTACATATAAATACGTCGGAGCTCTGATATGGACATGAAATCGGGACAGAAGAACCTAGATGCCAAACCAGAACTAAGCTACAAACAGCATCTTAATCATAGAGTAAACTTATATCACAAAAGAAAGCAAGATCTATAACGGACCAACTTGTATTCCCATAAACGTTATCTAGAGACAGCTTGCATATAGACAAGATGCAAGCTTACCTTTAAGCTACAAAGCAGTTCTAAATACGTAACTCGGGTTCTTACATAATTCAAAATGCCATGATAGCTCAGCTTGCAACACTAAGTAGGTGTGTTATTAAATAAATTTTTGACGTTAAGGTTGTTTGACTGCAGTTCATTTGCTTTTTCCAAAAACGCTGCTGATTCGACTGCTGTATCCGCGGCTATGTCAATTGCCATGTCCTGCAGAAGACCAATGAGAGCTATACAGCTAACTCAACACTTGAAATTTTTACTGTAATTTAAAATTATTTGTTTGGCAGAAGACCTTTTACTTTATAGCATTGACTGATATTTTAATCAAATAAAATGCCCAATATTTTTTATTATGTTTCATAAATTTACAAATATCCTAGACATTTAGTCATATAGAATAATCACGTATTGGTTCATTTTGCCTAGTAGCAGCAAGGTATTTTGCAAAATGACTGAAATTTAGCTGTCACTTTGCAAAATAATGTTTATTCAAAATGCCAGCGTTTTGCAAAGTAACTACAGATTTTGCAAAAAGGCGAATTATGCGAAATGCCTGCAACATATACATACTTATTATACAGATAATCTTATAATATGGGTAATAATTGCAAATTTATAATGACTGTTTATGTAATGTGTATATAAATTACACTTAAAATGCAGATTAGGCCATAATGCTTAAAATAAACGAAATTAAAATCAGTTGAAAATACTAACCATGGCATTACTAGATTAATTCATTGTCCGCCATTTTGTCTGTGTTCTTTATGAGATAGAAAGTTACTTCTTCGAACATTCTTTTACTACGTTTTCATCTTCTATCAAAATTTGATGTGCAAATTAAAAAATTTCCAAGTAACGCATAAGAGCACACATAAGCGGACAAACACAATTAACGAATCCAGATGGCTCCGTTTTACGGAATCCGTGAAAATTATTTAAGTTACATTTGATTTGATATATGTAGTTGTGAGAGATCAAAATGATATATTTTCTCCAACCGTCACTTGGCTGATCTATTCACCCTCTGTCGTATAAAAGTCTAAATTCTAACGGTTTTAAATAACATTTTAAAATGATTAGTCTTGGATTATATCTTTGAAACTTATTAGAGTGATGCGTTAATTTTGGGGTACAGATAATAAACGACTCTGACCATGTTATGCAGTTTACCAATTCTTATAAACGTATTGTAATGGATGAATAAACTCAACACCCACTAGACAAAACGTAGACAGTTCAAAGGCGCTGTGTTTTGTTCTAGCCTTTTAGGTTAGTTGTAGCCTTTGATAGTTTGTTTCAGTTCAAACGGTCGTCGTTGTGAAATTTGACATTACGATGAGGCTTATTTATTACAATTTATTTATAAAATATACACAGCTTTTTCGTATATATTACAATAAAGCTTTAGGACACTCCGTTAAGGTTTTTTCACGTTCATAGAATTTCTTTATACTTAAATGCGTATGTTAATCAGTTAGACTTCCAGGCTTCGCAATTCTGACAGCAATTTATTTAATTAATTTTGTTTGTCGTACGCACGTAATAGTATATTGTACGACTAATGTTAAAAATAGCACTTTTCACACGAGTTTGGGAGTTTGGTAACCACGAGTCGTATTCGAGTGGCATAAAGCCCCACAAGTGTAAAAAGTGCTATTTTTGGATGCCTTCCATTAAATATTTTAGCTACTCTATTGGATATTGCATTTTCACCCGTAATTTATTTCTACTATCTCAGCAACAGGTAAGCGTAATTCAGCCATTATTAAAAGCTAATGACGTTTGCAACAATAATAAAAATGTTGTTTCTCCATGACACTATTTGATACCAATTTAAAAGTTGGAATTTGGGATTTATGGATAAAAATTAAAAATTCGAATTATTAAACCAAAATCGGTATCTGGGGTATTATTTTGATTATAAACAACTTTTCTTAATAACTTTTTGCTGTAACTCTAATACAATGCAAAATATTGAGAATGTGACCCATGTTCTTGATCGTAGTAGGCGAGGCTAATAATGTCTTTTGCTCCCAAGGACAGCAATAGATGGCACTTGGTGAGTTGTACAACTGATAACAAATTCAAATCGATTTATACAAAAACAAAAATACAGGGGGCTTCCATATAAAGTGAAACACATTGTAGATGCGACAGCAAGCTTTGGAAGAAAATCGCATAACCGGAAGGGTGGTGTTTACTCTTGTGATTCTTCAGTTTCTTTCGATTTTTTCAAAAACTGCTCTAACGATTTTTTTTAACTTTACATTTTTCATGTGTATTGATGTGAGATTTTCCAGTTGAATGCCTCAAAAATGGTTTTTTTTTCTCTTTTTCTTTTTTTTCATTAACTCCTATCTTAAATAGAACACCCGGTATATTATTACATATTTGAATTCGGCTTAGAATTTTAGAAAAAAATTGTTTTTCCAACTAACTCTCTATTTTATACGGTTTCTGTAGAATCAGTAATTTTTGAAAATTTTTGACAAATGCTTAAAAACTAAAAATCAAACTTTTGGCTGATTATAAGATCACTGCAAAAGAAAGTTGTGTGTGTGTATCACACCAGATTTTTTAAGTTTTTCCTATCATTCCAAATAGCTAAAAAGTGGCAAAAGCTTTGTTTTCATTTAATTTTTTGAAGGGATTGCCAAAAAATGCGTTTTAATGAAAACCAACTCTTGAAACAATTTATTATTGGAAAAACATACTTTAGCATATCTAAGTGTTTCAGCTAATGACTGCTGATTCTGGAGGAAATAGTTATTAACGTCATTAGGCCGATTGTATAATCCTAGGCCATAGCATAGGTTTATAATCAACCAAGTCCGTCCATATCGGCCGTGTGTAGTTCAATATTTTTCGTAATAAAAGTGTATTCATTTGAAGAACAATTTATTAAACATAATTTAAAAATTACATCACCTTTATGGTCGGCGGCCGTTATACTACTTAACGGCCGGCGGCTGATATCTTTTTTAATAGCTGGCGGCTGTTAGGAATGACTTTACATGTGTTTATTTAGTTATTTAGTTTATTTAGTAAAATGAAATAGCAGTACAGTATTACAAAATAGTTATTTATGTACCAAGGGCATTATGAAGATGTTGATGTCCTTTCGAGGGCAACAGGTTTACAAGCCTGAGGATCTCTGCCTCGAAGGTTTATAAGTCGCCCGAGGGCTATAAACATCAAATAATGCCCGTGGTACATACAATGTTATATTTTCCATTTTGAATATCAAAATACATGAAAAGCTTGCAGAGCAGTCCATAACGCCCTAGAGCACTCTCAGACAGGGCCTAATGAGCAGGCGTTATCATTGCGCTCGTTTATAAAGCCCTAAGGCGTTATGGACTGCTTTGTATACCTGTTATTACAAATATATACAACAAATAATAGATCAGTGGAAAATAAAAGTAATTTATTTTCATGTAATCACCGCCTTCTTCAAATCCAATGGCGGTGTTTCTATTTGGGCATACACAATATGATTTTTTCTTGCAAAACGTACATTTTATATAGGTGGCAGCTGTATCTTTATACAAAAAATATGTAAATACGTAGAAATCCAGTATCTACTTATTACTTTGCGGATAAGAAGTTGTTATATCATGTAATTCCACTACAATTTGATCTATGATTTCTAGATTGGCACTGCAGCTGCATTCGTAGTATATTTTTATCATATCTTGTAAACCAGTGCACACATTTTGTAATATTATTTGATTCTAAAGATAGACCTATTATAATTTCTTTTATAAAATACTCGTTACTCAAAAGAAATATTAACAAAAAAATAATAATGACACAACCTAATCAATTTTATCAAATTTTAATCTATAACCAATTATCAAAATTAATTGTAGGCATAAAAAGCTTATTTTAAAGGTAGAAGACGTAGGTATAATATTTTATGGTTAGAAAATATTTTACAATGTACAGAAAAGATGAAAATCTTTGTAATTTTTAAAGACATATAACCTTGATCAATACGTTATGTTTTTAAATATTTTTAAATTCTAAAATCCCATTAACATTTTAGTATTTATCATAATATGTATTTACTACATTTTGCTGAAACTTGGTTTAGTTACGTTGCTGTAAAGCTTGGGGTTAGTTCTAAATTGCCTGCTTTGTAACTAAGCAATAATCAGAACTAATAATGGTTGTGGGATTCTTTGAAATCACCTTTACATGTATAAGTTATTTAACAATGATCATTTAAATAATTTCCAGTTTGATAAATAAAATGTCGACCTACTTGAACCTGCCAAGACAAATAGAGATTTGATTATTGCATTATTTCGGTCAAGATGTTTTTCAATATTTCTTAAATGTGAAGTGAAAGTTTTTAACTAGATATCATTTCATTACACGTAAAAACATAAGTTGTTTGATTTTGATAAACAGAACATTTCTCAAGCAAGGCGACTTCAAGTAGTATATTGTAGCAACAATGTCTATTTATTATTATTACAAATAAGTAGATATGCTATAGCTGTCGTGGTGATAAATCGTAAACAGGTTGCTTGTTACAGGACAACGCAACAAATTTATGTGTCAAGTCTGCTGTATTTACTCATTATTTACGGAGATTTCACTTGTGTATACATACTAACAATAATAGTCAGTTTAGAAACCTGTGATTGATTCGTCGAATAAAATTTCATTTAATCAAAACCTAATTGAATTGATATCTTGAAACAACAAAAAATACATTTGCAATAGTGATACTGGATTTTTGCATAAAATAATAAAATTGGCAGGTAGCAAAACAAGAAAATGAGATTTATTTTCGACACTGAAAGCTGATAACAAATTTCGCTACTCACAATACGATACTGTTTGAGTTATTATAAAAAAAATTAATTTGATAGACCACTTGGAATTTCTATAGCCCCTTCAATTTAGGAAACTAATTGCTCCCAACGTTAAACATGATCGGTATAATTCCAATGTATGAATTATTTATTTTCTTTCATTGTCTTTTGAGTCTTTTAAAGAAGCATGTCACATATTATTCATTTAAATAACTAAAATTGCTCGTTAAAAAAGCAGTATTTTTAATAAATGGTGTTGATTCATTAATGTTGGTTATTTTTTTATGTTTACGCCTTTTTTGTCGTATTCGTTTCGTTAATTTCATTACATACATTTTTATTAAAATTGAAGTCTAATATGGCAATCTTTTAAACTTGAAATATAGTAAGTATTCCTTGCCTTTAAAATGGAAACCCGACACTGGGTAAATGTTTTAGAAATTATAAGTCGTGTGGGATATGTACGTTTAGAGAACAGCAATAGGAAACACAAATGATAATTACCTAATTATCTAATTAGCAACCCATTATGAAACGCGGCTATCTAGCTTTGAAATCAACTGTACGGGAACGTTTATACAAACGGAGACTAAACAATAAGTGGGTGGAATTTCTTCTTCTAATGTTTTCCATAATTGCACTTGTTCAGATAATTTTATATTTTGCAAAACACATTAAAATGTCTAGAACAAAAGTCTACATTGACAAATTAATCCTCTCTCAAGTCCCACATGTTGCTGCTTCGGAATTATCTGAATATGACTGCGGTGTGAGGTTTGCTGTGATTATGCACAACAGTTGAAATTAAGGTTAAGTTGGGAAGCTGAAACGTTGAACTCTGACGTGCAAACTTTTAGGAACAATAAACCTAATTGTTAAACGACGGGCTGATTGTTTTTCACGCTATTTCTAAAGTTAGACGTGTAGCTATGAAACAATACTAAACTTGTTCGCAATGTCGCCCATCTTCCAAAACGCACTGATGAAGTACTAAAATGCTACAGTTACAGGACTATAAACTTCATAAAGAACTTGACGCAGGTCTGCGACCGGAGCAGATTTTGGGAACTTTAAGGTTCCGGGGAAGTTATAAAGCAGAATGTGGGCTGCTGCGCGTAATCGACTGCCGTAATCCATTTTCTGGAAATGCCCAGGGTTACAACCAGCATAATTAAATATGCCTAGAACAACAAAGGTGTGTTTGCGCAAATAAGTTAGGCCAGATAAACTCCGCTCAGATTAGCGAAATAATCAGCTGTGTTTGATTAATAATGGGGCGTACTGAGCAAACAACTATGGATTTAAAAGGAAATTTGGTAAACTAAACTGTAACACTGGAGTTTATTATGGTGTCAATTTTGGTTAGATGAACTGACATGAATAAATAATTATCTTAAGAATACTTTTAGAAATCAGACACTTTGAGAAAACTTTAGATCTAACAAAAAATCTGTTTATAACAACGCCATAAATAAAATACTATATTATACAATTTCCTTTTATACAGTTAAAACAATGTATAAGTTGTGTTTACGCATTTTTTAGTACATTAGACAGAGATACTTTTGAGACTGCAATATAATACAAATATAATTAGATTTTCAAAGATATGGTAAATTAAAAACCTGACCTTGCGTCATCCACTACCTGCAGGTCGGACGGTGGCGCCGTAGCATTAGAGAGTCCGACAACGAGGGGATGGGGAAGGTAATTCTAATACTATGAGAGTGACATAAAACGTTTTTATATAAAACTCGTAACTGTTTACATAGAAAAACAATTTAAGCCTCTTAAGGTGCTTTATTTAAAGAAATAATAAACAATTGCCATGAAAGTTCTAATTTGAACATTTCAACTTACCGAACATAACAAAGAAAACAGGTTTAGACAATTAAAATTTAGCCATTGCTGACACAAGAGCAACCCTGTATAATCAAAAATATTTTACTGATATGCACCACCTTCGTACCTACAACTATATAAAAAATGCATACAATTCTCATACGTTTAGAAATATCTTCCACCCCCACATAGTTGCCGGGATTTGTATATTTGTGTTTTAGATGGATACTGAATTTATAAAAATGGCGGCCAATTGCGTCAGTAGATCTTCTAGGGATTCCAGAAATATTTGAGGGCGAAGGCAGCAAGTTTACAATTATTCTTTACGAGTAAACTTTCACAGATTTTTTCCAAGTTGTGATCCATTGCTTAGCTTTGAACTAGGGCATAAAAACTACAAAAATAATATGAATGCTAAAACATTTACAACGTAGGTAAATGAACAATAAATTGCTCCCGGCATTAAATTCGTTAGAAAAACCATCTGTGATGGTCAATTCTTCCTGCCATTCAGAAAAACTCAACAAAGCTCCAATCTCAACTACAAGAAAAGCAGACATGAACAAATCATCAGAATATAGTATACCCTTGTCTTTGAATTCGATTGCTTTTTTTAATAATTTACATCGATATCACATGTCACTTGTGACAGTACATATTATGAAATAACCTCAATAGGGTAAAATTGAGACACAGCAGGTCCATATGTGAATGCTGTAGGCCTTTACCATGATACACCATGGCTTTTCCTTTACTTTGACACTGGCAATTGTTTATTGAAACATGGAAACTTGCTACTCTGTTCTTTCAATTTAAAATGTATTACACGAAGTTGTTTCTCAATTGATTGATGGGTTGCCTATTTCCAAATCTTCAGGGGTCATGATTTAAAATGGGAACTTTGTATATGCGTTATACAACGTCTCACTAAATGAAAATACCTGAAATTAAAATCTCATCCTATGTAACTGTTAACGCTCACTGACATGGTATAATATGTTTTTTCTGATTTTGCTGTAACATATTTGATATAATAGTTGTCTACGCACTTGAAGATAGAAACGTGGACAAATCTAAGGCATTTTGTGAACTACAGACGACTATAAATGAATGTCATATGAGCAAATCACTGCACTTAATTAATAATTAATGGTCAACTGCAAAGCAAGCGTTGGAAATAGACAATCCCTAACGTTATAGATTGCTTTGGATAATATATGTGCAACAAGAAGGGAATATGTTGAAATATTTCTCTATCTAATAAAGACAATTAAAAATACACTTGGTCAGTACATAAATACAGATGTATAGTTCTAATTGCCAAAAAAAAAAAACTAGCTACACAGATCAGAGGTATAAATAGGAGTAGAGAGAGATTTTATCATTCTATGTTATCTCAAACATCGACCTATATACAAAATAGAAGTGTGAAAGGTTCATCTACTGAATTATGACTCTTTTTGAAAAATAAACTCCAAAATTATTACATGTTTTATTTTTCGTCCATTGTGTACATAAATATTAATATTTCGTTAGCTATAGATTTTGCATAATTTTTTACAGTACAACACTCTATATTTTATTATCACATAAAGTAACACTGGTTATATTGAATAACATTTCTCAAGTATTTGCTATTAATATTCCACTATATTTTAGGTAACCTTTACATCATTTTAGAACCTTCTGTTTCTTATTTTTCATTGTTCGACTGAATTCAAATTATTCCGTTATTTTACAAAATACATGTTAATAATTCTGATCTCTTTTTATTACTTAAATTCATTCATACTGTATTTTTTTAACTTTTTTTAAATCTGATATCAAACCCTTACACTAAAAACCATTACAATATATACCAATAATAGGATGCAGAAGTTACTGAATAACTCAATATTATACTACTATTACGAATTCAAATTCAGTCATGTGACAATTCTAAAAATGCCACAAAATTGATACAACAAACCATGACGTTAAATTAAGTCAATAACTGCATGAGCGAGCGCCCCCTAATTTATGCACGTAATTGGGAAAAACTCGCAGCTCGGTAAATCACAGTAAAATCTAGCACATTTACCTTAAGTCGAAAAAGTTAATTTCAAGGGGCTGTCAAAGGGGTTGTGATTTCTTACAACTCAGCTTGACTGAACTAGCGGATCCAAAATACAGCTCTTTGGTGGCTTCGAGACTATAGATGCAAAAAAAAGCAGTGAAGCCTCAAGCTCAAGCAACACTGACCAACGTGGAACCCCGGGTTTAAACCAATTTAAATAAACAGCCGGTGAAATCCGCTGAAGAGAAACAATGCACACGAGTTATAATAATTAAATAAAACTGAAGAGCGGCCTGATTTATATCCAGACGTCACTCCTAAAAAATGGTTAATTGTCAATACGACATCAACAACACAAAACTCTTTCGCACTTTTAGTTCCTATGGGGTGGCCCACGATGTTTCGACGATCCAGGGCCATAAAGTCGCACTCCCCAAAAAACATCAGCTTGCCTTCAAACGCAGAGCCCAAGTGACTACAAAACGGCACTGCAATCGGTACAGGACTTGCACAACTGAACCTAGGGCTCACTCAAATTTCGCCAGCACCGAGCGCCTTGAGGCGTTCGAGACGACGCTTTTACGGAACAGATTTTTCAAGCTCTGCGCACCAAGTCCGGTCCAAAACCAGACACATTCAGCGTCCGTCTAACCCTCATCTATCTGGGACCTCACTTGTAACGTCTCTTTTTATCGTCACGATGTTTCGTCTCTCTCATCGCATAAAGATCCCATCTAGACGTGCACCTGGCATTCTAAGCCCGAACGCACGTGTGTTTTTGTGAATTTGACGCTCAGTCAGAACGCTGGAGTCGGAATACTAATAGAAAAATGTAATCTAATCCACACGTGTTTTCAAGGTTCTGCAAGCGCTTTAACGGGGGTCTTTCTTGCAAAATATTTAAATGCGGCAGAAATAAACACTGCGTGTAACTAGGAAATACAATAACAAACAAATGCGATTTTCAGCTCAATATTATAGGATGTCTACTTAGTATTTTTTGAATACGAATATGAGCATAAATGAGACAATTTTCTTCTGAAAAATGTGACAAAAGAATGGAAACGATATTTCTGTGAACGTTATCAAGAACCAAATCGACTATACAAGGAATACAAGATGAAATAATCAGTTTAGGCACTATTTAGGCAACCTTGGGGATTTATATAGATCAAGTTTTGGCCTAATTTTTCTGGTTTATTTCTTTAGTTGTGTTAATGCACAGCAATTATTTCTTGACTTGTACTAGTTCAACCAACTGATACATATACGTCATTTAGATTCAAGATAGTGCAAAATTTGCAATCCAAGTTACAAATATCAACAGTAAGTTCATTATCAATATGATAAGTTTATATCATAGGATGCAGTATGTATACTATAAAGGTCTATAGATCAACCACTGTTCCTGCAAATTGGACGATGTTTAGCTCAAAGAAATCGGTTGATTGTTATCTGTGAATGAATTCGCTGCCTTACAAATGTAATACAAGATGCCTAAGGGGATAAAGAACAAAGTTTCATATTAAATACATAACACATTGATTATAACATTCATAAAAACAGCAAACAAATCCATTTTACCCTATCTTGCTGAATAAAATATAGACACTTCCTCACTCATATCCTTAAAACAATTAGCCCAACTCAACGCTGTCACCAGTAGTATAAGTGTATAAGAAATTCAAAAAAATATTAGGTCTTCCCGAGTTGAAAAGTTACGTTTTTTTTGTAAGAAAACTGTTAACTGATTTTAACTGGAAAACTTGAAATTTCCGAGCATTGTAGTTAATAAATATATTTATAGATACACAGAGTTACAGCATCCGACATCGAACCTTAGAATTTTGGCCATTGTCGGTTAGGTATTACATCGTATACAGGGTGCTGCAATAATGGCATATTAACTCGATGATACGTTGTTAAGAGATACTCCTTGAGTCTGAGAAAAATAAGAAAAAACATCTTTGTGTTATAATTCTGAAAATGTGAAAGCCGAAAGTTCGATTATTAATTTCTTTAATATTCAGTATTAGGATATAAAAACATTACCCACTTAAAGATAATGGTATGAATGTAAATACTTGAAAATAATTTTTTGCACGATCGGTCATTTCTGACTAGTTACAATGGGTGTTTCCATGACAGTAAGTGGAATTTACAAATTGGTTACCTAGTGATGTGTGCCATATCACTTCGATCATTTCGATATATTTCGGTGGTTGTAATTTCTCAGTAAATAATTTATATTTTTTTGTATAATTTTAATTCCGATCGTGCAAAAACTGTTAGAAGCTCGTCGAACTTTAAGGGTTACCGTTCTCAGACAATAATTAGAATCGTCGCTTCACTCTTCCTCCAAACAATTGTCTTCGAACGCTAAAAATCCCTTACCATTCTCCATACTTAATATACTATTAACCAACAGAAACTCAAGAAATTTTAAAATTCAAAATTCAAAAAATCTTCAAAAATATAACAAAGAACTTTTTTCTTATTTTTTTCGTACTCGGGCAGTATCCCTTAACAACGGACCATCGAGTTAATACTCCACTACTGCAGCACCCTGTATACTCGCCAGTACCCTCCATGAACACAATTCTTATGAGTCAGGGTCAAAGGGCGCTGTTTCATTTACATTGCGTATCACACATTATGATTATTATTTAAAATCGAAAGCTCTGCCTTCAGTGCTGCACGCAGACCAAATTTTTCTACGGTTTCGTGCCGGTGGCTATATCTATAATTAGCATGCAAGCAGCAATGCTTGTCGAAAATGCAATTTAAAAGCTCTTTTTGAATGATGTACGTATCTTGCTATCACGAGTGACAAATTACGTATACATATTCATTTACGAATAAAATTTTGTTCTTTAAGCAATAAAAAATGAACGATAAGTATCTAAACAAATGTCTAATAATAGCTATTTGTGCAACAAGTGCTAAAAGTGGATGTTTATGCACGAGTTTGCACACGATATTTTTTCTACGGTCTTAAATGTACTGTTATTAATCCATAAATGTCAATTTAACAAAGGTTTGCATTTATGACAGTTATAATTTGTGTCATAGTAAAAAGATGGCTTTGGCGGCACAGGTGACTGTGTCTGCAGTCGGTAGCTGTCAAAGTTAGTTATCAAAGATAATTATAATAGTACACATTTGACTTTATTCATTATGTAATGCTTTAATTATTAAAAAAAAACACTTGACCTCGAACGAGAGATGTAACTAGAATCACTTTATAACCTCACTTCCAGTTCAAAATTCTAAATTCAACACCAGCTGTTTACTTTTAGCCCATGTGCTAAAAGTAAACAGCTGATTTCACTTTTAACACGCTGATTTATAAAACGTCATTTTTAGTGAAATAAGCTAGTGCTAAAAGGCCTACTTTTAGTAGTGGTTGTAGAAAAATTATTTTACGTACAGCATTTTATTATTATATACACTTTACCTTTACCAAATTTTGCACCTTCTATAATATTTATACAAGGCTAGTTCAGTTGCAACCAAACAAGTTTTTGTTGTTTATTGTTTTGTATTTTATACCAAGTTTCACAGTTATAATTCCTTACATTCAAATAATTTTAAAATTATTTACCATAAATAGTCCATCCAAACAAGATCAGCGAGCTGTAATTTAATTTTTAATTTCAGAAGGGTTTACACCACAAGAATTTCATGCGTAATAAGTAATTCTGTTGGGTTTCAAAGCACCGAGTATGAATATTAATAATGACTGCTACTCAGCAATATTGCAAGGAATTAAAATTGTCGTCCGAAACCGGCAACCATAGAAACTAACAAATGCTGTCACGCTTTTGCAAGATAACGCACGATCCCATATTGCTATATTCTTGAACTACATAATTAAAAGATTTCGACGATCTTTACGTTTTTGCTCCACTGAACAAATCTCTAAAAGAACGTTGTTTTAAGTCTGACTGAGATCCAACAGAAAATCACATATTAAGCAACAACGTAATACAAATTGTTTTGCCTGCAGAATTTATAATTTAGTGTAACAATAGGACACATGTTAGCCTACTGCCGCTTCAAACGTGTTTCAGTTGAGCTAATCTCGTACATTCCACCAATAATCACTCATCACGTAGGCTGCTTGCTTTAAAAGAAAACATTCAAATTTAACATTCTTACAGTAAATATAAGGTTTAACTTGATTCGGAGTCCTTCTTGCATGCATAAGTAGAACAAAAAGCAATCTCGAGATATTAAGATCGTAATAGTCGATTTCAGCTACAAAATTCCAATTTCAGAAATTGAACCTTTTATTTCGTGACAAAACGTTATAAGAAATATTTATGACAGCATACTTTGGGATTTTCAAACAAAACCGATATTTACTTCGGCGGTTGGCTGAATAAATCCGGTCCAAATCGTCCAATCGAACGACTCAGTTCATTGGCTTTGTCTCGTGTTAGGTCTTTTCTGTAGTTGGATATTTTCGTGAGCCACTTTCCTTTAATTTGGAAGTCCGACAATATTGCTTTCTGCTTAAACGTTTCATTTAACATTTATAACGTTCGACGTTGGTAACTGTCTGTGTTTGTATATTTTGTGCTCTAGACTCTAGAGGCTGATGACTACGTAATTCTGTTTTTATTGTTAATCTTGGTTTGCACAGCAAACATATTTGCTTTTGAGGTAAATATAATTTTTGAGGGGTTCAGTATGGTCATTTAAATCATAACTTTTATTTGAAAATGTATTTTGTGATTTTTTTAATTATTTACGTTCACATCTAACTTCTGTTTGTCATACTGTTGTCTTCACAAAGTCTGCAACTTTAACATATGAATATATTGTCTTGAAAATGATCGTTTCTGGCATACTCTCCACAAGTTAATACCTTTTGCGTTTAATCTACGATATAATAATCGTTCTAGTCATCTTTGAATGGTGTTGCATATGTTATTTGTCTTGTCACGAATTCGTCTAAAGGCAATCCTTTCAGTCAAAATACACTTGTACACGAAGACTAAAGCTAATGTTGCGAGATTAATAAGAACACTTAAATACAAATAATTGCATTTATTTTCTGCCGTTTACAAAACAACTGAAGTCTTATAAGGTTACTTATTAACTAACTAAATTCTAAGTCCAGTTTGACCAAGAAAATTCGGTAGGCGCACTCAAAATTTCTAATAAGCCTATCAGATCAGCTCTTAATTTGTGACTTCTAAGTCACGTACATTAACATGACAATGCATAATGGCTCCATATTGAAATTCCTGAAATGTGTAGGTTTCACACGCCAAAATGTGTCAAGCCCTCGAGAGCTCGCAAATGATCTCTAATAAAGTTTACAACTCTACTAAAGGAATTTGCTCCAACCGGCACGTATTTTTAGCCTGACTTTTATGGCCAAGTGACAATTGTTGAGCTTCCGATCACGCATTAATAATCTAGCTTCCCCAATTTTTCGGCCTATGAGGTAAACCCTTCATAAATTTACGCTTGTGTTTCCGTGAGATTCAAATACTTCCATCTTCCCGGAGAAAGGCACGTTCTAAATAGCGGCTTTCAGCCGCCTGTTGTAACTTTAATATGACAAATTTTCATACGAAATTCTACCTTAAAAATATTTACGATACAAATTGCTTAGGGCTAACTAAAGTACAGTCTATTTTTACAACCGTGTATAGTTCATTTTCACAGAAGAACGCAAATCCTAACAGTCTGAATACGTCTTCAGCTTCAATTAGTTTTCAGATAAAGTCATCATAATATAAATTAAAAAATTTTTACAACTCTATTCTGAGCGGCATTCGGTGAAGATGTTTATAAAGGCAAAATCACCCTGTTTTGATTTGAAATTACGTCGTATGAGCAGAAAGAAAATTCATGAGAGTTTTCCTTGGAATGTTCAAGTCATGTGTATTATTACATCACAAAATATTACTTTCTGTTAATGTCAACTTGTGTCGATCACAGTGACACTAACATCATAACTTCACTCACCACATATGATTGTGAAATATTTGGCTTTGTTTAGTTTCCAACAAATTTTTTGATTAAATGTGATTATTCTTACTTACAACGTTGAATATAGATAAGAATGTTAATTATTAGAGGTCGTATGAATCTAGAAAATAATAAATTTTAATCGATTAAGTAATTGATTTAATAGTAGCCGCTGGGATAATTATAAAAAGTATATTAAGGGCAAACATTGTTTTATGTATTTTGCACTATACTCATACATCCTGTTGTTGTAAAGTAAAAAGTTATCAAATTTTAAAAATTGACATTAGGCCCATAGCTAAACATTTATAGCCGAGCTGGTAAATAACGTCGAGCCCGCCAGGGCGAAACACGTGAACTAGAAAGGCGTATAACATTTTTTTTGTATACCTAACAAGAAGAAGAACAATTTTGCTTATTAAAGTGTATATCAAATTTGAGATTAGGTTTTGTGTCAATATGTCAGACTGACTCTAAACCGAACCTTCTTCTTCTTCCTATTCAGACCTTTGTATCCAGTATTGGACATAATTCTCCCCTTTATTTTTCCATTCTTTTCTATCTCTTGCGGTTCTCATCCATGGTTTACCAACTATAGATTTGAAATCGTCTGTCCATCTTTTTGGTGGTCGACCAACACTTCTGCCTATTCGTGGTCTCCAGTGTAGAAGTCTATTTGTCCATCTATCGTCTGCTCTTACGACGTGTCCTGCCCAGCTCCATTTCTGTGTAGCAACTCTTGTTACAATCAGTTACTCCCGTTCCGAACCTACTAACCTCGAATTTGGCATAAACTGACGGGGCCACCAACAATACACGTCAGTACTGGCAAACGTATAATACAAATCATAGGCGTAGCCAAGTGCTACCGGTCTAGGTGTTAAAAACGCACCTACCAGACTCCGTTGCTAAGCTGGTAGACTAAGCCACTAGACCAGTATACAAAAAAGTGTATTTAAATGCTGATATTTATTGCATGCACTGTTGCTGTTCCGCATTTTCTGTATATTAATAGTCATTTTCTTTCCAGGTACGTTCCATTATTTGGCAGAGCCACTTGTCCTGGTTTTGATAGAAAGGTAGGTATGTCTAGCTAAAGCGTTGCGGCATTCTGCAACCACAACTGATCTTTTAACTTTAGAGTTATAAGCAAATGATATGTTCTGCAATAGAGAAAATTTCTTCGGCACAAGTATTTAAATTCCCTCATATCGAAAACCACTCTGAGTCAAATATCTCTAAAATTTCGTGTCAACCGACTAATCAACCCACTATGCCAAATCTCCGTCTCGGCTGTGCGGATCTTTTGGTTAAGACCCCAGCCCACTAGATCAAAATTGGAATCTACTGCTAGCCTATTAAGGTACCACTGGCAGAAATTAATCCTTAAAGGGAAATCTCGAGGAAAGAGCGCCTGCACTCTTTGCATGTGGTAAGAGTATAGCAGAGAATCACTCAAGATACGACAAACAACTTGATGTCTAATCTTTAAATGTTCCGAGATTTTTCTGGTGCTAGTGTCTGGATGTTCTTCTATTTCATTTAGAATAGCGTCTTCGATCTGTAGTGTTCTACCTGCATCATTGGTATTCTTATAAAAAGTTCCAGATTCTACAAGACTCCTATGAATATTCGATGATCAGGCATCATTCTATTGGGATAGCGCTTCATGTACAGACGTCTGCCTTCCCTTGCATTTCCATTCTCAAGGCCATAGATGAAATGCATCTCAGCTATGTCAGAATTCGTAAAATTTGGCGTTGTTAGAAGAATGTAACGAGTATTTAAAACACTTTTACACCTTACAGTTTACAACTTAAACCTTTAATTTATAAACATATGCAGACACAAGTTACGATTTCATATTCGAACTGTCAAAATTAATAGAAACAAGAGATTATCCAAATAATGCCAGAGCCTACTAGACCATTTTAAGAATTTTAATTTCGTCTAGGGAATTACAGAAAATCGTTTTTTATTTTTTTCTCAATAACGCTCGCAGATACGAAAAAACTACAAAAGAACAAAAAGACTCTAAACAAAACAGAAAACCCATTTTGTATTTTATAATCTAGAGGAGAAAAGGAGGCATGACCCCTGAAAATAATCTCCCTGTAGATCCTCACAACCATTTCATATTCCGAATGATGTAAGCCCTACGGCGTATCCTGTATTCCAAATTTGAGCTAAATATCTCAAAAACTGCAGGAGCTATAAATAACAAACTAAAAAAATCTTGAAATTTCAACACCCGGTAGATCGGTAACGAAGCGTTTGCCGACCTATGTTTATATAAATTTTTAGTCATGAAATAAGCCAAAGAATTACCTTCTTTCGTATGTACATGATATTTAGGAACACCCTGTATAGTATACTTCGTAATAATGGAACCAATCACATTGGGCTCTTGGTTGGCCTCGCTTCGATTTATCATATTTTAAACTATTAATACCAAGGCAGTAAAATATCATGGAAAGGAAAATGGGGAAGAGGCAGATTCTGCATGTAATCGAAACTATTCTCGCCACGTTATCACGTTCTCTACACAAAGCAGTTGTCTGTTTTAATTTTACATAAAATTCGTTAGCTTTTCTCTTATGAAAGCTTAATTCGCTTAATACTGCTCGTTTAGCAGAGTCGCGAAGGCTGGAGCTTTTTGATTTTAGCAACAATTCCCCACCCTTGGTACAAGTGTCAACTTGTGGTCTACACTTTTTTGTCTAAATGTACTGGTGCCAGCAACGAAACGGGAGTTTCTAAAACTATGAGAGTCACATAAAAATCGCTTATATAAAAGTTGTAGGTACTGAGATGGTGCACATCACAAACATATTTTTAATTATACAGGGCGGCTCCAAAAAATGCGACGAATTAAACTTACCTTTCTTAAATGGAATGCCTTATATTTCGGTAACTTAAAAGTTTTGCTTTGAAAATCTTTTAATCTTAAGCTATACGGGTCTAACGTCAACTGTTTTGGAGATATTAACAATTTTATGCAGAAAAATGCTACCTGTCAAGTAACAGTAAACAACTGAGTAAAAGAAAGCGTTAACAAAAAAATATGTTCTTCGTAAATTACCTTTCGAGTGTAAATTGTGGTTTTGGGCGTTAATACCATGCAGCGTGCTCTCCAAACTATACTAGCAAACTTAATACTTACGGATTTTTTCAATGGAATTCCCTGTATAGTTTTGTATTATTAAAAAGCCCTTTAAATTAGTTTTATTTTGATATCATATTTTAAACCCTTAAATTCAACTGTTTTTCAGATATGCGAGTTGAACATAAAAAACAATGAATCCTGGAAAAAAGTAAACGGAAAAAATTCGCGGAATTAAAGCCCCCGGAAAAAAGGTCATCCGGAACTAAAAGCCCCCTGAAAAAAGAGCTCTGACAAAAATATCACTGGAAAGAAAGTAACCGGATTAAAAAACTCCCGGTAAAAAGTCGCTGGAAAGTGAGTCGTCGGAAAGAAACTCAAAATTAATATGTAGTGCAATAGTGAGTTAAAGCAAAAAGAGGCAAATTTTATTTTTTTTAATATGCTCACCCTATATATACTTAACCGACATTCTTTCGGTTTCGAGCCAGGTAGACATATAATCCAAATGCACAATATCGTCTTCCTCCAACACTAACAGGCAGACGGACAGACAGACAGAAGGAATTGAAAAAAACATGTTTTTTGTCATCGAGAGACCTTGACACGTGAAGATCTGAAGAAATCTCGGAGGGCGTGTTTTTACGATTACAATACTTCTTTGCTCTTTTACATAAGAAAAGGAAAAATGTTGGAGATTCTTTAAAATAATAAACACAGCGACGGCGTTTCTTGTGTGTTTCGACAACTTCCTCTCCAGTGATTTTGTCTCCGGTGACTTTTTTCCGAGTGGCTTTCTTTCCGGTGACTTTTTTTCCGGTGACTTTCTTTCCGGTGAATTTTTTCCAACTTTTTTCCCGGGGAATTTAATCCCGTGACTTTTTTCCTGTGATGAACTTTCTGCTGATATGCATTTCCTACGCCTAAATTCGATCGTTTCTCAGATTTAATTTTCGCACGCATTTTCTAGATTTTTTTTATTTGTTAGTTGTTTCAGCAGTTTCTGGATTTTTATTTCTAAACCCGATTGGAGAATTCCAAGTGTTTAAACTTGCACTTCAGCGGCGTCTTTGTTTTGTTATCCCTTAAACAAAACATCTTAAAGAACTTAAATTGTTATTTTATATTTAAACTCGTATATATGCAAAACAGTTGAATTTAAGGATTTGAAGTAAGATATCAAAAGTGAGCTCATTAATAGAGTTCTTAAAAACTACAAGAATATACATTTTAAAAATCCAAAATTATAAAATTTGCCTATATTGAGCACCCGTATGACATTAATAACCACAGACACCATTTTTTACTCGAATTCACGAACAATATAATGTTTAAATAACCTTTTCATTTATTCAATCATTTTCTGTAACTCAACAGCAGCTTGAAGTTCAGCATTTTTTTTTGTATGACATCGTTCATATCTCCAAAACAGTTGCCGTTAGATCCATATTTCTATAAAAATTATTTATATTTCAATGCGAAATTTGCTAGCTGCGTAAATATAGGACATTTCAGTAAAAAATTGTAAGTTTGATTTTAGTAATCTGCAACTTTTATATAAGCGATTTTTAGATACTCGTAACTCTCATAGTTTCAAAAATGTCTTGCACCTCCGCCTCGTTGCCGGACCGAGTGTTTTACATCCGACCTATCATTTATATAGGTTCAGATATTGATATATCGTACCATGCAGAGCAATAAAAGTTTTTTACAACCATTTAGCCTGTCAATACATTGAAAAACATTTAAAGTCAATAAACCTGGCTTTAGTTTTTTTTTCTTTCTGGATCTATGTGTGTTCAAGTTGTTACTTAGAGAAACTGACAAACGTAACAAAATAGATTTATTGCTAAAATCTTACCTCATACAATAATTGGTAAGATACCCGTTAGATACTTATCAAGATATCGGTAGAGTATCATAGGTTCAATTAAAGAACCAACGTTTATAATACTGACAATTACTTAATGGGCGCCAGGCTCTTTAAAACATTTTTAAATTCAAATACTACGATAGAGCAACTCTAAGTATTTGTGGACACAATAGTCAATAATAACAAATTGTAACCGCAATAGTTTAATCTAGAATGTTAAAGCATAAATATAATAACAATTAATTAAATGGTTTACCTAATATCAATAATTATATCTTTAACAAAATAAAATGATCTAGCCAAAATTGTAGTATGTATCACCAGCAACGATAAATCGAACAGAATACCAACTTATTCTTATCACACCAAATTGCTTACAAAGAAATACTTCATCTATTGTATTCGACTGCTATAAAAAGCTGTAGAGAAACATATGTTATAGAATTTTAATAACAAACCGTTAAGGGCTATTATGTTATAGTAAACATTAAACGCCTCACAGGAAAATCTCTAACCAACCAAAATGGGGTCTCTGTCCTTACCAAAAATTTGAAAAAAAACAATGTTTTTGTACAAGAATGTTTATCTTTGATATTTTTTAATTCGGATTTTTCTTGTTTCGTTGTGGAAACGAAATAAATTGACAACCTCATTAAAATCTCCAAGCATACGTAAATATTAACCAGAAACAGAAAAGTCCTACGACTGATTGAATTGTCAGACAGATTAAAGACATACTTGTCGTCTACATTGGTTGCCCAATGAGGAAACGCAAAATTTCTATTATTTAATTTTCAGACGTTACAAAGTTAACAGATCCTGCTTATTCTCATTTGACAACCAGTCAAACAACTCCATGATTTCTGCTATTAAATCTACCGACAACTTGTCAAAGTATTTCAATCGACAACTTCAAGAAACAACTAAATAATGTCAGCATTTGTTTTTTATTCGTTCATAAATTACACGGAAAAATATTTTAAGTATATGGCTCATTAAGCCGATGGTTCTGTAATCGTTGCACTTGCTTGCATTTGTTTTCTTGGGTATTGTCACAAATATCGATTGTAGCTATTCATTAGGGAGTTTGCCTTGCGCATAAATCACGTAAAAAAGTTTGGTGAGCGATTTGAATCCCTTTTCCCCCATATGTTTCAAAAACTCTGTTCTCATATGATTTGGGCCTGGAGCTTTGCCCTCTTTGCTCATTTTAATTGCTTTGTTATTTTTCTGAAACTAGAATTGCCAGTCCTTCATATTGACCATCGTCAACATCTTCCCTTTCAATTTCTGTTCGACATTACAGTATATCAAATTAACAAAAACACAATATACCACGCAAACCAGAAAACACAAACAAAAAATGACATTTAAGTACACTTTAGTGCAGAAACAATATGAATACCTGTCGCAAGTAGTTTCCGATTCCATTTTCATTTGGTTTTATGAACTTCCAGAGAGACCATTTATGAAGGTCGGACATATATGCTTGCTACACACATCGTGTAGCTATTATAGAAAACCTCCTTAGCCACAAAAACACTATTTTGAAAAAATGTGCTTTCTGCAATTACAGATTCATTCGAAAGTCGACCTTAGTTGGCTACCAATTCCGACTAAACGGATAAATTTAAGCACGAATAATTTTAACTGTGGTTATTTGTTATGTATTCATACAAATAAGATTTGTTAACGAGGTATAGAAAAAGTTTGGGGCCCTACACTCCATGGAGACGTTTTTTTTTCTTAATTATCTTTCTATCGTTCTTGGATGTTCGTTTACTAAATAATCTTTACATTTTAACTCGAACATAACCACTAACATTTTTAATTTTCCGGACTTTTCTACGGAATTAAACTGAAATTTCTAGATATTTCTAAGCGTATTTCGATATTAACCATTAACTTAACATTATTATTATTATCGTTCCGCTATTTGCGCCCACATTGTACACAGAATATATCGTTCTGCACGAATCAGTAAACTATAAATCCTTTAATCCATAATCATATTGAAATTTAAAGCAGTTGGCGGATTCTATAATGCATTAATTCTGATCTAGTTAGTTTTGCTGGATAATTTTATTCGAGTAAAAAAATGATCCGTGGTTAAATTCATCCATGCTATTTGTTATCCACAAATACATTTAGATGAAACGAATTGATATAACACGTGAGCAAACGAAAATGAAATCAATCTTGGCTTTGAAATATTTGTTTGTGTTGGTGGCACTGTAAGTTTATGTCAAATTTGAGGTTAGCAGGTTAGGTTTTGCGTCAATTTGTGTCAAAACTATACAAAATCTAACCTGCTAACCTCGAATTTGACATAGACTTACAGTGCCACCAACACAAACAAATATTTCAAAGCCAAGCTTGATTTCATTTTCGTTTGCTCACATGGTATATTTTAACTACTGTTCTATCATTACCTCAGGAATTTTTAAATTCCAGTAATTTTGCCCTGGCGGAAATAAATTTTAAAAATTTGGAACACTATAACAAATAACGAAATAAACTTCCATTCTATTATAGTCAAGTATTGTTCGTCTAAGTAATAGTTCCTGTCATAAAGAGGTTATTTTTAGTAGTTTTATCATAGCACCTTGGTTTAGCAAAGTTATTCCAAAATTTATGCGGGAATTGCATTTTTTAAAATTGCAAGTAATTCTTTCCAGATTCAATTATTTTTGTATCACATTACTTGAACTGTCTTTATGCCCCGTATGGTATTTTTAAGTCAAGATAGAGCCTTAGTAAGAAACAGTTCTGCTGTTATTTTAAGGACCGATATAAAAAAAATACTCGGATTCCAAGCCTTGTATTGGTGCAATAACTGTAAAATATATTTTTAAAGTCATTTATCTTAAGTTGCGCGTTGGGTGTACAAAGGCCTCTTACTAGGGTTGGACATTTGCGGTTCCATAAAATCCTCTTATGAGACCTTCACAAGATATTTACAATATGGCAGGATGTTCTCAAATGTGTACTGGATTGTAAATAGCTTGCTTCATTCCTGGAAGGGTCAGGTACCGCTGATCTCTTTTAACCTGGACTAAAAATGATCTACAGTAAACCTAAAGCAATGGATACCATTTTTTCACAATTATACGCTTTGATGTTTAAGCTTAACTAGAAACTAATAATTATTTCTCTATCTCTGAGAATTCACAGTAGTCACAAACATAGTTTAAACTAAGAATTATCTATAGATAAATTACTCCTGGACCCGGAACAAAGTCACTGGAAAGAGAGTCACCGGAAAAAAATCATACGGAAAAAAATCCCCCGGAAAAAAGTTACCCGAAAAAAGGGCGTCCGGAAAAAAGTAGTACAATATTTTATTTTATTGTATACCATCTATAATCTACATACTACATACAATACTAGAAGTAATATAATTATGAAAACAATTATTTATGTAAATTTATTCTCTGACGAATATTGTGGCTTATAGCCCTTAAAAAATCGGGAATATTTCGGGTTCCTTGGGCGTAGCCCTGGCACAGAGGTTGTCACCTGGCTTGTAAATACTCATATTGCCGACGCCTCCTCCTGGTAGTTGGTATATCAGCTTCATTTTGAAATATCTTTGTAGTATCCACGGCCAGTTTTTGCCTCATTTTGCTTATGAGAGTCAAATAGATGGGTTATTCCAACCAAATTTGAAAATATATTATTCCAACCCTGTGTTTGATTATTGGTTCGATCATCTCCTGGCAAAGTGGCCTCACAGACGTTCCATGTTTTTGGTGGAAAAAAAGGTGGTACAGCGCGTATTCTAATATTTTCGTTTTCATTGTTGCCCTGTCTGTGAAATGTACCTGTTACATAGGTTTGATCAAAATAATTTAGCAGATCCTCGGCTATCACTGGCGTGTTTCCTTTCAAATACTTCTTTCCTCGGACTACGTCTTTTATGGGTGAAAATGTGATCCCATCGAGTATTCCACAAAATTCCATGAAAAGACCATTCTCACGCCAAGGTTTTGAATTTTTCGATGTGTGCTTTGGCACAAATGATAGAAGCATCCTCTAATAGTAATGCCATCTCCAAGAATGGCTTTTATTGCTTGGATAGCACCTTTTTCAAAGTCTATGTAGACAGTAGTAGCCTCAACAATAAGATTTCTGGCTTCGCATGCTGCTAGTGGGGTTCTGAGCACGTGCTCATACGTTTCTTGAGTGTTTCGTTCAAGTATACTGTATACGGCAGTAATGAAAGAACGTCTAACCGGCACTCGAATCACATATAACTGCATCAAATTTGGTTGAGCTAAACTAAAGTTGCCATCCATACACCACACAGGCGACGAAGCTAGCAGACGAAGACTTTTTTCCGTGGGATTTTTTTCCTGGTGACTTTCTTTCAGGTGACTTTTTTTCCGAGGGACTTTTTTTCCGGTGACTTTCTGTCCGGTGACTTTTACCCGAGTGATTTTTTTCCGAGGGCTTTAATTCCGTGACTTTTTTTTCGCAACTCAAAATTGTTAACTACCATTGCGTCAAAAAATTATTCGCGCTTAAAATTAACCAATACTAAAATATCTAGTGAGAATTAAATATTAGCAATGGCAAAATTGACCATCACTTAAAATGATGAACAATTAGTCGTGTCTAAAAATCAACGCAAATAAATTAACCATGGCTAAAAATAACTGTAGTTAAAAATTAACTGCAAACAAATAATAACCGCAGTTAAGAATCATCAATGGTTAAAAAATCCGGTTAACCAAAATCGGATACAATAGGTAAACCGGATATTTTTTGTAACAGCATAACCGAATAAAAGAATATTCACAGATCTAGGCGAAATCTGGACAATTTAAGGTATAAAAACGGTGACTTCAGTCGATTAATCGTAAATCAACTTGGTTGACTAGCGGTAAGTCGATTACGTTCCTTTACCTATAATAAAAGTTATAAAATATAAACCAACTTGGCTTTCTTTTTCACCTCTATTGCATGTGAACGATTAAAAGAAATATTTTTAATATGTTTACTGCAGACATAATAAATTACTGCAGAACAAAAACTATGTTGGTCGCTGCAACTGTAACATTCGAATTTGTTTTTTGTTCATGGTATCGATTAATTAATAATATGTTAAAATCAGTTATGAGAGATTGCTTTTAACTGATCAATACACCGAATACTTGTTTAAACGATTCATAATGTTGCTATTCCAGCTGACGTAATTATACATCTACATATATTTAGCAAACATGAAGAAACATTTTTCTATTTCCAAAACTACCGCAACATCCTGAAGACACTTGTTTTCCCTAGAAAATTTAGAACGAATATAAAAAAACTTCCATTGTCTTCATATAAAATATAGTTTGTTACTTGACAAAAGCGTAATTAACTTAAGAATTATTTGGCGTACATAAAATTACAGCTCCTTCATTGGGACACGGTCGTTGTGTAAACGGAATATTAGCGTTTGGGATGTATTCTGTTGTACCGGCAACCGGCAGTCGCAACATTTGTTTCATAACAAGGTTTTGTTTTTCCGTTGTTTGATTGGAAAAAAGTTAGCGTCCTTTTTCGGCAGGATTCTATGGGTATGTTGCTCCAAGTTTAGCTTTAGCTTCAGATTTCGTAATTATTCTGTAAGGAAGCTTTGCTGGTATGCAGATTAGAGCCTTGGGAACTGTTTTGGGACTTTCGTCCACGTCTTAGAACGGGTTTAAGAACACAGAATTTTCTTGTTGTATGGGCCGATTTGCTTGTAAATATACAGGGTGCGTGTAATTTCTGCTATTCCAATTGAAATGACGTAATTTCAATAACCTGACTTCTGTCTGGGGTTTTAGCGTACCCATGAGGTGAAATACTTCAATTGCATGGCACAATATTATCAACAACTCCGTTTGTTTTCTAGAGCAGTTTACTATAAACGTCACCAGAGGCTTTAGGGGTTTTGGCAATCAAAACAGTACCAGGAAAGCCTAGTTTGCGTTTGGAGCATCATCTCCGGAGATCTTTGTGAATGACGTTGGCTGACTGTAGTCGCTGTTGTAAGCTGTTTGGGGCCTTTCAGTTTACATCTTGAAACCGCTTTTTGGAATTCGTTTGGGGCAATGGATTATCACTTCGGACACAAGCGTAAACACTCTCAGATAAGTAATGCAAAGCTTATAAATAATGTTTAATGATTTTCGTACCACAAACTCGATAAAATAAACTGTAATTTTGTCTAATAGGGACGGTACCTTTTATTGGTTCTATATTTATTTGTGTAGCGTACTAACTACTGCTATGACAATCTTAAATTGGGGTGAACCTTTAGAGTAGGGAACGCGTGATAACAATTTATGATATTTATGTATTTGTTTAATAAATCTAATGTACAGACATATCTTTCAGTGTCTAAGTTCGTTACTGCTACCTTCTATAGTTCAGATGCTGTGATCGAATGCTGCGATTTACTCTGAGTTTATAAATTTTTAACCTATCTGAGTATATTTTTATAATTGAAAAGCTTGTTGGCGCTCATGTTATTCGGCAATCATCATTTAAAGAACCGCACGTCGTCTCATCTGCAGCTAGCTGGCCAGCCCTCTAATATACTGTCGTAGCGTTACAATATATGAATATAATTAGGAAAGCTAAAGTGAACAGCTATGAATACAAACAAGTTGTTACCCTATATGGCTGCATTTTATGGGTAAGAGTGGAAGAATTTATTTTTCTAGTTCTCTACAATTTAATAGCATTTTCTCTAAAAACAAATAGTTTTTAATTTAAGCTCTAATTAAGAATCACTTCGCCCGAACACAGTACCAGATAGAGAGGAAGGCAAAATTGGCCCCGGAGGTAAAAGATTCAGGGGCGTTTGAATGTTGGTAATACGACTTGACCGAGTGGGC
>OW679199.1:63374483-63579395 GCA_940337035.1 Agriotes lineatus | reverse complement strand
ATTTGATTATCGCTAATCACCAGTAGTTGCGAGTATGACTTTTCATAATCTAATTTTAGCAACGTTTCAGATTTAAAAGTTTTATGATTGGTTGCACAGAAGAACAATGAAAATACCACGACTTTTAAATTTTAAACTGTTAGGTCACCATTCTTACCTCATGCATAAATGGCAAATTCTAACCCTATAACCTTTAATTTTAGCCGCCACTACCCGAGACCGCTTAATTCGATCAAACTAGTTATGAAACACTTTGCTCTTCAGCATATGCTTTTAGAAAATTAAGTCGAGCAACTTCCAGAATTTACGATGTGGCAATATTTTAGCAATCAAAGTTCCAGCTATCCCTTAATTTTATGATTCTTTCAGACGAGGAATTCAGCAGTATTCAAAACAAATACCAAGACCGAGGAGAATGTTTCATTACATTTGTCTCGCTAACAGCATACCTTAAAGTTAATAACTTTTTATTATCTTTATTATTCTGCAGACTCAATTTTTTTCTCATTCGCTGTTTTTCTTCAGAGAATTTAAGAAAGTATCGTATTACTTTCCTAACCTCATATTGTGGTATTGTTGATTAGTTAAAAGTAGCTCATATTTAAGTTGTAATAAAAGAATGTAGTATTAAAAATAACAACACTTCGAGTCGAGGTGTGTTCTTTTATACTGTAACAACGTAAAATTTACGATACCGATATCAGAAAGAAATTTAGATTAATATTGCAAAAATACTAGGTGAGTCTGAATTATTTCACCAATCGGTTAAACAGGTTCAGAGAACTTCAATAACATCCGAAGATATAAAATACACCAGGAGCTGGATTCATTTTCGATGTTGTGACCCAAAAGGACACCGACGTCCATGACACTGGTAAAGCAAGTGAAAATGTGACATGAGATGAGTTATTTGTAGATGAACCAAATTCTTATCTAATAATTAAAGCTACGAATAACTAAACTTAGTATTAACTCCCAATCCCATGGTAGCGGCAAGTCTTATAGGTTGGAATTTGTGTCCCTTTAAGTAAGACAAAATTATAATTATTTAAATTAAACAAACGAGGTCAGATTAAGGGTTGCTATTATTACATTCAAACACATTACCAATACGTGACTTTCAGTATTTCATAATATGCTTTGGGTTTAACAAATGACTGTTAATTTTTAATTATGAATTTAAGCTTCGTTATCAACATAAGAACAATCCAAATAGCGTTGTGATGAAATTTGTAACTAATATTAACTACGTAATACTTACTTAACCTTTCCTCTTTTTACCGTTACGTCTAGGGGCTAAGTAATACTACCGTTAGGAAAGTTTATCACTACTGTCGTTAAATGTGCTAAATGATTGTTAGTGAATCACCCTGGGCAATTGCTATGTTATCCGTTAGAAACTCCTTAATCATATTTCGGATTTCGGTAAAAAATTCTGTTTTTAGAAGCACCGTTATCGTAACTGCGATCCACAGAACTGGTTTCCATATTTGAACAACCACCTTCTTCTTCAGATTTGGTCTCAAGCGACTGTTGGGAGATACTCTGATGATGATCGCAATTATTTTTATTCTTCTAGCTTATATCTGATCTTCTAATCATATTCGTTCTCTGTTATTTTATTTCTTCCGGTTGTTTCTTACAGTCTCTGTTATTTCATCATATCGTCATTTCATTTAATGTGGCTTTTTCCCGTGCCCTATACTCTACTGTACTATGAATTTATATTGCCCTTGGTGTGCTAGTTAGCTCAGTCGTAAGAGTACAAGACCCGCTCTTACCACAGTGCAGCTAAGGGAAATGTCAATATTGCTCTTGCGGTCTGCTCGTGATCACCTATAATTCTGTAATTGTATATGCAAACCCTACCAGAAATGAAAATCAAACAGTTTAGTACATGAAAAGATATATACTCTGTAAAAAACATACATGCATGGAAATACATAAAAATAATACACAATGTTATGTTATATGCGCTATGAATAGTAACACGGAACAGTCCACAAGCTTAATGCTGAATCTACAGACAACGCTTACATTCCTCACTCGAATTTAATGAATACGACCCTGACTCTAGTACCTTTAAATCAGCTGAAGCGATGGGTAAACAAGATGATGCAGCGCTTTGTCGTGGGCACTAAATCAGCAAGTACAGAATAGCAGCTTCTGGCTATGAACTGCTGTGTCTCGGAGATGCTTCCTCAAGATGGCACTTATAATACTTTGAGTACCCTCCTTTTGAGTTCGGGAGACACGCACCGCTCGCTTGTTGGCAAGCGACTCCTCCCACGCTTCTAAGTCCTTCGCATAATTTGCTTTGTTCTAATAATAACCGCACTAAACGCTTTAATATAATTACTATAATGTAAGAAGTACAGTTTAGTTTTATTCCTAGCAGAATAATGGTTAAATACCAAGGTGACACGGACCCGTTACACCCACCTCATCAATGACTCTTTTATTTCCCTTCTTCTTTAGGGTCTCTATTGTGCATGTTTTAAATCATTTTGCTTCCATTCAGGCAACAAGTCCAGTCTATATTTACTGTTGCATTGCCTTTTTTTATCCATTTCTTTATCTTAACATTGATTTCTAAGCCTCTAGTTTATATTTCCATCTATCAGAGTAATTTCCACTATTTTATAATCTATTGCTCTTGGAGAACCACTAGTTTCTTCCAAACTGTATTTAGTGGTAGATCATGTTTTTCTACTCATTGACTGACGACATTAGCTTTCAGTGTACGTTTTTAATTTGACTGTAGTAATTGAGTAATTGAATATTGACAAAAAAATTTATCCCAAACTTATATTGCTTGACTTCATTATTATTTCACCCAGTGTTACATATACATATAACGACAAGTAAGGCCGCGTGCATTTGTATGCGTCGTTACGCTGCAGCGTCAATGGCGCAAACGTTACTACTACATTGCTACAAGATGCTGTGCTATTATAGAACCACTATTTATTCACTTTAATATAGGAACTAATCCACATAATCAATAATGACAGAGTGGATAATTTATCTAGGCTGGGTGGTGCAGGCAGGGGACTGAAACAGTACCCGAAAAGTAGATCCACCACCCAACCTAGAACAAGACTTAAAGTGGTAGAAGAAGAAAAGCTAAAAGTTGGTAGGTAAAGAAAGATTACCACCTTTAGCATTTAACTTATTCAACTTAAATGAAGAAATAAGGGTGGACAACACCAGAACACCTAAAAGTCTGTATGAATACAAAACAATTCAAGGAAGAAGAAACTTAATGATCTAACAAATCCTCAGTTTTCATACGTGTTGCGGATGATGATGATGATGCTGATAGTATAAATAATTGCTAAATTATTATGTAAAACATAAAAGAGTGTTTTTCTACCAATTCTTTGCTTTCCATATTTGGTACAACAATTTATTTATTTCTTGATATTATAGTATCATTGTAGCTGTTAAAATGTATGTTTTTTGTTTATGGACAATAGTATATTTCTATTGCTCTAGTAACAATACCATTTTCTAAGCAAAGCTATGTATGTTCAAATGCGAATGTAATCTAATATATTAAGGAAATATAAATTAAAAAAACTTTATACTTTTGGCTACCACCGCTAGGCTACTGTCAATTAAAAAAACAAATAGCGACCTCTTGTGTTAGTAGAAAATATTCAATACTTCAAATAACAATGTTTCGCGATTGACTTTGTAAGTGATAATCGTTATGCTGTTGTTGAACTCACATGCAAATAAATACAAATCTGAGTAAATTAATAAATAAACTCATTTAATACAGAAACGTTTACAAGTACTGCATTCTAGAAGCAACCACAGCATAAGCTCACTCGACTGCCGATGGTAAACGGTGGTAAACTTATACTTACTTGGTTTCCCAGGCAATGAGCAGTCTCTTGGGCCCTTGTCCATAGTCTTAATTCTCAATAAAATTTGCAAAAAATTTTACTTTAATTGCCGTGTCTTAAATGCAAATAGGTGGTAGTGTTTAAAACTATATCTAATACATTTCATAATGGTATGCTGGTGTCTTTATCAGTGTTGTCAACATATTTACATAAAAGCCTCCTAATACCTATCTATTAATCTTATACATAATTATATTAACAGCTGCATTTCTAAATATTAAAATAAAAATAGCTAGACTATATGTCTATGCTTGAAGAATCTGATCAAATCAAAGTAGTCAAGATTATTTTTTGTTGATTATTTTAAAATTTACTAGTTAAAAGGAAAGAGCTTTTGAGTTTTTATATGGAACCAACCTCAAATTCAAGCCAATTGGTCCTTATTATAAGCCAAATTCAGGACACAGGACACAAATCAGTACCTAGTTGGTCAAATATGATGGAGCAACGAGGTTGCGTGTGGTGTGTTATTTGTTCCGTGAATAAAGCCGTTTCGAAAGCCTAATATCGTACCTATTTGGAAAATCTACGAATATATTCAGCTTCCCAAAGAATTACTGCACTCCAATTTTATATGTTTATAAGAAAGTACGTTGTTGTGAAATAAGTCTTGGGGCAGTAACGTCTTAAGCGCTTTGCACTAGTTTATCGCTATTGTTTTCCTTGTGGAATTTTTCTTCAAACGAACAAATGTAAAGATTTCACACGAAAAGCAGGTTGAATTCTTAGGAATTGTTTTGCTTAGTCTTCTTTGTTGCGATAATAGCTGCAAGGCTGACCCAATAACTGAATTTTTATTAATGCTATCTTAGTAGAGTTTTTATATATACTGCATTATTTCGTTTTGTAAAGTATAGTATAGTTCCGGGTATTTTGAAGTCGGATAAGCTATTTCAGAAATCACAGAACGCGTTTAAATCTCGGAGCTGAGCACCGTACGCGATTTCCTATCGCCGATGAGGTTTTACTATCGTAATCTATAACTGGCATTCAGCTAGTCACATGGTGTTTTAAAGTAGCAATAATTTCTCCTCATTCCTTATTCGTCAACTTTAGCGAGCGAATCTCTTTTATTTCAGCGTGTGCATTTTGTTTGGACCATCGTTTTATTGTACCTAAAGGAATTTTTGGCGGTTGTATTTTCTTCAAATTTTTCAAATGATAAGCGTCATATTTTAAATGGAGTAAAAATCCGGAAAAAAATTATCTATAAGTCTTGAAGGACTGGGACAGGGACTGGAAGACACTTTCTGTATGCGAGCACATAGCCTAAAATGAAATATTTAAGTTGAGGTTCAAAATTGATTTTAGATATTTTAACATTCTCTTTATCTCTTATCCTAAACTTCAGAACAAGGGGATAGTTCAGGGCGTGTCCACTTACAGTTTACACACAAAGTCAGGTAAGCACAGTTTATTGGTGTAAAAATAAAATAACCAATACATGGCCAGCAATGGTGAAGCGAACAAATTAACAATTTGTAATAACAAAAAGACTTGGAACGGTAATGGTCCGACACCTGCAAAACCAACCAACACCTTCGCTTTTCTGTACCAGAAAGATCTCATCTCCGCAACGCTACTCATTCCCATATTGTTTGGGTCTTGCAGGCGCCGTTCCATTCCATAGGAAATTGCCTATCGCGTTCCTTCTGCGAACTCGTTAAGCAAAACAATTTTAACGAAACAAAACATAACCCATAGGCGGAGACATTAGTTCAAATATCTTCGGCGCAGACTTACAGAAAACTGATTTCTAAATACTTTTTAAATATGTTTTCTGTCTTTTTTACTTCCCTTGTCAAAAACACGAGGGAAGTATTGTAATAGCGAAAAAACCACCTTTCGAGATTTCTTCAGATCTTCACGTTTCAGGGTCCCTAGATGTCGGAAAACAGGTTTTCTCAATTTGCCTATCTGTCTGTGTGTGTGTGCGTATGCGTGCGTGCGTATACAGTGTGAGCACCTTCAAAAATAAAATTCTTCGTATTTTTGCTTTAACTCAATAGCTATTACTTAAATGAAAGTACTATTTTGCATGGCTCAGGCTTTTACCCGTGAAGAAAAATGGCATATAGTAGACTCAACATATAAAGGGTGAGTACCTTAAAAATTTAATAATTTGTTTATTTTTACTTCAACTAAGAAATAGATAAAAGTAATAATTTGCACATAGCGCAGGCTTTACACTTGAGGAAAATGGGACCCAACAGATACGGGGTTAACGTAAGAAAAGTCAAAAAGGGGCAATAGTAGGTGCGTTCTGCGTAATACTGCACATCGCAAAGCCGGGAGAGGTTCTCAATGGGCATGTGGATCAGACGGCGGAGTTAAAATCGCATTCGCAAGTGCTGTAGTTCCCATCGCCAGTAATGTTTTTTTTAATTTGAAATTGATTGAATTCGCATTACAAAGTGCTTTTATTTTATGGTTTCAGTATTATTACTAATGTGAAGATATGTTTAGCTCTATTTTCTTTTAATTTTTATAATTGTTTAGTTTCACAATGTCCACTTACGGGGAAAGTTCTCAGTAAAGATCTTTACAGATTTTTTACCATCATTTCAAATCATCCCATATTTTAAATATTGATGATAATTTCAATTCTGTTGCGAGGTAATTTAGTCATAGGTTACATACGTGTATTAACGAAAATGGTAACATTTTTGAGGGTTTCTTAAAGAATTGGATGTTTTGCTGATGTTTATCTCAAACCAGATAGTTTTATTTTTATAATATTTTAAGTTTTATCTTGTATTTGAATTTATTGAAATTAAACGAAACTTCAAAAAATATTTATTTGAATTTTACTTGAAAACGGCTAGGGTTTCGGAATTTTAGTTAGGGCTGGGGAGTAAGTATTGACTCACCCTGTATACTAAGGGAGCCGCGCGGCCTGTCGAGCTTAACATCCGAATTACACACAGGCACCGTAAAACACTTTATTCAATCGAATTTCTCGCCCACAAAATCATAACAATCCCGCGTCAGGCGCCGCAACGGAGTCAAACTAAGGTGCTATTTGTGTTGCGGTCCGGTCAGGGACATGGAACATAAGACACCAGAAGTTTTAATTTATATTGATGGATAAGATTTTCATAAATACGAATTATTTTGTTGTTATCCTTGTAATTATATATTTGAGTACAACGAACCCATGGTAATTTGAGCTTTACCCGAGGCAACCAGCTTGAAACTAAACGTAAATAATCCTCGTAACTATAGTAACAATATTATTATGCCCTCTCGATTTATCACGACAAAAATTGTTTCTAAGTTTTTAGTGCGTAATTTATTTCCAGTATAGGAGGTATAATAAAAAATAGCGTAAAGTATTCGTGGATAACTCGCGCGTGTTTTAAAGACCTTGTTATCCACTCATACTTTAATATACTATTTATTGTAAAATAAAAGCAACCAAATGAGTCACTATGGTTTTTCCAGCAACTGCGTGAAAGGGACATTTAAAAATAGAAATTTAATATTTTAAAAGTCTAAATTTACTTATTAATAAACGGGGCTGCGCGCGCTATTGCGCGGTCTATCCTGATATATTTTCGTATGCGCTGCTTAGCACCTTTTGTGTCACCACTGAGAAGTAGTTTTAAGCTTTGATCATCATTTTCAAAAAGAAACGCAAATTGGTTAGGGTCCTTTTTTAAAATAGCATCAATTTCATCAAAATTCCGCTCAAATAACGCACTGAGTTCTCTGGGAAAATCAGCAAAAGGATCTGGAACACTATGGACGTCAATTCCACAACATAACCATACAGTCTTTCCCTTCCTTTCACATTTCCAAGGGGGCCCTCGGGCTCCGCGCCTCTCCAAAGAGGCCCTCGGGGCTCCGCTCCTCTCCAAGGGAGCCCTCGGGCTCCGCCCCTCTCCGAGAGGGCCCTCGGGTCTCCGCCTCTTACCAAAGGGCCCTCGGGACTCCTCTCCCCTCCAAGGGGGCCCTCGGGGCTCTGCCCCTCTCCAAGCGGCTCTCGGGGGTCGGCTCCTCTCCAAGGGGGCTCACGGGGCTCCTAAATTCTCCAAGGGACCATCGGGGCTTCGCCCCTCTCCAAGGGAGCCCGCGGAGCTCCGCCCTCTCCAAGGGGGCCCACGGGGCTCAGCCCCGGTCGAGAAATCGAGGAGACGGTGAAATGCATGCAAACGCAAATGGGGGACATCGCGTCTGCAATTGTCGTGACGGACACACACGTTTGGATCGTTCTCCTTTATTTATATGATTTACATATCACAAACCTAAATTTTCCTTTCAACTAACATTGCAATTTTAATATACAGTCTTAAACCAGTCTATCTATGACTTTTGGTTTTAAACGTAGCACTTATTAAAACTGTTTGCAAATTTACATATTTTTGTTTATTTCTCCACATTAGAACTCCAAATACCTGAACTGCACTTATACTTATGCCAGTTTTCTAAGTTATTTATCCTTTACATTTATAGTACCTCAATCTTCGTCTAAGCGCTACAACTTGAAATTTTGTAATTTCAGAGGTCTCAACTCAAACACGTTCTGCTACCAGTCACTACCGTTGTCACCTTCCATATCTTGCATACTCAGCTGCTTGGCTTTTTCGAGTTTTTATTTCCGTCTTTCTACATGTCAACTTCCTATTCATTTTAATCATAACCTCTTTTTCTTAAATACAGTGTGATCTATGGATGTTGTTTTTCTTGTAGAAGTCTACATGTTTCTGTTGCTTCGTCGAGCTAGCTACTATGTTATGAGAACGAACAGAAAGCAACGTGGTTTTATCGTCACTTTTCAACGAAAAGAGATTGTGTACATTTTTCCTATTCTGGATTAAGATTCCTAGTGTTAGCTTTATTTATTAATTATAAGCCATGACGTTAATGCAAATGTAGTATTATTGAAGTAGCAAATATTGATAAGGGTGGCTGTCCCCATATTTTACTACAAATATCAAATCAATATGTACTGTCCCAGCACAGAACCGCGCGGTTTTAAGCTGGAGTTCAAAATTAATTGTAGGTAGTATACAGACATTGTATTGTACTTTTGTGGGTAGAACCGACATGCAAAAATACTTTAACACCTTGGAGTGAGTTCGACTTTGACAAATATAATTTCTTTTTGAACTTTCAAGTCATATTGACCATGTTGATCAGAAAAGTGGTTTGTAATACAAAGTTATTCTCATATTTTCAGCAGTGCTAGAAGTCTTTCACGAAAATCTAATTCAAATTTCTTCAGGAATAAATTCAGGAAGTGGAAGACACTTTTAGCATGTGGGCACATAGCCGAAAATAATGTATTTAAACGGGGGTTCAAAATTAATTATAGGTAGCATAACATTTCCTTTGATAACCTACATTGATCTAGAACCCGAGGCGCAAAAGTACTTCAGCATTGTTAATAATCCCTATCGCAGGTGTGCCACTACAAAGCCAAAATTATTCCAGCCGCTGCGAGTAAATTATTGGTATCGCGGTTGTGACAGACAAAAATAGGAGCTATTAGCATAACAGCAGGACGTACATGGCGGGGTACATGCGTCCAAATATTCAAATATCGTGTTAATTAGTCATTAGCGCTGAGGTATGTTACTAATCAGCTTCTATTCAACTGCACACGCGGCCATCACAATACATGCAGCCACCATTGTTTGGAGCCAAAGCACGTTCAATGGCACGATAGTCAAAGTTACACCAACAATCTGTCGACATTTCCACATAGCTGAGCGACTGAAAGCCGGCGTCTTGAAACGCTCACCCTCACTCCGGCACTGTACCCAACTTCGTTTTTGCTTTGAACTAGGAAACAAAGCGTGTCGTAACGCAACAACCTTCCATTAATTAATTTACAAAGTGCTGCCCTGCATACAGTTTCTCCAAATCCATGGAACAGGCCGCTCGATTTAATAAGATTATCTCGAGGAAGCTGCAAAAAATCTTGAAAAAGCCCAACTGAACCTTTAATAAGATATGAATGGGATCGGAATGATTTCGCGGAGGAAGATTAGGGAGGCTGTAGGCTGCAGGGGTGGTATTTCCAGCATCTCATTTCCGTTGTGTACAAACACTGATGTAGCTAATATTAAATTAATAAGAAAAGAAATCCTTGCAAAGTTGGCCCTTGGAATCGCAAAACTGCCGAGGAGCCTGATGGGGGATGGCGAGGACGAGAATTGGCTAAAATTTCTCGCACCTTATGAAAAGTACATAAAACAATAAAAGGCAAACGGATCCTTCGTTATAGGCGAGCCTTATAAAGTAACGAGTAGCAGTCGAAGAATAATGGCATCGGTAATGGCAAATGGGGAAACGGGGTAGATTGGAGCGCAGTCACTGAAGGATCAAAGCTTGCTGGGTGCGCCGGAAACGTGGAGGCGCCTGAGTTAGTTAGCGAAGATGGGATGAAGACAGTCAAATAACTTATCCTGAGAGCCGTATTTATAGTACAGTCCTCCAAAAAATGCGCACCTTGTAACGGTTTATGTTTACTATATCACACGAAGAGTTAGCTTCGTGATTTTCTTTCCTCAGCTGATGGTTTCATTACGCCGTATTTTACGCCGAGCCCCTTAGCAGCGTTTATGATAAAATTTTGCGAGCCAAACATGCTGGAAGATATATTTCCGAGAGCCATTCAACCGAATATGATATACAACCATCCGTGCGATGTAAAGAAAACGTTGAAATACACCCAACTGCCTGAAGTGGGACTCGGGTAAACAATCTAACAAATTTAGTTTCAAGGGCACATAAAGAGCTGCAGAAAATCGGTTATCAGGTTATATATTTTGAAGATATTGTAATTGCACTAATTTGTTTATACTACAGCAATAAAAATTGGCGAGGAAAATCTATTAAATATACATATATTTTTATCAAAAGTAGATTAAACTAGCTCAAGCTTAACTTTCGTAGCACTTCGAAGTTTACTGCTGTATTTGCTGTAATAAATTACAAACAAGTTCCGCAAGAAAATGAGATCCTACCGCTTCCAGTATATTATTTATAACATCATACACTTTATGCCTACTTTCAAAGGTAAACACAAAATCTACTTTGAATAACTAATTTCAATTTAATATGACTGTATCGCCGTTTAAGCACTCGAAAATGCTCGTACTCGAAAGTGCTCGTATTCAAACCAGCCATACCTGTTCAGTAAAACATCACTTTCCTAAACTAGTTGCGTAATATATTATTGAAAGTATTTTCATTAAGAGAAAGGCCAATTTTTATTTTATTATTAATTTGTTAGTAGGGTATTCGTACTATAATACTTGCAAATCCTTATTTTTGAGACAACAGGTTTCAACTTGATTTCTGAGGCTTTCTGTCATTAAGTAACAAACGACTTCCGGGACTGGACCGTGTCATGATTGAGATCGAAGAACTCAACGTTTCGCCCACTTTCGTAAGGGACTTCATCAGGAAAAAAGCCAAAGAACACGGTAACTCAACGTGTGAACCACGTCAGAGGCGAAACTCGACTAACTACCGGAAGGAAAAAGGCGAGAATTTATAGGCAAGCGCCGCGCCGTCGCGGTTCAGTGGCGGTGGGCGGGGCTTAGGAATTAACACTTTCCACATACAAGGAAGAGGAAAGCCTTCGTCCCGACTGAGATTGTTAGGGTGTTTGTAAATCTCAATGGCTTCGTGAATCTTTCTGCTAAAGAAGAATGAGGATTTGCAGATGATGGACTTTTCATCAAAAAGGATCTTATGACCAGTATCGTGTTGGTGTTCGGCGATGGCTGATGATGAAACGAGACCCGACTTGAGACAGCGCTGGTGCTCAGAGATGCGAGTTTTCACTGACCGACCTGATTCACCAATGTATTACAAGAGCAAGCAACTCTATAAACACCTTTAGTCGCCGGAGTAAACTTTTAATCGCAAAGGATTATAAAAATTACATAGAACGGACGCAAGAAAGTATTTCAAATAATCCTAAATATTTTTGGAAATTTATGAAATCTAAAAAAGCTCTATTGTAACGGAAAAATAGCAGATGATGGCCAAGTCATTTTCAGAATTATTTGCAATGTTCTTCAAATCAGTTTACAAAAATGACGATAATTTTTCTAACGACTTCTTAAATTTGTTTCAAACCTCTTCACATGACTATAATTTTGCTGAAAACCTAATAAATTCTTGTAGACTTCATAATAGGTTACGATCACTTGACAAAAACAAGGGACCTGGTCTAGACGGCATACCTCCAATGCTGCTAAAATGCTGTTGTAATTGATTTACATTTCCTGTATCAATATTGTTTAAAGAATCACTTGTGAGTGAAATATTTCCAACGTACTGGAAAAAATCCATTATAGTACCTATATTTAAATCGGGAGATACTTCAGACATTGTTAATTACAGGCCAATTTGTAAATTATCCGTTATACCTAAAATCTTCGAGAAAACAATACTTGACGAAATATATTCTTCTGTTAAACAAAATATAAAATTCTGCACGGTTATCATATTTCTAATAAAAAATCACCAAAAGTGGAAGTGATGAAGGACTTGGGAGTAATGTTTGATTCAAAAATGAGTTTTGACAATCACATCGATTTTATTTGTAAGAAAGCAAATAAAATGTTGGGATTTATAGTCAGAACAACCAAATACTTCATCAATTCCAATAGCAGCATTACAATTTATAACCCATATGTTCATTCCATCTTGAATTATTGCAGTTGCATTTGGAACCCATGTTACTTAATCTACATTAATCTTTCTTTTTTGTGTAGAAAATGCCCGACTGTTGGTGACACTTATTTAGCATCTTGTAAATATTGTAAAATACTAACATTCGGAGACAGAAGGTCGTTGAACGATGTTATAATTTTTATAAAAATATTAAAATCAGTAATAGACTCGCCGCTTTTGCTAGTTTTAATTAACCTAAATATACCTACGTACAGCCGACGCAACAAATTAATTGTTTATAAAGCATTTTCACCAACGAATTATATCTCAAATTCGCCTCTCAGTAGGAGAAAAAATAAATGAAATGTAACTTTTATACTGCAGCTGCTATTTTGGGCTAGTCCCGTTTGCAGCCCCAGCACACAATAAACAAATAAATAAATTACATAATTAATCTTTAGCTATGATTAACTTTTATATAAATTCTTGTGGTACTATACCCTAACAATACATGTAAAATTTGGGTTACGTTAGTCCAACCGCTTGGACTCGCCCCCTGTGCACGCACCCACCTGCGCACTGATAGGCATTTTGATAGACAATGTTTTTGGGATCTTGCTGATCACAATAGTCTTCCAGTCTTGCAGTTGTCAAACATAAAATTGAAAACAGTGAACAATAAAAGAAACGTTATTGGCCCCTTTTGCACAAGTTTCAAAATAGCTTTAACCCTTTTGGTATGTAAGAATTTAACGAGCAATCAATTGAGGTTATGTGCTCTTTCTATTGATCTCTTTTAAAATTATAGACTCTTTGTTTTTCTTAAATTCATTGTATGGAAAAAGAAGAAAAGAGAGAAACTCATTTAGTGAATAAATTGCTAGATACTATTTCGTTATGTCACTCTCAGTGATAATTAATAAATTAGCAAACGTGATCGACTTAGAAAAAACTAGAGACTCAAACAAGAACAAGTAAACAAAATACGGGCGCCAAGTAGGAACTAAAGGCGCTGATTACCAACTCTTAAAATGGAAAAGGGCATAGAATGCATAAATACAATTTCAAAGAATCTTTAAAGATAGTATATCTTACTACAGCATACCTAATTATATAAGAGTGAATTTACTATATTCAAAATAAAATTAGACCGCAAATACTACAGTTGTGCTTCAAAATTATTATATAACAAATATAAGATACTCACTGAATGAATAGCACACAAATGTTTATTTTTGAGCACAACGAATTTAGATAATTAAAAACGCTTGGTGCCGATTCAGCGAAGTATAGAATTGTAGTTGAAATCAGTATAACCTAATATTTAAAAGCTAATAATTAAGATAGGGAAGGGAGAAGACGTTACGCATAATCGTAATCATAAAACGGTGCAAACTATTTATAGCTAAAACAGGAACAACAAGCCGCTTTGCATTAATCTCCGAAATTACGAGTTGCAACTTAATTTAAGATCAAATAAGCCCGTCTTCTGTTTAAAAAGTAGCAAATACAGGATATCATTTGATAGGTAAACAAACTTTACGCTGCTACATACGGTTAGTGTTGCGACATTTATACTTGCTGACCACTATACCAATGGAAGCCCCTTAAATTGATGTAGAAATAATGGCTGCTCGTGGGTCACAATAGATATTATACTGCAAACGTGACGGATTTTTTTGCAGGGTGCAGTGCGCAATCAATTAGACGAAAAGTAGCAAGAACTGAGCTCGATAAGTCGTTGGTGGATTCATCATTAATTGCACTATTTAAGGTGCATTAAAGGTTAATTGATGGAAACAGTACAAATTAGTTAAATATCAAATGCTGATTAATTAAATGCCTGGAATAGATCCACTTTAACGTCCAACAACGTTAAAAGTGGACGATAAAGGTTTCTATACCTGAGATGTCATTCAGCCAAAAGGTAAGATATGTTTAAAATATCATTATATCCTGAATCAACCAAATAGATTCACTTCGAAATAGTGCGATACAAGAACAAAACGGTATAGGAAATATAAACCAGAAGTATTTGAGAAGAAAAAATGCCCGTCGTGTTTTGGGGAAGTTTTCAATCATTTCTGGGGCACACGCCTTAACAACCATCAACCCAGCGAGAACGAATACCAAGTCCTGTCTTCACTGAATTAAAAGGGTGCACCGGACACTAAATTGGCGTAAACATCTAACACAACTCTAGTCCCAAACCACAAACAGAAGGCTGAAATACAACCTGAATACTCAAGCAAGAGCACTTTCAAAACTCAAACACACATAATAGGGGTGGTAAAAATCCAAAGAAAATTTAAAAAATCAAGAAACTAAGGGCGAGTACAAATGCGTCCACTGTCAATATCTCTATCAACCAATTCCTAGGAAATGTGGCAATACGGCTATTTACATTACTGGGAATACTGTTCACATGTAATAATTTTAGCCATTCTCAAAACATAATAATAGAAAATGCTACGTTGAAACCCGGATAGTTATTGCAAAACATGCCTATGTGTTTAACATGCGGTTTTCAACAAATCTGCGAACTTGTTCACAATACATTTACATTGTCGACAGACGAAATGGAAAATTCTTTTTAAAGCTACCACTCGAATTATAAAAGACAATGCCTTAATTTGTCGTTACCTCCTAGACCAGTATTATTAGTTAGATACCTTAAATATTGTAATACCTTTACAAATGTCTTCTAGTAAAGAGTTACTGAAATCAGAAACTTCTTCTAACTGGATCTGTAACACATTTTAGCAATGCAAAATAAGCGTATCTGCAGCTCCGGTGAATTTGAAACTTACAAAATAAGTTAACATTTCACGCATAAAAAGTGGAGACATTATAAATTGGTTCAAAGAGTCACGTTTAACTTAAAAATAATTGTAAAAACTTCTTCTCATAATGTTAGGAATACTCAATAGGTCTGAGATACACATAGAAACACATATATGTATTTCCTGTAACAGACTAATATACTAGAATTAAGTACTAAACAACAAAGGGGACAGCTACTTCTACCATGCATTTATGCTAACAATAACAACAACGCAGGCAGATGTTTCTACTACGCATTTATGCTACCAGTCTACTCTGCAGCACACAACAATAGTAAATAACGTGCACACGTTGGTTTTGGTGACTTCGGATCCGATGGCTGCCCGTGAATAATAGAATCCGGCCTAAACAACTCACCTTAGGTGGTGACCGTTAAACTCTAGTTGCGCAATAACTTGAATTTGTTCCGCGCAGCTATTCACTACGGTGATTTTTCTATTATGTCACTTGAGAACTTGGATGCTTCCTTTGTCGGCTTACGGAATCTACGAGTCGTCAAACAATAACGTCGATCGGATTTCAGAACTCTCCATGAGGAAAACAAGCCAATATGACACTTTTCCGTTCTAGAACTTCCCCAGGAAAATGTTGGACCGCTCACTTTTAATGATGTTATGTTACATCCCGAAATCTAAGGGCGCCCGGCGTGTACTTGTGCCTACTATAGCTCGAAGCACACTCTGACTGACACGCAGATTCGCGGGAAATACGCAAACACATCCACCCGCACTTAAACTACCAGTGGTATTCGTTTCACTTTTCCTCATTTTGCTAAATCTAATTATTAACACTATCAATTACCTTATTATATAAGATATTGGCCAACGTACTGTCGCTGCGCCAGATTACGCGAAGACATGACAGAGGCTTTCAAAGTAACAGAACACGCGGCAAAAATATTGCATTGTGTATAAATTCCACAAAAACTAAATATATGCATGTAAAAGAAAATGTCAGACCAGCAGGTTGAGCCGAGGGCTATGAAAGAAACTTAATAATAAGCTACCACAGTTTTAAAATGTTTCAGCATTTACGTACTTCAGACCGTTAATCACAGAAAATAACGATGACTATAAGGCTCAGGTTGCAGAAGAGATACGAAGCCTACAAGTGAGAAATTGGAGAAGAGTCGATTTATATAGAAACAATGCTGATGAATTATTATCATATACTAACAAACAATAAAAAATATAGTACATGTGCAAATCGGCTGTATATTAAAATGTTACTTCAAATACGCTCAGACAAGCAAGGTCAAGTTTCCGTTGCGAAATGTATGCAAACACAACGTACATTGTAGGGTGCTACTCGGTTTGAATGCATTAAAGTAGAATTTAATGAATTACTAATATATATGGTTCACTATTTCTGCAGAGCTAGGTTCGTTAGAAGGCGTAATGAGCTAATCATTAATCATATTGGCCTTCCTTGAGGGTCGATTGAGTTTGAATATCCTGCTCTACAGAAATGTTGCTGCTAAGTTTGCACTATGTGCGGCCTTCCAATATATCTCTCACTAAAGTGTGTTTGCACGCAATCACTCTTTTCAAGATACTTAAGTTCTTACGTGTGAACAATCACTTTAACTACCGTTGTGTCTTGAAGCCTTTGCCAGTGTTTTTTGTTTTAGTTTCTTTATTTGTTTATTTATTACGAAGCGATTACTCTACGAATAGTATAGAATGTCAACTAATAACTAGCACAGAATAGCACAAAATTAGATTAATAGTTATGAATGTGAAAGGCAAACATATTTAAAAGGTGAAAACTAAATAAACAATGCTTCAATCGAAGGTATGATCAGTTTTACGACTAAATAAGTGTAAACAATACATTTAACAAATAGTAACTAGCAACAAACATACCTCCATGTTTTAAGCTTAATGTTCAACGTTGGTATTTTACAACTGCGTATATCCTTCAAAAACTATATTGAAAAGCAGGGGTCCCGAAAGAAACCCTTGCGGTACTCCGAAAGTTACTTTTCAATGTTACAGATTTTGATGGATTTATCGGTACGTACTAATGTCTGTCGCTTTGATATGAGATAGGAATAACTGAACAAGTTGCTCTAGACATCGAAATGTCGAAAATTAATAATGGCAGTTAAGTAGTGTGCCTTGCCAAACGCTTTAAAAAAGCGGTGTACAAAGCACAGGTTAGGTAGCTCCTCTCTTTGTTTTCAAGTTCTTCTTGAATAAATAGCAGAAGAATAGGAGCAATTAACCTACTTTCATAGAAACAAAACTAATAAAGACTTGATTTCATTTAAAAAAAGTATTTAGTCACTATAGATTCTAAAATGTTATCGAAGTGGCTGAAGATGAAATCGGTCTACAGTTTATTATATCATTTTTGTTGCAGAATTTACATACAGGTACAATCTACCGATGTTTTCAACGCTTTGGAAATTTACCAATATATAATTAAGTATAAATAACAAATTTTATAGAGCGGCTATAAAAGCGAATTATTAGATTTAATAAACAACGGGGAAGTTGCACAGCTGTTAATGAAAAAATAACCATACTATTTTCAATAATTAGAATTGTTATTGATGATGTACTTGACTCAAAACTTTAAAAATATCAGGAAAAGCGAACGTATAGACTGAGAATTCGATGCGGTTTTATCTTGATATTTAAACAAAGATAACATCGAGTGAAACGGAAATCTGGCTTCCTTGCCTGTAGTGTTTATTTTCGTGCTAACATTTATTGTCAATTTGTAGTTACATGTTTTTTTAAATTGTAAATTAAATTGAATCAGTGTAACACCATAGCCGTAAGGGTAAGTGCGGACCTGTGCGTACATCTATCAATTTTGCGTGTCTTTGATATGGCCTCAGTTAGAGGTGCAAGTAACTATTTGCGATTTTAATGCATTGTGGGAAATCGCTTCATGGCGAAATATATAGAAGCGAAATTGTTGGTGCTTATAAGTGTTTCTGGGTGCCACAAGCCAGCGTTTACACTTCGAGCAAACGCAACGCAACAAGTCGTAGGCTTCAACGATCAGAAGAATGCGCTTACCTGAGATTGTGTCGGGTTTTTATACAGGCAATCGTGGACGGGGACGGCTTTAGCCAGGGCCGGCTTCTATCATTTTAGTGTTTGCGCTTTTCAAGACAGTTATTTTGGAGTTCTATTTTATTATTTGTACGAAATGTAAATGCGAGTAGCCCCAAGCTATATCGCATATGGGTTGTCCATTGTGTTTTACATCCTATTTTCTTTTATTTCCTTTATGCTTTTATATGTATTTTAAAGTCAATATACTTGTGTAATCTAATTGGATTGTCTTGTGTATGTTATTTGAAGTCATTTTTAGACCAGTTTCCTGTTTTTGGCAAAGTGTGATCGTTTGTAACCCAACTGGGGTATTAGAGGTGTTTCGAGCATACTGATCTGAACAAACATGGGAAATTATTATTAAAATACTAAGGCGTATGATACGTCTCATTTAAGTTTAACGTCTTGACGGAGGGGCGAACAAACGTATCGTTGCAATATTTAGTGCATTCTTACTTTTTACGTCTAAAAAAGGAGGAAAGTATTGTAATCGCGAAAAAATCACCCTCCGAGATTTTTTTTAGATCTTCACGTTTCAGGATCTTTAGATGACGAAAAACAGGTTTTCTCTTTATCTGTCTGTATGCCGATCTGTCTGCCTGTCTGTTACCGGCATAACTCAAAAACTAATTGTTGGAGGACGATACGTTTCATGCGGATTTTATGATTTTCTAGCACGAACCGAAAACATGTTGGTAAAAGATATACAGGATGAGCATGTAAAAAAGTATAATTCTTCTTATTTTTGCTTTAATTCAAGAACTATTACCTAAATGAATGTAATATTTTTCAGATAGCTCAGGTTTTTACCGACAGAAAAGGGCATACTTTGCACCCAGCATATACAGGTCATTCTTCCTTAATTCAAGGGCTTGGGCTGTCCACCTACTCGCGGCTTATAAAACCGTATTTAGTGGGTGAAAGTAACATGGCCGCAGTCTATATTAGTAGGAAAAAGAAGAAGATATACAGGGTGGACAACTTAAAAAGTGAAATTGGTTTATTTTTGCTTTAACTGAGAAATAGATAAAAGTAACAATTTGCCCTAAAGTTCGAATCCCACCTCAGGTAATGTTTTTTTATTTGAAAATTGTTTCACTGTTATTAGAAGCTTTGATATTTTTGCCTCTATTGTCCTTTCATTTTTAAAACGGTTTAGTGCCACAACGTCCACTTCCGAGACAAGTTTCGAGTAAAGCCCTTTACAGATTTTTCAATGTTTTTAAAACTAACTGTTGCTACAGCTATGTTATCGCCCACTTTTGAATAAACATTTGAGTTACTGTTTCGTTTTAAAGCCAATCAGTAAATCTACCTTTAAAAATGAAATAATTAAGTCCAGACAGCAAGCAGTGTTTAATAAAAATCTTAACCTGAAAAACCTCAACAGACTGCATTTTATTTGACAGCATAAGAAATAATGTAACGTTTTGGATGCTAATTCGCTTAGTGCAGAAATGTCGGAGTCTAAAAGTTTATTTTTGAATTACAACGCAGCACGTAAACCGTGCCTTAAACTAATTTACTAATTACAGCAAACCAAATAAAGCGTTAGAGTTACTTTGCCCCGAAAGTTTTAAACTGGCAGTTGACATAACAAGGTTTTAAGCCAATTAAGAAAAATTCAAATTTAATTCCGAACCCGCGGGCGGAGAGCGTTGTCCGCGCATTTACAGTGAGGCAATTAGAAAAATTAACTCGGCCCAAGAGCGAAGCCATTTTCTTTTATATTTTGCAGATGTAATAACCGTTTATTAATAAAACACTAGCCTTAATCTGGATTAGAGCAATTGCCGCGAACAAACAGCTGGCTGAGTTTTTGCCCTCGCCGAAGATGGGAGGTGAAGTGTAAATCCGGAATCGGATTCTGCCTGGTAAAAACGCGATGTAGGTATCCATCCATTCAAATTAGAGCAAACCACTGATCAGTGCGAAATGTCGAGGTAATAAAATTAGCGTCCATCGAACGCTGCTCTAATCGTGTTACACTGTCACTCGCAGTAGAAACTACACACAATATTAAGTGGGCATGATACAGCAACGATCGTTACCATTGTGTACCAAATTGTAGCTTAAACTAATTAAAATTTGGGTAGCAAATCAAAGTCTTAAGTCGATAATTTACTGAATGGAAGCTTCCACGAAGCACTGGCACGATGCAGAGCCGCTGTTTTCGGGACAAAGCGTTTAAAAGAATAATAGACTACAGGGATTCTTCTTTATTTTTCTGAAGGGTTCTAATTAATGTAATTTATGTTTCTATTAGTTTTTATGTATTTTGTAGTTTAATCCTAGGATGCCTGTTATTTTAATATGTTCCAATTAAATATACTTTCGTACACTGAAGAAACTATCTAGAATTTATTTTTTATTATACCAATCATCGATTTTTAGTTAATTTAGATCACAACTGCAGGCACCTGAAACATGGCGGTTCTCGGGTTGAAAAACTGTTTATGCGTAAAGAAAGAAGAAACTATACCATGTACATCACCATCTATTCTCTGGTGTTAGGAGTTATCACCTTTACTTCTTATTTGCTGTTGTCTATCCAACTTGAGATACTCATAACCAGGATTCATGTTATCTCTGAGGTGCTCTTCCCGTATCTTGTTTGGTGTTGAGTTTATGAGTTGTTACGCAACTTGTCAAGCTATTTTCGTGCATTATGCTGTTTGCATGGTCACTCCAATGTCGCCTTCCTGTTCTAATCCACCTGGAAATATTTTAAACCTTACGTTATTCAAATTTATTATTCTATAACGAAGAATGTATCCTAACATAGTTTGAATTATTTTCATTTCCATTAATTTCTCTCCTGCTTTCTTCTTCCTGGTCCTGTTCATTCCATAGCGAATTTAATTTAAATTTCTTTAATTACTGTGACATTCATATAGTTACTTTTTATGTTTTTCTTTAAATTGCTAGACCTTAGCTCCATATATTGCTACACTTCTTACTAATTTGTTTTATATGTATATATAACTGGTTTTAGAACAACGCGCGGCATAAGAACTGTTTTTTGATTGTAAGCACGTTATGGAAAAAACAATTAATCACGATAAGGGATTGCTTCTGTATGTCATGGATAAGTATTCGATACTTTTTTAATGGACAAATAAATTAGCTACAATCTCTTACAAAACTGAAAATTTTACAGCAGCGGGAATATTTTGTTGAGATAGATTCAAAACAGAAATGGGAGTGTGACAGAAACGGGGATTGATCCATCCCTGCCTGGCCGCCGCTCGAAGGGTATAAAAGAAGAATCTGCTAGACCAAATATTCGCCCAGCTCTGTAGACTAGTGGTTACCACTTCTACTTAGCAATCGGAAGATCGCGGGTTCGATTCCCGTGGCCGTCTGCTCTGATTCAGGTTTTTAGGCGGTTCACCTTCTCTGAGGCGAATGCCGGGGCAGTACTTCTCCACCTTTCCTGACCTCTCTTCCATTCTCCACCCCTCCTTTCTCCCACCCATCCTATAATTCCCGTCCTTGGCTGAAGAGGGACGCAAGTAGTCGGCCTCCAGTTGGGGGAATTGAAATTACCCGAAACCTTTTTCCTTTTACCAAATATTCAATCTCAGCCAATGTTATAGCTGGTAGAAACTCTGCAGTCACACCGGGTGTTGCTAATAGACCGGCTAGACTAAGCAATCTTGGTCAGTGTTGCGGCCGCGGCCTGGTGTTACTATAGCCGAAACACCCCGGACGCTGCCCCATGCCATGCGAAACACGTTCATCAGGTCAACTCCAGAAGATATCCCGCCAAAAGCTCACCACAAGAACGCATTGAGGGATTTCTTCAGGCGTCCACGTATTCCGCCACCGGTGTCGCCGCTGCCGCATTCGTCCCCGATACCAAAGACACCTGGACTCGCTATATCAACGACGGGCTCACTGACATCAAAAGGAAGCCATGCGTCGCTCGTAATTCATTAATGTTGCGTGACCATGTAAATATGTAGTATAAGTATAAACAATATATTTCAACGAACTCTTTCGCTAACACACACATCAACTACAAAGCCAACTGCTATTAACTTTCTTCTTCTTAGTCACCTTGAGTCCATAGTTGAGTGTAGGCCTCCTTTAAGGCTTTCCATTTTGCTCTGTTCTAAGCCTCATTCATCCAAATTAAACTTGCTCTTTATTTAACATAGTTTGGACATCTTCCTCTACTTCTGCTGAACTATGGTCGCCACTGTAGCATGTGGGCGTACTTGCCACGTGTGCTGTCGAGTACATCTATGGCTTTGGTATTCCTGCAAGTGTAGGTATTCCTCCTCCTATATGCTCTAGATATTTCGAGCATTGGTCTTGTCATCGCCCGTTGTGTAACCACCAGTTTGCTTTGATTAAACACTTGTTTTTAGATACTGTAGTGTATTATTAGATCTTCGAATAAAACTGAGATTTACGAAAGCTGCCCATGTAGATTCTTCAGATTTGCTCTCTCGGTCGAGACAAAATCCGCATATTTTAGATAACTGAGTTCTTTTTTGCTAGTGTTTTCTAAAAGATCAGTGTATCGTTGATCTATTGCCCAGGTCTCCACGGAGAAGACCTTCTCAAAGTCGATCAAAACCCAATACCTTGTGTGCATTTATTTTATCTATTAATAATTTCATTGTGAGGAGGTGCTTTCTTGTGGCATATCCTTGTCCGAATTCTACTTGCTTCTCGGATTGGTTTATTAGCGAGCCGGTTTGTATGTTAGGTTTATTAAAGGATAGTTTTCTAATTTGTGATGTTCACGTTCTTTATAGAATAGTATGACTGTTAATAATTTGAGTCTTCTAGTGTTACTCCCTTAAGAAAGCATTTGTTTCGCTAGCCACTTATTCGTTTCTTTAGTTTTTGGCAATCAATTTTTATAAATAGCGTTATCCTTACCTGAGGAATTATTTGCTTTAGTGTTTTCTACCTCATTTAGCTGCATTTCGTGACGTTTTTTAGACCCTACCTTACAATTCGTTGGATATTTCTTTAGATAACGTCGGCATTATTGGCCTCTGGCATACTATTTTGCCTTTATATTCAATTATTTCTCCATTGCTATTCTTTAATGCACCCATCTGTGTTTTGCTGCAATTTGGGTTTTAGTGCTTTCATTCTCTTTGGGTGGCTTTGGCTTTATGATTAAGAACAGAATAACAACAGGCAGGAGAAGAAAAACTATTATAATCACTATAGAACAGCAATAGTTACCTCAAGTAGGCAGCTACAGATTACGTGGCTAAAGAATAAGTTGTAACGAAAGTTTAGATGCTGAACTTAAATCCCGAATTAACACATTTGCAAGGATGTGCTACTCAATAAACACGGCAGCAAAAAATACGACGGAAATCTCCAGAAAGACAAAAATGGTTCTGTATGATAGACCATATGTGCCAATCTTTACTTACAATAGAGAAACCTGGATCTCCACAAAAATCTAAAAACTATTATTTAATGGATGACTTAAAAGATTGCATCATGTCATTGCTAAAGTAGAAAACCGTAGGGGATTTCATCAGTAATGTGAGAAAGAAAATAGCACGTTAACTAACTCCAAGTGTCAATCACGTCCCAAGCGAAATTCTTGTATTCCTTGGTCTTCCAAAAGGGTTTCGTTTCTGGCATGGTTAATACGTTGAGTTAGTTACTGTGCTAGAGTTCTTCTCACATTCCTGATGAAACACCTTACGAAAGTGTGCGAAACATTTAGTTATTTTACCTCAACTGTGACACACTTCAATCCCGGAAGCTGTCGTTAAATAATTGGAGAGTTGAATTTATTACTTGGAATCAAAAATACGACAGAGTGAAGAACACGGAAATAAAAAAACTAGAAAGTAACCAACTAAGATGGCTGGGCCACCTATATAGAATGAGCGAGAACATATTAGTCAAGAAAAGCCGGGAAAGAAAAGATGAAGGAAAGTAACCAAAAGGACGCTCGCTAAAAACTTAGTAAGAGTAGCAGAAATCTTCAAGAGAAAAGATTATAAATGGTGTACAACGAATAGATCCGACAGAGACTAAAAAGGATGGAAAAATATATGATAACGCTTGACACCAAAAGCTAAATCTAGAGTACGAACTAAGTATCTTATAATAAATATACTATTCATTACCCCTTTCCGTCGTTGTTCTTCATTCTTTTTTGATATTCTTCTCTTAGTGGCTGTGCCTATATTTATCACCATCTTTTCCTTGGACCATTTCAACGTCATTTTTGCAAATTTAACTGTATTTACGATTCCTTTTTTATATCCCTATCCCGTTACTTTATCTTCGTACTTTCGCATCTGCTTGAACATAAACTTTAAATTAAGTAACCGACAACGAGCATCCTCACCGTAGTTTTTCGAACAGTACATAGCTTGGTTAACTCTTCGTACACTCTCTTAATATCTGTAACCAGAATATAGTCTATATTTTTTGTCGGTTTTAACATTAACGTAAGCTTATGCTAGACATATCATTACCAGGAGCAGTTCTCTTTCAATTGTTGGTGTCTTTTGTATTATTTGGAACAATTTAAAGGTATTATCCAAACAGGGCATGTCTGCTCTGAAACTGTTATGTTCCCCAGTTCACTTTTCTTTGTATTGTTCCTCTAGTAGGTCTCTAAGTATTCGGGTACACATATATTTTTCAAACGCTATTCAACACCACATTACCTCTATATGTGTTGCATACATCTTCCATTTTTCTTTATATATGGAAACTTCCATTCTGCACTGATTTCGTCTAGATTTGTATATTTGGTTATTAATCTAGTAAGAACGGACTTGATTCATCACAGTTTCTAGTTAATATTTAAAAACGCTAGAGTAAAGCTGAACTGTAACTTGATATATTATAGCAATTAGGTTAAGAACGTATTTAAAAAGCACGCCAAGTGAGTTCGCGCCCTCAGCTGTAAGGCACACCGAATGTAGCTATTATTAGAACGAAAAGAGGTAAGAGTTCGCGAGTTTTTGTGCAGAAGTAAGACATTTGCAGTCACGTTGTGACAGCGAGCGGTTCGTCCGAAAACCGCAGCCAACGTGTTGTGTTCTTGGAGCCGAGATTCAGCTTCGAGAGTGAAGTGCAACCTTGCAAAGCATCTCGGAGGTTCATAGAATTCCCAGCAGAAGGCTGCAGCAGCGGCTTCAAGATAGAGTCTACCGAGTTGAGTAGTGAACGTGCCACATGCCCTTTCTGATCGCCACTGCCATTAGCGAGGACAGCTTGAGGTTTCTGCGTGCAGCACAGGAGGAAATCAGGTTAGTCCCTTTTACAAGCAATGTGTTTGATCGAGTCCGCGATCCAGAGCTAACTGTTATCACATTTGGAGCATTACTTAAGATTGAATCACATTCTAATGCGGAGTTGGGACGCCAATTTCGAAGCGCGACTATGTGAATCATCAAATAGTTGGAAGTGGTTATGCGTACGCCCTACCGTATTTCGGAAATCACTTTGAGTTAAATTAAGCTTTATTTTGACTGACAACGAATGTTTTTATCTATATTGCAATGGCTCCTACCTAATTTGTTTAGTATTTAGTAAGGGACAGTTTAATTTATTAATTCGCCGCTACCTCGACGTTGCGGAGCCAATAATTTTGCTATGGTATTTGAGCTGTATAATGTTTGTAATATTCATATAATTGCTCTAATATTAGCCACTATTTGCAATTTTTTATAAAATGAATTTTTAGACTGATTAAAATTGAATTAATTTATTTATTTTTATGCAAAATAAATGGTAGTATGCCCTTTTTGTATTCTATTTATCTGCAATCGATTATCATAAAACGCTAGCTCGGTAGAACAAGAAAAAATAATTAATCCCAGGTGAGTTCCTATTAAGTTGTTTATTATTTATCTGGTGCGCCACTGCACACCGAAATTAGTTCAAATGCTTCGGAAAAAGGCTGTCAAAAATCGCACAAATCAGTTTAAATCGTGCCGTCCGCGTTACGACGTGCCAATAAGTCAAATTATGAACATTCTATGCAGGTATTTATACAAATTCTTGCACTTTGGCGGTAATTACTAGCTTTTGTTTCAACAGGTGTTTGTTTCGTTACGTCAAGACCGTTTTTTGATTGTTAACCGACGCTATTACAAGGCATTTGTTTTTCTCTTCGTCTAACCTCAAAACTGGACTCTGGTTAATAATTTGAAATGCACCCTCGCTGGAGTCCTGGATACGCTTGAATCTTGTTTAGCACGGTATTGTCTCGCGTAAGTTGGTAATGGTTAAGCATACGCCGTATCTCATTAAAGTGAATTGAGCGGAGTGTTCGAAACGTTTCGTTGACTTTCTTGTTAATATTAGTGTTTGCTGAAGTTAGCTTTTAGCTCGTAGCGATTTAATAAAATTTAACCGTTTATTATTGAGGACGTATAGCATTTGTGTATTATCGCCTTGTATTTCGTTCATGTATATGTACGTATACCTTCATATAGAGCATATGACATTGGTGTACGCAGCCTGGCTTTTATTTCTAGCGGGGTTGGAGTGTTGATTTTTAGAATTATATGTGCAAACGAGGCAAGAACTGAGCAAAGCTGTGTAGGCAACCCATAGCAACACTAAGATAAGAAACGGGTCTTATGCATTGATTGCGTTATCTAGCAAACAAAGGGCGATTAAAATTCAAACTAACATAGTGGAGGGGTAAACGTACCGTTACATTTCGATTGTAATTCCTCTTGGATACCTTCCATCTTCTTATTGTTGCTCCTATTTTTTCTATTGTAATCAACTAAACTCCTACATTAGATTACATATTGCACCCATAAATGTTTATTGAAAAAACTTAATTCTTTTATAGAACAACATATCGTATTATACTTCTGAGTGCAGCAAGCTATTCAGTCTTACCCTTCTGGTTCGTACTTATATTATTTAAACTTCCTTAATCACACAGAAATAATTCAAAATTATAAAAAAAATGTGTATATCAAAACTCTCTTTGTAACATTTATGGCCCAGTTTGCTCTGAAAGCGGAATTAATATACCTGGAAGTTTCGTTTGAAATATTACAAGCTGCCTTCTATCATTTATTTTCGGCACAGATTTTTTTTCTCAGAGACATTAATTCAAAGTTTGTAAAAGCCGAAAGATTTTCTTTGTTGCTAAGGTTGGTACGACCTGGTAGGTTACATTAGCCTCCGAACTTCTTTCGCCTTGGCTTTTCGATGGCAAAAATAATTATCGGTTTTTAATTAAGTCGCTTTATTTTCGTAACAAAACCGTTGCAACTTTAAATTACGCTCGTGCCTCTTTTATTGGTAGATGACTGTTTCATACAGGCGCGTTGACGTAAATTAAGTGTAAATATAAAGCAAGCACACAAAGCGACAAATGCTGGCAACAAACTTGTAAGGCTTCCAGCATCGATGCATTCTATGCCCATTCGGAAACCTTTGAAATTTTAATATAGCACCCACGTTAAATATTCGTGTATGAATTGCTCTTAAAATATGTAGTCCTTCTAATGAAATATCAGTATCACGTAATTCAATTGTTATGAAGCAGTAATGTCAACTATTTTTAGTATTATGACAGAGAACGTGTTTTTGTTAAATTTAGGTTATGTTATCTTTATGCATCTTCGAGACTAAATATAATTTTAATGCAGCGTATTTAAGCCCATCACAACTTATGCAGCTGAAACAAGACCAGATATCTCCAAGACGCAACAAATGATGAGAACGGTTGAAATGAAAATAATAAGAAGCATCCGCGGAAAACATTATCAACAGGATAAAAGTGAGGACCTTCGACAACAGAGTGGAATCCAAGATATAAGAAGGTGGGTAAGACAAGGAACGAAATACTGCAATAATCACATAAGTAGAATGGGTGACAACAGACTGTAAAAAATGCAAAACTAAACAACCCTGTCGAAAAAAGATCTCAGGGCGGACCACCGAAGCGCTGGAAGGAATGTTGGACGTCTATATCCGAAGAGGCATACGAAGGTTTAAAATAGCCAACCTAAATATGGTTATCCATATTAGAAAAATAGAAGAAGAAGAAGTATTTAAACGAGAAGACTACATACACTTTACACGTTAAATGCGAGTATATTTATTACAAAAATTACTCTTAGATTGATGTATGTGACACTTAAAAAGTGAGACAAACCTCAATGTCAACATCAAATGTCATTGAGAACCAGGAATCTTCACTTTGACAGCCCATACCAGAAAGGCAACTATACATTTCAAAAATACTTATTTGTAACAATGAAATTACGTGCTTTGATCAATTTTATCTTGTTGTTATTAGGACATCATAAACTACGTGATACTGAAATTTACAGCATTAAAATATTCCATAAAATGTATAGCTTTCTATCCTTTCCATGGTATATATTTTACATACGCTACATGTTTCGGCTTTAGTAGTTTGTACAACGAGAGTGGATATGGACATTCCACAGTGTATTTTTTCTACGACCTATCAATGGAAAAGAATGGAAAATTAAAAGAAAATTTATTCAACGCTAATTAATAAGATATCTTACAACAAAATCACGTTTGCCACAAACAGGGCACAGCAGGGCGTGCCCATTGCAAAACAAACAATTAATGAAAGTTGCCTAGGTAATCACGACTAACGTGGTTTGTGATTGGTGTATTTCATATCCACCCTTGTGTGGATATGAAATCATATACGTTCAGTTAACTACAATTGCCTACATATCCATTCTGTAGATTGTGAAGAAAACAGAATATATACATGCGGGAGTAGAAAAACAGAATATATACATGCGGGAGTAGAAAAACATATTAAACCATCTTCAAGCTAATGTCAAAAGTGTCCACTTTTAACATTAGCCTGAAGATGGTTTAATATATAAGCCGAAACATGTAGCGTGTGTAAAATATATGTTAATTTTTATGAGGAAGACAGTGTTTACTTTACAATAATTTACTGAATCACCTCATTGTGAGAATGGACCAAATCCTGAATTTTTTTTCTTTCCATGGTACTTTTAGCTTAAAAAATATAACTACATAATAAGTATGTGTTAATTCGTATGCAGTTTTATCCCTTTTCTTCAATTATCGACGACTCACTTGATTTAATAGTCACAAGTAGAGATGGGCGCGTGAGTGAATATTCACTCACGTCACGTTTGCTTTAAACACTCACGTTCACGCACGCTCACGTTCACGTTCACGGCGTGACACGACATTCACGACGTGACCCGCAACTTTTACTTGAAAATTCAAAATCAGATAGTACAGAATGTTCAAATTTAAAACCAATAGAAGATCCGCAGCAGAACTAAAAACTCTAAGATAAACTATGTTTTGCACGTAATAGTATATTACATACCGAGGCGAAAAGGATTCCATTCCTGTCGAGAGAACTATGGTTTACCGAGAGGCGATAGCCTCGAGGTGAACTAGTTCTCGAGACACAGGAATGGCATTTTTGCCGAGGTTTGTATACTATTTTATTCGCAATCATCTAATTTTAAAAATAACTACAATTGAATTCTGGATAATAAATATCCTGATGTAGCAAATATGTTTGTTACCATGTAAACAAAAACATGATAACTGTCAAACTACTAAAAAGAGTGTCGGTTCTTAATCTAAAAGATAAAATGTCGCGACCTGTTACTCCTAATTCCATACGAGAGGCAGCAGAAAGAGTATCCGAAAGTTTGTTGCCTGAAAAAAGCAGGGAAAGGTATGAAATTGTTTATCAGGGATTTAAAGATTGGTGTGGAACCAAAAAAGGGAATACACTCTTCAGATATGTAATATTTTTACCGGCTAGTTTCAGTAATCATCTAGTTCCCAGCTGTTGTCATGTCATGAAATTGATACATTACAATATGATTGCGACTAAAAGTACTTTTACGTCCGCGGAACTAAAAGTAAGTTCTACTTGGTCGTATATAGACGCAGACACGCGATTGACTGTGAACACAACGCAACACTAGTGCGAAGCTCTGTAGCTGCAGGCTGCCAAACAGAACTACAATGACCTCCCGCTCCACCTCTAGATCTTCCACATGTCGGGCAGCGGAAGAGCGGGGCACCCTTTACTAATTATTTAACGTAAAATTAACGTGAAACGCGAATCACGCTTCCGAAATTTTCACTCACGTTCACGGCCCGATTTTCGTATATTACTCACGTTCACGACGGAACCCGCCGTGACCCGGCATGACACGACTGTTTTCACGTCACGCGCCCATCCCTAGTCACAAGGAGACTTAACTGCGGTTGATATACTTGAATTTATAAAAATTTAGTACTAAGCCCGTCGAATATGGCAAAACTCTAGGAAATCAATTAGGTATCACGTTAGGTGAAGTGGAAATTAGACAACTTCAGAATACAAACCTTTCAAAACTATATACGACAGTTTGAACCGCGTGATCATTCTACCAAGAAGATTTTGAGACAACCGATTTTAATACCACCATTAAACAATGATCTTACCGTATGTTCCTCAGTAGACAAAGGTGACATTCTAGTCATTCAAAAGGAAAAAATTGTACACCAACAGATCTCACTCCAGAGATTGTCGTCCAAATTCAGGAAATATCAAACTATGTACAAAATCCACAAGAAATATGACCAGTCTAGCCAATATTTCCCAATAAATTACAAAAGTATATTAAAAAACTTAAAAAGTTACCTGGGCTTGATGTAATTACTAATATCGCTCTTAAGAAGCTCACTGTTTGATTCACACAGATGCGTGCATCAAAACCTTTTTGATTATAATTAATCATGTAATTCAAGTCATAACTGTTCTATCTCATTCAAAGGTCGTGGTAAAGTCAAATTTGCATCTTGCCGTATTTGTTTGCCTCTGTTAATATTGGAAAGGAATTTGCAAGCTTCCCTTAATGGCTTTTAAGCGGATGGATACATTTTCTAATAGAACTTAAGCCGACTTAGCATATTTGGGAATCATGTGTTTATGGATTTCGTTCAATTGCCTCATTGAGAGAGCTTAGCATTAAGATTCTTAGAATAAGTATTTATTCCTACGTGCGACGCTCCGATTGGCTACGCAGGATCGCCTCAGCCAATAGTGCTTGAGCTTTCCCCTCCTTGATGAATTTGCGAGTTCGGCTCGTTGTCAATTCAGCTTCAGTTAGATTCAGAGTTTCGAGTAGGCAAGTTCAGCTATGCTTTGTGCTGGGTTGCGGTCGTTCTAACTCCCTGGTAAAGACGTTTCCAGGTTGTTTTGTGTTACGGTTACGCGCAATTCGCTATTTTCGCGTGGCCAATCCAAGCGTGTCACAACAGTTGAAGCTTTTGTAAAAAACCATCGGTCCATCAGTGACGTTTGTAATCGTTGTTACTCAATATACTCGTGTTTGTTAAGTCTTGTTTCACTCCAACAACTAACTGAACCCAAGTCAGGGTTATTAAGTGGCAGTTCCCGGCAATCCCATTGAACCGGAATTCGCAGCGGATTAATTGGGGGCCCCATTCGTGGAAGCCTCTTATCAAGTTAATCATACAAAAAACACTCACCAACAAATCGCTTGCTTTTTAACAACTATTTTTAATGCTTGGATGAGTCCTAGTTATTTCCCTAAACAGTAGACACTCACATTTTGTCATTCCATAAACCTGGCAAAGACAAACGAATCCGGAAAATTACAGGCCAATCAGTCTTTTGTCAACAATCTCTAATCTATTAGAAAAGGTGATTTGACTGCACGCCTATATCAGCAAAAGAAAACTACACAATTGCTTTCTTGGACCTTCAACAGGCATTTGATAAAGTCTGGATAATTGAATTGCTCTACAAATTATTACATCTGGACGTTCTTTTATTCCTAATTCGAATTCTAACTTCATTCCTTCAAGGAAGAACGTGCGTAGTAAGAGTGAGTAAATTCTACCTTTTATACAGAAAAAAATGTCAACGCAGGCGTTCCACAAGGAAGTCTTTTGGGACCTTTATTATTCAATATCCACATCAATGATATACTGGGAGCAATACATAGTAAAACAGTTCTGTTTGCAGATAACAACGCCGTCTTAACTGAACACATAAATCGAAAAAAATGTGAAACGAAAATATTTACAAGATTGACAATAAATGAAACACTAATTGATTGGAATCCTCAAGATTCAGCAATCAGATACTTAGGAGTGTATTTAGATACACGACTGAAATGGGAATACCATATTAATAGGAAGTTGAACGAGTGCCATGTACGTCTAGCTCTGTTATATCCTTTAATTAATAAATCCAGTCTGAAATTCAGTGCTTGCTTTTAATATATAAATCAATAATTAGACCTATAATAACGTATTGCTGTGCGGTATTGGTAGTGCCCCAAAATCACAAATACCAAAACTACAAGTAGTACAAGGTATGTAATAATAACAATAATTATAACGTTTATTAGTTATTTGGTACTTACACAGATCAGTACAAATCGCAGGGTTATTTAATTTTCAATTAATTTCACAAATTCAATTTCAATTTGTTAAAAATAAATAAACAAGGTTATCCCACAAAAAGAGCTTGTACGTAGGGTACGTATTGAAGTTTTAATGAAATTAGTACTTACATATATAATATAATCTTTGCATGCAAAGCAAAAGGAGAAAGAAATTATTAAAAGGTTCTGAAAATTTCTATTTGATTAAAGTATAGAATTCCTTTCTGGTTTTTCCAAAGATAATTTTTTACATTACGTTTGAAACTGTGTAGCGACTAATTGCCTCTTAAGTCTTGAGCGAACAACTTGAATTACCTTGGAGTAATTTATAGATTTTGTACCAACATTTTTGCAAAAGTTAGTGTTTTTAAATAATTATTGATTTTCCTATTTGTGGAATGCTCGTTTTGAATGATTTATGTGAAACGTTTATGCTTAAACTGTGTAAACACGATTATAAGGAAATATATTTGCTTTATGTCTAAAATGTTAGCTTCTTTTGATATAACAGATCGGATGCATATTTTTTTTCTTTCTGAAATAAATATTATCTTTAACACTTTTCTGCATCGTATATAATTGTTTTAGGTGACTATCATTGGCACTGCTTCATGATATAATGCCATAAGCAGATTTTATTTCATTTAATTTATTGTAGTGCCAAATAGTTCTTACAGCAACCGAATGGTATAAATACAGTTTTTTTTGTAATGTTTGTAATTGTTAGTAATCTATGATTAAGATTATCAATAATTTTGTTTAAATTAGGTTCCATAGAGGCCTTTAGACTTAACCAAGGATTACCTTAATAAAAATGCAAAACTAAAGATTTTGCCTTGGCCCTCCACTTTCAGAATATCATATCACGTACACGATAAAAAAGTATTGGCCCAAGAACGTTTCCTTGAGGAACCCCGTACTGCACAGCTTTTTCATAATTTAAAACACAATTTATTTTAACGTATTTTTTTCTGTTATTTAAGTAGCTCTTCATGAGAGTGTAGTGGGCTCATCTAATTTCTATAGACCATAAACCCTCCAACACTTGCTGATGACTTACAGTATCGAAGGCCTTGGCAAGTTTCAGAAAACATATAGTGTTGGATTATTTTCACGAATCGCTTTATATATTTCTGATGTTTACGCACAAATAAACAAACAAATAAAACTTGAGTATTCTGATTTTTATTATTATTTCTAACAATTTGCTTAAGTAGTAATGAATGATGTAGGTCTATAGTTAGATGGGTGAGATTCACCACCACTCTTATAAATGGTTCAATTACAGGTATTTTACATTTTTTAGGAAAGACACCAATTTCAAGTACTTTGTTGAACAAATACACTAATGGCTCTACTCTGCGCTTACAATGTTTGTTAAAAGCATGGACATATGTGAGAGTGCGATATTTTATAACACAGGTCAAAAACACTTACACTCTAGATTTAAGCGAAATCTACCTACAGGACATAATGTGCACATCAGAATAGAATTATAAGTTAGCAATATTGTAAAATGGTCTACCATTTACCTCATTCGCCAATTTGTAATTATTGAAAATTTGTAGATATTGTAACTTAACCATGTGTAATAATTAGTTTGTTAGTCTGGCTTCTAATGTATGTCCCATACGTTTTGAGAAACAATATTAACAGCTATATTTTACGTTCCTTTAATTTTGTATTAAATTCAACTACAAGTCATTATTTATACAGCTATATTTAATAGAATTATATGCTTAAACCACGGATAATGATTTATGTTGTTCAACGCCAACCAGACTGAACATATTTCTTCTATATTTTTTTTTAAAGACTATGGGACATACGTTATTATAAAAAAAAAACAATTTTTTGACAAGTTCCACATTTTCTGTTCTCCTACCTGGAATGTTTATGTTGCTGCTTTTATTTTTATAGTTAACTACTACTTCTGTATTACATCTCTTCAAGTCATGTACATATAGAGTAGTAATGGAAATGATCTAAAATTATGTATGAGCATGGCGCTAAAATATTACATAGTATGGGAGCAACATAACTAAAACTCAACATTTACGCTAACTCGAGCTATATGATAGTATGTGATTTTTTTAAATTCAAATAATCTTTCGAGGTGCTAAACAAATAGATATTATAATTTTACACTGTGTAATTTTATACACTGAACTTAGTATACCTATTAGTGTCCTCTCGCAGTGTATGCACCAAGTACATAAATGACAACTAAATCTGCTAAATATAATTCACGAATATCTAACCAAAATAATCAATGCACCAATTTGATTTTTATCAACCCTTTGCAGCAGCAGGGTAGTTGTACATTTAATGCCCTCTTAACAGATAGAAATAATAATTTCGGCTTCTCATAAAAGCCCTCAAAATATTGCTCCCATTCAATACTGGAGTATCTATTTCGTTGCTGATCATTGTAAACTAGATAAAACAAAACAAAAAACTTCACAAACAATGATCTGCTGTACTTGCTAAAGAGCGATAATGTGGTATACCTATGCTTGGAATGCGAAAATAAACTCTAATTACTACAAAATGCAAACGTTTTTGTTATTTAATCCTCAACCAACAAGCGTCAATTACAGCATTGAGTGTTATCAATGAGAGAATGATGCCGACTATAATATTATTTACTACTGAACTATCCGATGATTACATTTATTGTTTCTTAAATTATACGTACAATTTGATCTCCAACACTTTAATGGCTCATATAAATTAAACAGATTTTACTTATCCCTTAATCAGACATAGCGCAATGAAGATAATTATGAATAGTAGATAAAACGTTCGGTATATTGTTTTTTTTTCGAAAAACATTTAAGAGAAAAATAGTGGCACGCCACTGATTAGCTTTACTCGGTCCTTGACATTGGCATAATGTATAATACGACAAAACAAAACAAACGGCTTAAAACACCTGATAAACTTGCCGGTAATGCAGATTACCAACTATCAGCACAATATGCGGGCGGCCGACTAGGCTACGTTCATATGAAGACCACTTTCAAATAAAGGAGCCTTTACGCGATCAAGAATTATGCACAAAATAAATCTGTTTTTACACGTAACACGGTGTGAAAGTGTTACATCGAATTTCCAACCTTTGTTGCTGTGGGACCGGCACTTTGAATGCCGTCGTGTATTTCAGATTGAGTAAATAGTTTATAGTAACTTTGGCCTCTACTTCCCTTTCGGGAATTTCGAAGATTAATATTTTAGTTACTTTCTAAACTATACGTGTTTTTTCCGGATTTGCTTTTTGTAAAAGCTGATTGTCTCCCTATGAAATCGTCAATAATATGATGCAGATATGGTCTTATTAGTTTGGTGAATTGCTTCCCCAGTCTAGTTACCTCAAGATGTGATTTCGGTAAAACAGTAAATCTGTTGGGCTCCCGTAATCTATGTTAGGATTTGGCAATCCCTGATTTTTACGTGGTATAATGCTGTGACAAAATTACTTTTAGGGCTTTTTATTTTTTCTTGTTCTCTTCTTTTTGCTTTCCCTGTTCGTTGCACTTTTGATTCTGCGTTCCTGCTCCGAAGCGAAGGTTTGGAAGAAGCCGGAACAACTTATGAAAAGGCTCTTGGCCTTTGAAGCGTTGGTCTAACGGCGAATTCTCCGAATACTCTGGATAAACGAATAGGCCTTTCGAAGGAAATAACAAGAAATCACTTTCATCTTAAAGAAACGGAAACTTGAATATATTAAGCATACAGTGTGTCACAGGATTGATGTTACAAGAGATGCGATGGTCTAAACATGTTTGAATTTTATTTTAAGATTATGGGATTAAGCCCTGCTTGATATAAAGATAATTTTAAAAATATTTTCAGTTTCTGAAAAACAAGTTGGCCTTGACAGTGAAGCGAAAACTGTTTTCTTTTCAGGTAATAGTAGATTATGTTATTAGGAGTAAAAGTGATACTTTATGTGGCGAAGCTGAAGTTTATTTAGCCGAACGTTAGTGGCCTCATTTATTGCTATCTCTATTTGTTCCCACGGCACTCCTTCACTCTTATTGCATGGAAACTTTAAATTGATTGCTTACCTCAGCGATTTAAAGCACAATCCGATATGTCAACCAGATAGTCATAGCACTGCAGGTATATCCAGTCTTTATGATGACATCAGTGGAGTTGTTGGCTTATATTGAGAAATATAATTCGTATGGATGTTAATGTTTAATCCTTATTAGAAAAACTGCATTAAATTTGCAATTACTAAGAGACGTAGAAATGTATTCATTTTCATAAAAATATGTATTCACTTAAGAATCTTTCAGTAACACCGAAATCTTAAATATACAGAAATGTCTATATTTGAAAATAAACAGTGTAGATATGCTTAGGATTTAAAATTATATTTTCACTTAATACAGACTAAAATATCATTAAAGTTCTAATTGTGTATGTACTAAAAAGCTACAACAAGAGGAGACACCTCAATAGCTTTTAAAAATCAGTGTGGCTGCGGCTTGATATTTTTAAATTATATATCGCACTTTAATCCGGAAGTAAATTGCAAGCTATGTTATAGATTAGCTTGGGGCGGAGCGTCTGCAAAGCTCTAATGAAAGGGGTGGCCTCACGAGGTAAAAACTAGCTCATGTGCACCCCACCCGGCAGCTACGAACCTGATTATTTTTAATTGCACTCTTAATTACAAGCAGGGGCTGTAACAATGTGTTATTTAAATTCTAGTTGCAACTATTGTGCGCTCCTGTTTATTGCACGAACAAGACCACACTTAATGGATAATGGAGTCCTTCATTTCCGAAATAAAGCGTCGGTCTAGAATGGCCGAAACGTGCGAGGAATGTTCCGAACGTTTAAAAACGTGTCGAAATTTATGACGTAGCAGCTCAAATTTCATCTGAAACGGCAAATAGAATCCGTATTTATAGCCCCTGTAGTTCGGCTTAAGCTTTGTGCGAGTTCACTTTAATTCAATTTTATTTCCTAACTCTGTAAATCAAAATTTAATTCCAGTTCTACCAAACGAAGGCGAGATAAACGGTTCTTGAGATTTAGGGCGGCGATAACATCTAAATTGCGACAACGTCGTTTATTTAATACATTAACGCTGCAAGATACATATAAATAGGTATTATTCCGGCACTTTTCTAAATATGCGTACTTAAAATTTAAATTAAATATTTCCGATCCACCCGCGCCGGAATTAGGAATTCTGAGAGAGTTAGAAGAGGGATAACACGGAAATATAAAGCTGGATCTAACCAACGTTGACGAGGGTTATAATTTAACCGCCAACTAATTTTAATCAATGATAGCTGTAATTTCCGACAATATTGCTGAAATTAAAGGCTTCGGCGCGGCCGCCACTAACGCGTCGCCGTAGAAAATAATGTCACTATTTCGTGCCGGAGGACCTTAATCCTGACGAATGCGCTGCAAGCCAACGTCAAAATTGATGTATAGCCTCAAAATTAGTTTCCCAATAAAAAGAAAGCTGGCCTGAACGGCGGAATTAAAACAATAAATTCGGAAAAGTTCTTAAGCCGATTAATCCAGAAGGCCATCAGCAAGAACCTCTTCTACATCTAGTAATCCTGGGCCTAGGGGAAAACAATGCAGGAATGCACACTCCCCCAACTGTCTATTTTCCTCCATGAAGAGCATATTTTTACATAACTTACACTCGGAACTCGCTTGTAAAAATTTTTAAATTTGCAGAACGCGCACAACCACCCAAATTTTTCGAATGATTTATCATAGATGGAGAAATCGACAGCTGTGGAATATGAAAGCACACTGCAAGGTTTACTTTTATGAAATATGGTAATTTTATGGTAAATAATGCGTTTTTCGGTTGCGATTTATATTTTGACTATATTATTAGAAAACGCTACATAATAATTCATTAGGGAAATCCAGTTTCCGTATACAATCGTCCAGAATTGATACATTTTTTAAGAATTTTAATGCGCTAAATCTACCACCAATGACATCTTAAAATATCGAAAAATATTTATTCATCATATTCCAAGTCACGTTCTACACGTACAACATTACCGTAGACAGTATTAAGTCTTTTAAATATGAAAAAGGAGACTAATTTGAAAAAATCTTTTGTTCGGTTATTACATTTTTAAATGCTTCTTTACTATTGTTAGTATTGTCAGTGATTCTGCAAGTGTTAATTAAGCTGATACTGACAAATAAACGAAAATTGATTAGATAGCCCACCATGTTTCTAAAATTGTGAAAAGACGGCAACCCAATGTCGTCCATTAGTATCTTATAAAGCAAGTGTTGCCAGTTCTAATAAATATACTAAATCGTGTTACGGTTCATTTGTACCTCCTTTTGATTTCGAGATCTGTAGTAATTATTTCGTATTGTTACGCATCTTTTCATTCTGATGTCTTTGGTACTCAGTTTGTATTTCGCGCACAAGCGCCACGCCTACTTACTTGGCCTTGCTGCGAAAGTTTGATACAGCTCGCAATTGTTCGGAGCGTTTCCTTTTCCACCTCGATCGGGGAAGCAAGATGAAGTCGGTGTAGCAGTATTGAAATTCCGGAGGATTCGTGGACTGCCGTTAGTTTTTGGTTGTGTGAAGTTTGCCTACGCTGTTTGGAACGGTTTCAAGTCCCGAATTTCATCATCAGGGAAGTTCAATTCCACGCCATGTGTTTTTCACATTCCTGGAATTTTGTCTAGGGCAAGTAGAAAGTTCGCGTCGTGATGCTTTGTATTTCTTCTATGCTATGGTGGATCTTTTTCTCCCTTATAGCAACCAGTAGCTGAGGGCCGATCTAGGAATTAGTTACAGGTAGGGTCATATCCTCTACGTTGGGATGCTTTAGACGATTTTGGGCTGTATTGCCGCACGAAATGGTATCAAACGTCATTGACAACCCGGGTCAGGGACGTGACCCTGTGAAGTCACATAGGACTAATCTTTGCTGTACTGTCTGCCTGTAGGTTTATTTCAATGTGTGCACTTAATATTATTGGGAAGTTTGTGAACTGTAAGTATTGTAATCTTTGCCTGAGGTACCGTATTTGTGAATTATTGATCATAGCAATTAATGTGTGGTAACTTATAATTCCGATTATGTTAAAATTTTGTGATTCTTGGTGTGATTATATTATTTGAATTATACTGTGATATTTGCATTCTGGCTTTATTTGTTACTGCGACTTATACTTGAGTTGAGCTTTTCTTTCAGATTTATTGTGCTACCTGAGTTTACGTATTCTCGTTTGAATGCCTGGATACACTTGCCGTTATCTGATAATAATTCGTTGGCGCCCTTTTTGAGCTTTTAAAGAATTGTACACGGCATCTCTGACCCTAGCTAGTCGGTCGGAAATTGTATCCAAATGGTCACCTTTTATATTGGTTTTGAGAGATTAGCCAACGGAGACTTTATATGACAACAATCGAACAATTTTCTCGTATAAAAGTGTGAACTAAATTTCCTTTTTTGCAATTCATTCTATTTAATTCCAGGTAACTCGTACATCACGCGTTTTTTATGCTTAATCTATTGTAAACGTGGTCGTTCTCTTGTGGTTTTCCCTTCTGCCTTCAGTTTGATTACTGATTTTCAGATGCGTCCAATCGGCTGGTATTTTCTCCTCTTCGCATGCTTCCACATTTTTCTTTCTTCACTCGCCGTAATATTCCTCCTCTTTCTCGTCCAACTGATTTTCAACTTCTGTCTATAGTACCAGAACTGCACCTATACTCCAAGTTTCGTATCCATATAACACCACACTTCAAACAAACGTTTGTATACAGTGCTTCCTAGTCTCTATGGGGATACTTGTCGATGTAAGAAAACTGTTTCTATTATTGGTTGTTTACAGACCACCTAAGTAGGAAAATTCAGTTCATTCTTCTAAGATTGTACCTGCAATAGAGATGTTTTTCTTAAATTTATTTGTATTGTGGATCCTGCACACCATTATTTTTTGTTAAATCTCGTTTTAGACATGGTTCTCTATTATAATTTCGGCTTCATTTAGGGTGGTTTGTAACTCTTATTTGTTTTGTGATAAATACTATATACTATGTGCGTATCTTAGTGTGTCAATTCTTGTCTTTTTCTTGTTCTTAGTTGTTTTCCCGTCTTTTGTGTGTCATATATTGAGATAGTATGCTGCATATGGCAATTCTGCCTCCTGTATTATTATTGAATAAATGTTCATTAAATGGAAATTAAACATGAACAGAATTGGTACTTTGTTAATGGCTAGAGATCGAAATATTATCAGGATTAATATTTGATACATTTATAAACTGTAATTGATAAGTAATTTATAATTTAATTAGACTAAGAATAGCAAATAGGCTCCGAAAAACGATATCGGCAGAGTGTCGTTTAACTTAATTCAATGTTATGATTTAATATGATAAGTGCTACTATAATTTTGGTAAATGCTCAGGTATTTGAACATAGTAAGACGTAAGACATGCTAATTCAGATTGTGTTAGTAAAAGCGTCACAAAGAAAAAGTGCAGTTAGTTTGTATTCACAGCGACGTGCTAGGCTGGTGGTCAATAAAGTTACGGGTAATGATAGACTGAACGAATTATGTAACGTGCCTAAGCGCGTAAAACAACCTGTAACGTCAGAAATTTAAGAATGACAGTGCTTAATAAAAGCAGAAAAGTGAAAATTATGTGAATTAAAACAAATGCGCAACAATATTTGACAATTCGACAACATTTAATTTATAAGATCAAGTATGTGTACTCACAATTAATAGAATGTAGTAGGTTACTAAGCAACGATTGTAAATAAGAACAAAAGAAGCTCGCCGAAGCGAAGCCAAGAAAAAAGTTGTTCGCTTCCAAATAAAATTGTTGTAAATATTCGTGTAATTAAAATCCTTTTGAGTTCCAACTGGTTGTATTATTGTTATCCAGACGGGGGCTAGTTTGTGTATGTGTTTCCGGTAATCAGTAGTCAAGAATGCAGCAGCAAAACTCTGGATTTCGACACACAGCCATGAATTGGAGATACGCAGCGATAATTTGTACCAGCAAACGAAGGCTGAGAGCGGATACGACGAATATCAGCGACATTAGGAGGACCAGCAAAGGCAGTTCAAGCAGCAAAGCGAGCCGCCCCTAGAATCGCAGTCGAGGTAGCTACAGGCATTTTGGAGCAAAGCGGTTACAGCGAGCAGACGACGGGGTAGAGTGAAAGAAAGGAGCGCATTTTGGGCAGTTTCCAGCATCGGAGGGCTAAAGAAGGCTGGGAAGCAGGTTGGCGTCCTTTTGCAATTCGGATCGAGAGCGTTGGATCAAACGGTGTCCCTGGTTACCGATAAACAGGGTTGCATAGTTACGGAGTTGAATTTATTTTCATTGTTATTTACGTGTGAAGTAGTTATCAACAGCTTGCTTGGGTTAAATATAAAATTGAACACAAAATTCTGTTTCATTTCGCTACCATTATTTGAAGTTAAAAGTATATTAAGAATCAATCGCCATAATCGTGCAATTATCATACAATTGCGTAAATGTTTAACTGTGTAGAAACTCAACCCTGGGATTATAGTTTTGCGAACCTAATGGTTAGTCGGAGCAAAATAATTAGGTAGTGCGATTGATAAATTATTAATGGGTAGCATAACTGATAAATTTTCATATTCATTTTAAAAGAACATTTATATTTAACCATACAACAGTATAAGTCCTCGAGCAATTATATTACCAGTTCAATATATTGAATACAAACGGTGAGACGGCCAATTCTGTCTTATATCCTTACCTTACCTTACCTTACCTATAACCTTACTCAAACAATCCATGCTTGCCAGTTGCGTAAAGTACTATTATGGCATTTTGCATCGTAAGCACCAGTTCATTCTGTCTCTAGGTGTAAACAGTCTCTTTACGGGCTCAGCCCGTAAAGAGAAGCAACGTCATTTTAATTTAAGAATTTTACTCTCGCTCGTAGATACCATGCTCACACGAAAAGTTCTAAGTAACGGTCTAGCAACGTAAATTACTGTTAACACTAACAGAGACTGTTACTACATTTTGTAAGGTTTTTCGACAAAAAATCGTTTTTGCACATGTAGTATTGGTGTATTATGGTTCTTTCGCTAGTTAGTCAATGAATTCAGAACTGCCCTTATCTGTACTCATGAGGAATCTAACCCTTTTTACTTCCTTTTACAATAAACGAAGTATTGGATTCACCCCAAAAATTCGAAATTGAGTTTTCAACAGATCTTCACGTTTTAGAGTCCCCTGATCCCAAAAAACATTTTTTTTCATTGGTCTGTCTGTGTGTCTGTCTGTCTGTCTGTGTGTCTGTCTGTGAAACGGAAAGAGGTATGGCGTTGAAACTTCATATATAAGTTTTGTGTACTATGCAGATACGACAGCAAGCTTTTGAATAAAATCGCATAACCGGAAGTAGGTGTTTACTCTTGGGATTTTTCAATTTTTTTCGATTTTTTCAAAAACGGCTCTAACGATTTTTTTAAACTTTACATTTTTATTACATTTTTTATGTGTATTGATGTGAGATAGGTGATTTTCCAGTTGAATACTTGAATGGGTTTCTTATGTTTTTTTATTTTTTTTCTATATTTTACATAGAATACCCGGTATATTATTACATTTTTGAATTCAGCTTAAAATTCTAGAGAAAATTTGTCTCTTGAACTAACACTCTATTTTGCACCGTTTTTGTAAAATTTGTAATTTTTGAAAATTTTTTACAAATGCTTAAAAATCACACCAGATTTTTAATAATCGTTTTAGGCATTCGATTTTTCTGCTAGCACCCTTGTAGCTGCCAAATGATCTAATGTCAAGCAAAATATCACCAGTTGCTGTCAAATGTATTTTCACAAAATCTGTAAAACGGAATCTGAATTCGTTAATTGTGTTTGTGCGCTGTGCGTTTGTCTGTACATTTTTTCTCAGAATTTTTCAAGTTTCATTTAGAAGACAAAAAAGTAGAATAGGAATGTCTGCTGAACTTACGTAAGTAGAATGGAGTTTTCAACAGGTTTATTCCTTCCGTTTCTAGTTTTGACATTTTGTCGATTTTTCCCTTTAAGTAAGGGACTACCAAGACGTTGTTCCATATATGTTTATGTGCTTATTGTATGTATGTTATTAAAAAATGTTAATATTGGCACTTCGTTATGTATAAGCATTTCTCAATTGGGATGCCTCATCAAAAATTGCAAGGTGTTAAAAATTACGGAAGAACGTATAACTTTATGTCTTCAAACTTTTTGCTACTAAATCACAAAAAATGATATCATTATACATCTACATTCCCTAAAGAGGAAATAAATCATGTCAATATACAGAATTATCTGTGATGAGCAGCATTATAAACCTTAAATAGAAATATGGAGTATTGAGAAATCAATATCATTTTAGAACGTGGTATCGCAAACTAACTTTGGTTCCCACGAGACACATCTTGAATAATATACCAGATGAGGGAGTGTAGAAATTATTTACACTTTGCGAAATTGAGATAATATGTATAAAGTACGTATATGCATTTTGCATATATCAAAAAATTGTTTTTGTTTTGCAGAACGAAGCTTTCGACTGAAATAGTTATTTGTACAGCAAGATTAAAAAACGTGATTTTTTTCTGTACAGCTCGGGAGATTTTTAATCCAGGTCAAGCTGAGATTGAAAATGCCCAGAATATGGGAAAAGACAATTTTTCTACGTGTTGCACACATATTATTTTCTAATGCGGTATCGTTTTTGAGTCGTTCTTGGTCGTAATGGAATCAATGTAACACCAGATTCTTAAAAATGCAAGTTGGTATGGTTTTGCTGTTTTTGTATTGGTTGTCATTTTTCGCATTTGTTAGGAAAAGTAGTACTACTTCTTACCGAAATAAATGTGGGGAAATGTACTATATTTCTAAATACAAAATCGTTTAGAAAAGTGGTATTTTTCAGAAGAGCAAGGCACAGCTTAACTTTTAAATACACAATTTTCATATCAACATTTTTAAGCATTTTCTTCCAGTACGTGAATACATAGCATGTGCAACTACACTTTTTCCAACTTGTTGTACAATATCCTATTTTAAAATCTTTTGTTACGTGTGAAAAGCGTAATTAACATAGCAATTTATTTTGTGTATAATGCAGGGTTGTATAAAAGCTATTTTATTGGACCGCGGTTGTTGTGTAAACGCAGCGTTAGTGATTGGGTTGTATCTGTTTTACCGGCAGCCGTGAGCAGCTGTCTAAAACAATTCCTTTAGTGTCGTTCTTGCTGCTTGGAAAAATGTAGCGTCTTTTGGGCAGAATTTTGTGATTTGTGCTTCAAGTTTTGGCTCTTAGTTTCAGGTATCATAAAATATTATTTGTGGAAGCTTCGCCGGTATGCGGTTTTTGAGTCTTGGACCCTATATGGACACTTCAATCCGCTTTCTTGAGACCGTTTATCATCACAGGACTTATTGTCATTTTGACTAATCGCTTGTAATTAGAGGATAAGTGTAATTTATTTAATTATGGTAACATAATTGCAATGAGCTGGCTTTTGTTCGATATGTAGTTTCACGTGCGGGGTGCAAAACAACGACGATTCCGTTTACTTGTTGAGAATTTCACTACAGCCGGGGGGTTGTAAAAAATTCAGCTTTGGCTCTAGAAGGCCTCCCTGTACGACAAGGGCCTAATTCGAATTTGGGCCTCATAACCTGAGGGCTGTGCCATATATTTGCTGGCGTGGACCTTCTGCAGCCGCATTTTTTAGCCTGTTTGGGGGCTATTCGTTTCACCTCTTGCAACCGCAGCTTGGGCCTGTTTGGGGGTCATTTGTTTCACCTCCTGCAAAAGCGGGAGGCCGTGAGATAAGTAGCGCAACTTAATGATTTATGATAATAATATTGCTGATACTGCTACCTTTTGTATTTCAGATATTATAATATTGCCTGCTGCATATAATCTGAGTTTATAAGTTTTTGACCCATCTAAGTATATTTGTTGAAATTGAAAAACCTCATGGTTTTTCATAATTACATCATTTAAAAAACTGTACGCAGTCTTCACTGAATCTAACTGGAGGACCCTCAATATACTCTGGTAGCGTTGCAACATTTCTAAGTAGTTAAGGGATCGATAGTGAACAACTGTGGCGCTAACACCTGCTATCCTTGGGAGCACTTGCTAAATGTTTATATGGATTGCAGAACAAAATAGATATATGATAAAAGAGCAGATTGGGACGGTATAAATTATGTATAATCAGCTTCAAAACATGGCATAATATTTGGGTCAACCGAAATGTTTAAAGAAGGAAAAAGGAAATGGTGAACGCTTACACTTATGTAAAAGCCAAAAGAATGACAAAATATATAAATCTATAACATTTATATTTTAATGTATTTGTAATGACTTCATTTTAACCTAAGTATTATTTTATGATTTTAGTAATTGTGACGTTGATTTATTTTGTTTTATTTAAGTAACTACTCGTTGTAAATGTAAAATTGTTTATGTATGTGCAGTTCTAGAATGCAAATGAACTGAATATAATATGATTTTTCATGCAATTGCCTACAGGAACACACGTCACCCAACCGTTAATGAGAACCGTGCGAAAACGGAGTACGGGTGCTTACGCATTTGAGTTTTGTTTACTTTAGGAACCGAGATCAGCACAGAAGGCCTTATGCGTTCAATTACTTATACTAGACTTCCATTCGTGTAATAGCTGTCAACGAGCAACAAACGAAAGCTCTAGTATTCTCTCGAAATTAACACGATCGCACAATGGTCGTTGTTGAATATGTTCTATGTTAATTAACCGAATTAACCGACTAATATCGTCTCTTAAACATACTAAAAGGTACTAAGATGTGACAACTAATTCGCCGTTCACAAGACAATACAAGAAGCAAAGCTCTAGCCGATTTATTCCCCGACGATCTAGTTAGAATGGTATTGCAATACGTAAGTAAAGCGTCACTATAACAGCTTGGCATATACATGAGAAATATTTCTCCAGTTCTACACTTCCATATACTAGAAATGGCGCGACCACGAGGGAAATCTTAAAGGTGGTGTCTGGCATGTACAAGATGTAGGCGGGCGACTATGAAGAAGCTACAAGACGTGTTGACCTTAGGTTTTCCTGCGGGCTTTTTCCTAGTATGACGGTGTGAAATAGTAGTAGCAAAAGGTCTTTGGAGGAGGTATTTTTACCAGCGTAGCTGAACGGTACGCCCAACCACTTATGAATCCTTTTTCTATGCGTTCCTTATAATGGATTATGAGCACCAAGACGGAAAATACGAAGCGGCAAAATAAGAGACCTGGAATATCCCAACACCACCAGGCGACTACTAAAGCCAAAGTTGATCAAGCTACTGGAGAGTGGTCAGCAGCCAGGGACAAGTTTACTTTTTTCCAGGACGTTGTCGGTCAGAAAGATCGATACAAAATATCTGGTGTCTCATTTCACGAGCCGTACGAGTGGCCCTTATGTCACCCTCCCTGGAATTGCTAACGGGCAAGTTTACTACTGAAGTATTTTTGAATCCTATCGTTACTAGATAAATTTCAGCGACTGCATGTGCAACACATTACTGTTGATCGAAGAATTCCAAGATATCGGAAATTTTAAAATCTACAGAAAGAGATTCTCCAAAACCTCCACCACAAAGCACCAGAAGAAATCTATCACTTAATTTGCCCAAGGTGGCTACAGAAAATCGCGCTCTCTCTCTCTCTGTACTGGCAATCTTTCTCAGAAATCACCAAAAATTTTCCTATATTCAAAATTTGCATAAAAATAGACCAACGAGGACCAACAAACATCAACGAAAAAGTGGCAACTTAACCCATGCCAGACCAGTTAATGGAAATTCAAGACAATTCCTGCATAAATAACTTGGTTTTATTTTGAGCATTTTAATGGTAACATCCGGTTTATATCTGCAATATCCTCGTAGTAACACTAGATGGTATTTAAGTCAGTCATGCTGACATAAAGAATTACCTTCTAGCAATAGTTGTAAATTAAAGCAATCGTGTTGTAGCTAACGACTGCTGGTTTTACGACCTTTTCATGCAACTCCGCATAGTGGCAACAAACGCAGTGGTTCGCGGAAAATCAATATTGAAATGAAAGTGAGAAGGTCAGGTATTCCATTTTCAATCCCGGCACAATTATTACCGCCCGGTTTGAAAGCAACTTTTGTAGCAATAAAACATAATTTGACAGAATTCTGCTTCATTTCGCGAACCACAGCTTTATATCGGCGAGCTATATTCGGAGCCGAAATGTTTCACATTTCCTCGTTGGTAAAATATGTGTGGAATTTATTTAATTCGAATGTGTGTACTAACAGGTAAAATTTATGGCTAATTGACAACGAGAAATATAAGCTGCTACTTTAATCCACTGCAGGGTGGAATAAATGTTATTAAAAGCTTCAGCTCGTCTATTAATATTTCCATTCTGAATACGTATAAAACTTTGCAGACCTGTATACAATAGAAAGAATGTAAATGCAGCTTTGTTATTAATAGGCGGAATGTTTCATTGCTCTATTTGTACGAATGTTATTCAATATTCGCATTTAATGAAAATGATAAAATATAACAATAAAAAGACATGGGCTTATTTCCCCCATTCTTAAACAAGTCAGTCACAGCGTGCGATTTTTTGTAGCTACTACGTTTAAATAAACGATAAACGACAACCACGAATTTTTATCGTTATAAAATACCAATTGCAACATGTTTGTTAAGTAAATAAAGAATTTCAAAACTTTTCGTTTTTTATTCTGACAATAATCATCCCGAATACCCTTTGTGCCTGTAAAATTTGGACGTTGTTACATTCAAGCGTGTTGCTTGAGGGAAAATTTTCTTGTGCATTTACAATGCAAAAACCCGATATGACAGCTACAGGTCTCATTGACTATACAATTCGACACTTTTATGCCAGATATTTAAAAAAAATGCATTTAGGCTGTTCAAAATAGCTAAAAATATGTTTTCAACAGTGCTGAAACAGTAAAAGGAAACGTTAGTAATTCGAATTACATTAATTCGCAAAGAAAAACATCACAGGCGGAAAGATTTGAGCCTATTCGGCTAAGAACGCTACCCAATGTACTTGCTTCCAACGTCCGTCCAATCGGTGACAATGGGACGGTACGCACGCAGTCAGACAGACAGGAGTAACATGCGTTTCTATATCAAGGATATTCAAGGCGTGATCAACTCGTGATATACAAAACATTTCTCATAGATTCGACGTAAAGATTGAAGAAAACTCGATCTATCCAAAATCCGCAAGAACAGCATCTACGTACGTAAGACCGATGGTTAGTTTTATAAATTCAATGTTCTATCTTATAACAAAATTCCTGTTAATATCCACAGATCGTTCATAGACTCTACCTGACACAGCCGAATTGCTGTCAATGATATTATGGTGAATTTTGACATCGTAAGCCTTTTCATGGACATAACGACAGATGTCGCTCTTGTAATTATTAAGAATAGCGTGGATTTGTATCACTCTTTATGAACTCAATCGGAAACATATTTACCATAAGAACTGCTTTATGGTTCATGTCAAGCCCCAAAATGAAAATAAGAGCTCGAAGAACGATATTTACTGCGTGACATGCGAAAGCAGCGAAATTATCAGATCTTAGGAACATAAAAAAGAGAGAAAATGTTACATGCAGTATTCAGCAGAATATTTGTATCTGACATGAAGACCACTGCATGCAAGTTACATACACACCACTGGCAGAAAACCCGATTAGCCACTGCTCTGTTCCACAATGGATGATCGATTAGCGCATTTGCTATGTAACTATTGCGCGTGTCTTTTTATTCCCACCGGAGCTAAAGAAGGTAAAGTTGGCTTGCAATGATAATACAGTCCAATATATTGTCATTCAAAGAACATACATTTTACTATTCAGTATACAGAATATACACGGGCTACCTCCCATTACAAAATTTTATCTTTGTGACGTACTCTCTTTTTAGGAAAACAAAACTGGTTTTGCATTAAGTTGTCTCTGAATTGTACGATTTTTTCCCAGTTGTAAGTTTTCACGGGGATAATGATAAAATTGGCACTCTTTATATACATATCACTATATCTATTACAAGCAAACATATATGCAATCTCAGATATACGACACCACTTTTTTAACAGACAAAAATTGAAGCATGCCATGTTGTTATATTATATAAAAATTTTAAGAATTCCGTATTTTACGGTGACACTGGTTTAATTTCTACCGACCGCTTGACTTCATGTTAGGTAGGGTTGCTGACGCGATTGAAAATTCTGTCTTGCATTCTATAGTTGGGGTTTTAACATTGGAGTGAGCTCATACCTACGCACCACCTTCCCGGCGTATTATTAAGAGAAAGCTCTCATAACCTGAACGAAGCAAACGTGCCTCCGGCCGTGCTGAAAGAATCGTAAGAAATAGTCGCATGCAAGGGGACCTTTATAGCTAATTAGAGTGCTATCTCAATTACGGTTAATACCGGATCTGACGTTTGACTCTTTATAGTACTTTTAGAAAATTTCTTTTCCAGAGGTTAATTTTGTTTCCCATCAGGTGTTAAACAGAATCGCTTACAGGTCATAAATGCTAATCAGTTCCATGTAGCAATAGTGCCTTAGAACGAACCTTTTATGAACTTTGCGTAATTATGTACACACAATAAGCTGTGAAGTCAGATACTTAAATTAGAAACCCCCTTCCGAGCTCCTGTGGGTTGAATAATTAAACCGGCACTTGTTGGTGGGAATAATAATTCTGAGTTAGACTGTATAGACAGTGACGTCACTTAGGGACTTGTTAAAGCTAAAATTGTCTGTAAATGTTGAGGTGTAGGTTTTATTGTGAGCTGGTCTGCGTAACAATAGATTAATTTCAACTGTTTCCGTGTGTATTTTCTTGTATTCATCCTTTTCCTATAAAGTAGAAAGCGTTTCAGAATAAACAAACTCAGGGTTAACAGGTATTCCAGAGGACCTGAACGTCGAGGTAAATACCTGAACGTGGAAAACTACTATACACACAAATTCGGTGTTCTAATACGTATGAATAGGTTGGCTTGGGAGTAGTACAATTCGCTCCGTTTACATTCCTGTTTCAGTTTTCTTGAAAAATTAAGTAATATGTTTATACACTATATCAGTAAGTTTTGAAATATTGATGTAACTACTTTAGTTTTATTTAATAATTAGTCAATGCGCCACCATTAGTGAACAAAGATTTTCAAGCTACTTCAAGAAAGTCAGTTTTATCACTCTAGGAAAAAAATTATTAAAGGGCCCCCTATAGGAAATACAATTTAAGACTGAGTTTCATTATAATTCTCAAGTTGCAACAGCTAATTAACTCAATAATTGGGTATTATTAAGATTATGAGTTAGTTAAAATTTCCAATCAGACTTTTACGAAGGTCCTAATTCGGGAAATCAGAATTAAAGAGTAAAGGTTAAAGAGCTTTCCAGATCGAGAGGGGTCGTTTAAATCAAGTGCTCGTTATAATTGTTTTACACGGAACCCGCAGTTTGCGAGGCTCTGAAAGGCGTTTCGCATTAAGGGCCCCGTCAGTGCGAAATCCGAAAATATTCCGCCACTCTTTCAATAACGAACCCGTCTGTATTCTGCTAAAACGCGGAGATTTTCGCTAATCCCCAAAAACGCGCTCATAATGCACTGGGCGAAAGACAAGATAAACAATAAAGGCAAAAATTAGGCGGACTATAACAGGCCGTCGGGGCACAATTAGTGCCAGTTATTTGACGTTTATTAAATTAAAGCCTGCAGATGCTGTACGAAGTGGCACCAAAACTCGAAACGCAAATCAGTCGTTCTTCCGTGAATTTGGTATGGAACATTTTGAATTAGAACTTGCATGGGCGTCGCTGCGCCTGATAGAAATCCCTTTAAATATTTTAGCCTTCATAATAATTTTACGGGACGGCGTCTTGCTTGTTTTAAGATTCAGGAGAAAAGTAAACTTTGTTCTTCAAATTCTATATTCCCTAATGCGTTCCAATTAAGTATTTCTATCTTGAAAACGCTTCTTCTGAGAATTTCCAAAAAATGTGTTATCTAAATGTAACAACAATCATTTAATTGTGTAAAAATCTTTAAATTTAAAGAGGTCATACAAATTTATATATTTGTTAAAATGAGTTATTTGGCTTGTGCAGGTGTTTCAATAAATATTAAATTTGCACACAACCCCGTTCGTTCGTTAGTCGATATTTCTAAAACCTGCAAAATGCTTATATTTGTTTCAATAATCTGTGCAGTTTCTAAGTCAGTAATCGACTAGTTTCTAAATACGAGGGTTGCGCTGAAAATTCTTAGTTATTAAAAGACCGTTGCATTTTTTAACAAAAAATCTTTATTGTTTTTCAAAATATTCTCCATTCAGACTAATACACTTGTGCATTCTTTGAAAGCACTTTTTAAAACATTCGGAAAATTCATTTTCTGAAAGGTCCGCAACAATTTTTTTCTGTAACTGCTGCATCTGGGCTGGAAAATCGTTTACCTCGCATAATTTTTTTAACAGTTGGAAACAAAAAAAAGTCGCACGGCCCCAGATCTGGGCTATACGAAGGACGAGTTACCAATTGAACTCCCGAATCTGTCAGAAAGTCCAATGTTTTGGCAGCAGTGTGGGAGGATTCGTTGTCATGATGGACTAATTTTCCAAACATCTGTGGCAAAGCCACTTCGCAGTACCATTCGGAATTAATAGTTCTGCGATCTTCAAGTGGAATAACAGCAACAGGACCACTTCGGCGGAAAAAACAACAATCATTTTCCTATTGACGCCTCTGCCACGAATTTCTTTTGTGGGCAAGTCTTCATCTTCGAATACGCAAAGACTAGACTGCTGTTTAGCTCCAGAGTGGTAACTGTATACCCAAGATTCGTCACCTGTTGCAATGTATGCCACTTCCTTGGAAGCTCCTCCGTCAAATTTTTGCAACATAAATTTACACCAGTCAACTCGATCCTGTTTTTGACTTTCTGAGAGCAAATGCGGTATTCAAAGGCTTGCTAGCTTTATTACCCCAAGATGTTTACGCAAAATGGTATTCACCGCTGAGGATTCAATCTTCACTTCCTCCTGAATCTCCCTATAAGTAATATTTCAATCGGACTAAATCAAGCGTGCCACACGATCAACATTTTCTGAACAGCCAGCTTCTGCAGGTCTTCCAGGTCTTGCTTCGTCTTCTAGCAGCTCTTGCCCTCGTCAAAATTCGCTGAACCAATTACTAACAGTGGATAATGAAGGGACAGCATCGTCAAAAGCTGCTATCAAATTTTCATGGCTTTGCTGGTATCCTAACTGTCTTTATAGTGATAGAAAATCATAGCTCTAAAGGCAGTTCGCGGAATACTCATTTTAACTGAATTAAAAATGCACAACTACTTAACTTACGTTTCACAAGGAAATTAATACGTTTGACAATTGTGGGTAACGAATGTCAACTAATGTTACATTCAATTTATTGTTGCAATTGTGTCTACCCAATTGAGCTTCCATGGCGTGCTACTAACTATTAATAAAGCATCCCTCGTATTTAAATTACATTTTAATTTTAAAATTATAAAGCATACGAATTCGAAGATTCAGAACACATTTCCGATAAATACAAGATAGAGGAATTTTCATATTTGATGGCGAAAATAAACGGTCTAGGACGTTTCGCCGCGGCCCATTCTCCACCTCTGGTTCGCCAAGGCAGTTTCGCCGCCAAGCCGTGTCGCCACCGGCCGTTTCGCCACCGGGCCAGTTTGCCGCCAGAACAATTTTAATATTTGGAATAACATATAGATACACATATGATTCTGAAATTTTCTCGTAGAAAATGAGCAATGAAACACTCCCCAATTATTGGAATTTTGTATTACAATTTGAGGGAAACTTAAAATACTCTACTTTATAGACTACGTAAATACGTGGTCGTTTAGGTAATTCGCTAGTTATTTTGGAATTACGTACATTAAGGAATTTGTTGTTTTGAAAATAATCTTAAATGTAGACATTAACATTCTGGAAATTTTAAATCATTAATCTTGGCGGCGAACTGGCCCGGCGGCGAAACGGCTGGTGGCGAAACGGCCTGGTTGCGGAACAGCCGCGGCGAACCGGCGGTGGCGAATGTAAATACATTATTTCCTTGTAAAAATACACTTAAGACACCTACATCATTTGATTAATAGTAATTTATTATACAAAAAGATAAAGTTAAATTTTATCCACGAGTGAATCGTTTAACGTCGAGACGAAGTCGAGACGTTAATGATTCAAGAGTGGATAGAAATAACTTTATCGTCGTGTATAATACAATATTTTTTTCTATAGCAAGAACTTTAACAATTTCAAAAGAAAATAAAGACAGTTCATGACATTTCAAAATGTCAGTAGCTAGATTGGGTTGCTACGATAATGCAAAGCTGTCATATTTAATTTAAACAAAAGTTAGAAAATTAAATTACTTTATCTACTCCAGTGGGATAAGTAACGCATTACGTCACTCATTTGACACTATTTCAGTTACGTAATGAAGCTCATTACACCACTCAGTTATGTAATGGTTTCATTACGCAACTGAGTTGTGTAATGACTTCATTACGTAACTGAAATAGTGTCAAATGAATGACATAATGACATTTGCCTACTAAAATAGTTTTGAAAATGACAGATCTGACATTTCTCTTAATGCACTTTTCTCAATTTTAGGCAGTCGTAGATAAAATTTTGTACAATACATGTGTGATAATGCATCATTAATAAACTTGTGTGCTTACATAACTCGTGCTACGCACTCGTTTGTAACTTACACACACGTATATTAATGATACTGTTATCCCACTTGTATAGTAAATAACTATTATCTATCCTTGATGTTAAAGTGCTACTTTATCTACCCTTGCTGTTAAAGTAAAACTTGACCTTTTGTTTTGAGTTGATAAAAGCACACTTTAACATGTGCTATAGAAAAATAGTTATTTATTTCATTTTGGAATCATAATCTTATTTATTGTCCTTCTATAGCAGGCGTAATATAGTTTTTATGGGCCGAGGGCCTATAAAGTTGCTAATCAGTTCAAGTCAAGCACCAACAATGTAGTACATCAACACCAACAGTCTGCATATAACTCATAGCCTGCCAAAATTGTACAACTCGAGCACGACGTAGTAGTCTGTAGCTAAAATAGTGAATCCTTGAATGTTGTCCATTTTTAGAACCAAAATAAAATAAAACGTACGTACAATGTGCATAATCACGATTATAGCCCTCGAAAAATTGAAAGCTATCCGCTTTGCGTAGCGCTTTAAACACTCCCTCATGCTATAATCCATTGATTGTGCTCTTAATACGTAATAGATATTTATGCATTAAGGGAGATATGAATATGTTTTTTCCCTGAGGTTGACATGTGTTATAGACCGAGGGCCTCTGGCCCGAGGTCTGTAAGTCAACCGAAGGTAAAGAACATGAATATCTCCCGTGGTGCATACACTATTTTATCTACTAGCATATTCGTAAAAATAGTATGAAATTTCAAAATGTCATAATGACATTTAAAATTAGAATATTTAAGTAACATCAAGGATTGCCTCATTGTATGGTTGCTAAGACGTTAATTGTAGTTGCATTGTTACCATGCGTTTGAGGGAGAAATAATTTGACAAGTCCCTTGGGAGTTATGAGTAGCTTTTCATATTTTGTTTCTATGACGAAAATGTGCAATATCATGTTGCTAGTAGATAAAAACTATTATATACCACGGGAGTAAAAAGGCGTTTATAGTACACGGCGTGAAAGTCAGAGCCTGCGGCTACGCTTTGGGTTCTAACACGACAGGGACCATAAATTCTGGTTATGCACGAGTTGCACAGTAACAACATTATATGTACAGACCGGAATATTTACAACTAAAGCCATATTTATAATTTTTACAATGTTATTGTTTGTCAGTTTGACAAACAATACATTAAGTGGGCCGTAAAGTGACGCATTACGCCCTCAACCATAGGGTATAAAGTGACCAACTCCGCTCGGTCGTACATAAAATAATATATGAAATCTACAGAAAAATTCCAATTTCTATGGCAGAGGGAGAGACCCAAAATAAAAGAAAAACATGATTACTATAGGACTATAGTCTGTCGCCAACATTATTCCCAATTTGCATGAGCAACGCTATACAAAAGTGGAAAAATCAAACACCCTTCTACACACACAGCTCGTTAACCTTCGGAATAATTACCTTTTTGTAGGCGACCGGGCTTAATAGCAAATAGTGAAGGTTTCCTGCAATACTCAGTATATTTGTGTAACTGAAGTTTAGTTAGATCAAAATTAGTACTACAAAGGTAAACAATTAGACAACTTCATTCAATTAACTTTTCTAGGCCGCCTGGTATAACCATCTGAAGAAAAAACTAAAATCGAGTTTAATTATACCAGCGGGATCAACAGACGTAAGTTTTAGAACAAAGCAAGTCAAAACACAGCCTTGACATTTTATTAAAAAAATGTCAACGCCTTCAATAAGTTATGGTAATGTAGTATTGATTATTACTAACTCAAGTGGTAGTCGAATACCAAAATAATCGTAACAGGAGGATGATATACAAGACGAATTAAACATCTACCATATAAAGGGCAAAGTTCGGGATTATAAAATAAAATACCTGCCTTCCTAAAATGATGTTTCAGTATCGACGATCAAGAATACAAAGAAAATACGAAGACTTAAAAAGGGACTAAGAAACAGGAAGAGTGATAAGCGGTCTCAAATGTTTACAACGAATAATATACGATAATGATACACTTTTTATTAAGAGTACTAAATAAATAATTCATATTTTACGTTTAAGAATGATGTTCAAATTGATAGAATATTGAGGGATTGGGAGGTATTAAATATCTAAAATAAATGAATAGGTATTTGAATATTTAGTTCGAAAACTATGTTTTATGGCTTGAGTTCAGAGTTAAGAAAAAGACGAACAAAAACCGTAAACGTATTTACACACGTATTACTTGCAAGACCACAACAAAACAGTAAAATACATTTTGAAGTAATTACACGTTCGCAACACACTATGGATGTTTTACAGATTGAAAAATATTTTTTGACATACATAATATAATATCAACCTAATCGTGACTGAAGGTGCTTATCATGAAATTTCTTTATGCGTTTGATGAGGTCATTATGTCTTCGATACGTTAGATTTCGTTAAAATTTTATCAACGTCAACTTTGAACATGATTAGTATATGTAAGGTTTCAATGCAATGGTGCAAAAAATACTGTAAAGTATTAGTCTGAATGAATGCCATGCTGCATTACTGGTTAAATCTAAATTAAATTAATGGTTACGGTTTTGATGATGTTGAGATTAAACAAAATTGTATAACCCTTACCATAGTATCATCTGTTCGAAATCAATTTTATGTGTTCTTACTGTTAACTTCAATACTGTATAATCAGATGCATAATAAAAAAAAATTACATTGCGTAAATGTGGGATGCAGAGTATTATTTAAATTTGTTTTACGTTGCAAAGGCTGTGTTAATTGTTAATATTAAATGTAAATTTTTCAAATTTTAAACGTTTTTGCCTAAGAGCATTTTGGGCTAATACGTCTCTGTGCACCACCAAATAATTTGCGGATACAAGCTAGCGTGCTTCATACCGTACTGAAAGAATTAAATTCTAAACGAACAGTTCTGACACGTTTCATTTACCTTTCCTCACCTCCAGTGTCCCGGCCAACTCGGCGCCGGTTTGTCTGGACGCTTACCATATTAGCCGCGTTTCTTAATTATTGCATTTAAAGATTCAATTCGAAAAGACAGCTAGCGTGCACATTCCAGTGAAGACCTCTGGTGCTTGTCCATTGTATTTTGTGCTAAATCGCAGTTGCGATACGTCTTAATTTCCTTGACCTTTCGTGTTCCCAACAAACAGCCACCGGTTAGTTTAGACGCGGCGTCACCCTATAACGTATTTAGAGTTGCGATATGCAGATTTAAAAATCCTTGTTAATTTGCAGTGTTAGCGTTCGTTGCCGAATCGCAGAAGCCGTGTTGATTTCAAAATCTTCCTTACCGTGAGTGCGACAAAGCGTATCGATTATAGAAAGAGCTGGCCAAACGCAATGTTGGAGGGACACAAAAGGTCTAATATGATTATTATCTGCCCGATAGTCAAAGACTTAAGCCGTCGATTGAAAACTGCTGCCTCGGGCTTTGTTTTGCTCGATGTTGCCTCTAAGTTTAAGTGATCGCAAAATTAATTTCTGCAAGTCGCCTTCCACACCCGGGATTGCACGCAAAAACAATTATTAGATGTCGAGAAGACCCAAATTCAAGTGTTTGCTAAATTATGCATGTTGTATACCGTTTGCATAAGTGACTTAAGTTTTGGTGATCGCTAATTTACACGGGCCGCAAGATCGATTGCAGTGCTGGGCTGAACGCGAAAAACATTGTTAGTTGCCTTGAAGTTGGTCAACGACTTGTGTCTCGGCTACCTAAGAGAACAAAGGTAAAGTTGTGAGCGAAAAGCTTCGCCTCGGGTGGTCATCGAAAAAATCACTGTTGGGTAAAAGCGATCTTCTCGTATAGAATGTGGTGGCAATTAGCCAGTTACTTACGAATAAAAACTCTGGATTACACTTCGCGATCCTTCATAAATTAACATTACGCATGTGCATGCTATTACTTTGCTACGGCGGATTTCAAACTGTGGGCTAATCTAAAAAGGGAGGGCTTGAAGACATTGTGTTTGTTTCACTTTTCACGTCCGTATCCTGCATAAGTTTTCCAAAACTATTAAAAGTTAGCTGTAACGTGGATCTTCAATTACAGTCCAAAACTGAATTTTGGTGCATCCCTTTTTATGATCAACTTTCCTCAGTTCAAAGGTATTCATCTGTAATTACATATTAAGGTGTTTGCTAAAATGTGAATACCCCAGTGTCGTGCTTAAATTAAGGGGTGTTTATTACATTAGCAACTTGGTCTAACGGCATTGCATTTTGAGTTGCTATACATGTTTTCAATATGTATTAATTTTATCGACACTTAATAAGATTTGTTTTCTTTGTACAAAGACAGTTCAACATTGTATGCTCGATATTTGTTGTTTTGATTTGTACACTCAAGGTTCACTATTTTGAGCCGAGCTCTTTTCTCGCTATTTACAGGGAACCTTCGCTATTTGATATGCTCTTTTGGGTTATTTATTCGAGATTTAAATTTTATAAACTTATTTTTGCGTATCGTATATGTATTTACATTGTATATTGTATGTTTTGCAACTCCAGCAATGTAAAAGCTTAATAAACTTTATTTGTAAGCTACATATGTGGGTCTCTTTCAGTAAACGTACCAGCTATTTAAGCAGAAAAAGGAAGGTGCTTTTTTGTCGCGTTGAATTCGAAAATTGTGTTTAATTATTGAATGGGCAATCGTTATGAATTTGTAAAGAAGAGTTGAACTGCAGTAACTAAAGCATTTAAGTCTTTAATAGACAAACAGCTAAGCCTCCATGTAAGTACGAGGATTGTTCAATAGAAACACATTTGGAGGCTGTAGCATAATTTTTATTTACTCAAATTTAAAAAAATCTCTATTAACATTAAGGCATGAGTCTTATTGTTGCAGTAATATATAGATTTCCTGCTGGTGAAATTCCTGCAGCTATTAATGAAATCATTCTCTAACAGCAATCTGCACTTCAGCATCCGAAGTGAGTTGCTGTCTCTTTAGCAACTGCTTTAATGGATCAAAGACCTAAACTTCGTGATAATAAGGGTGCAAATAATTGAATTAACATACTATACACCAATGTTATCATTTCAGGTAGTTATCTGACTTTAATGCGTCTATTTGCACCTAAAGCAGTTTTCGTAAGCCACATGTTTTTGTCTGAAGTTGCAACACGAACGTGTTTTGGATGAACCAAATCTTCCTTGTCGAAATTTCTTGCCATAATAAACCAATGTGGTGTGAGAATAACTATAGTAACCAAGTCACCATCAACAGTTTTTATTCTCTCATGGATTTTTAGTGGTTGACGTCCTTTGGCGGCTAAAAATTGAATATTATCTTTGGACGGATTTTCCATAGTAAACGTCATTTGGGAGCTCTATAAAAATGCAACCACAAAGAAATTTGGCAGACACCTCACCAATATATCAATAAACAATTTCAACAACCACATGCAATTGTCCTGATAATCAAGTCCCGCCTATGAGATCCAAACGTGTTTCTGTTGAACAATCCTCGTATTTTGTACGAGACCTAATCTGCTTCTGCTGTGATCCATCCAGCTAAAAGTTGAATTTAACAGTGGCGCCTTCGTATCGCAATCACACCCTCGCACGAGCTGTTGGTGGACAATCGAGGGCTTTACTACCATTGTTTCCCAACGCAATGTCTATGCACATTTATGCGTTTTTTTTTGTATTTAAAATATCCGTTTAGGTTTTTGAAGTAATTTTGTTCAGAGAGCTCTATAATTCTGGTTCCATTATCGTTAAAAAGAGCTTCGCCATGTTAACCGACTGCCTCATTTCCTTTTTTCCTATCGACGTTTTCATTGAAACCTCCTAATATGATTAGCTCTCTGTTATTTCAAATATCAGCAATATCACTATCTAATTTTTCAAAAAAATGTTTTTCTCGTTAACGAGTGCATTGCCATTTAACACATATATCCCCAGTATTGTAGCTTTTCTTCTATACAAGTTCATAGTTGCCTTAACTATGCTTTCGTTAATATTTCCAGAATTACCTATAAATATCAATTTTTTTCGTTTACATTAATGGAAACTCAATACTGGCTTTTTGCTCTTTTGGTCCTCCACTAAATACATGTATATAGGATCCAACTTCTGTTACTCAGTTCTTTTTTTTTTGTTAGTGCAGCAATGTTTATTTTCATTCTCTCCATTTCTTGTATGGTGTCTTCTGTTTTATTTCTGGCTCCCTGTATATTTACAATCTTCATTTCCGTAGCCCTTGTCATCTTCTGTCAGGAATGTCAAATTCTTTCCGAACCTTGTATTTGGGATATTTAGCGTTTATTATCTACTGTTTTTTCGGTATTTGGGGTGCTGGCCCAAACTCAACCCCCAACCTGTAGGACCAGTATATCTCGTATATCTCATTTAGTCTGGCGTCTTACCCACGACCTGTCCAGGAAGGGGGCACCCTACCAGTAGCTAAGCTACCACTGGCATAGATCGTGGGGTCTTCAAAACGCGCGAACCTGACTACTCGACAAAAGATGCTTTCATCGAGGAGTTGATACTATCAGTGAGGTGGCATTGATCCTTAAATCCGTCAATAGACTAAGAACGGTGTCGGCCTATTTGAGCCCGGCTCATTTGCGCCCCCCGCCCTTTTCGGCCCATTGCGCCCCAGAAAAATACCAACAGTAATAGCAATGGGGCCCGTCATGCTTACAGCGGAGATGCCTTAATATGAAGCAATAAAAAAGGATAGAAGTTAGAACAAGTAAGTGAAAAGTTGTTAAATTTAGTGTTTTTGTACTATTTTGCAGGTAGGAGACCGCCTCACTATTCGGCCAACTGATGACCAATGGAATGAGTTGCAAAAATTGTTTCAAATAAGACCTTAATTACTGTTGATATTTTTCTGGGGCGCAAATGAGCTGGGCGCAAGTAGGCCGACACCGTTCTTAGTCTATTGACGGATTTAAGGATCAATGCCACCTCAATGATAGTATTAACTCCTTCACGAAAGCATCTTTTGTCAAGTAGTGAGGTTCGCGCGTTTCGAAGGCCTATATTAAGAACAACGCAACGAGAGCTGGAACTTATATTGCTTTGTCTAAGACAGTTAGAATTGAGGAGATCAGAAAGTGATTCAAGTAGGAGATGTCATAAAAACGATTGCAAAATCAAAGTCAAACTGGGGAGGTCATGTTTCAAGAAAATATGATACACGATGTACCAAACAAATTCTGCAATGGCGATTAACACACAACGTAGGTGAAATGACATCACAGAAAAAGTAGGGTGACTACGAATGACCAAAAATTTACAAAGGAAGGAAACTCCAATGTTTATGACTGGAGAGTTAGAGGCTGGAAGGTGAAAAATTATGTTACCTAATGGATATTTAATTTTGTCAGCCAAAAATCCAAAGCAAAACTAATTTTAACCTGATGAGTAGTAAATTATCAGTAATGAATGAAAATGTAAATGAAGTTATTCGATGTTATATCTTGGAAAGTTATTGCCTATATTTATTTGAATTATACAGAATGCATATGGAATATTTAGATGTTGTAATATTTTGATAATGACAAACACTTTCTAGGATAAATACGTATGGGGAATATTTTAAAAATTTGGTTAGAGGTAATCGACTAGAATTAATGCAGTTTCAACCTCCAAAATTCAGAGCAAACTTTTCATCGCTACCACAACCGCATTTATTAAGCACGTCGTTATGTCCGCAACCTACGACAATCAAGCATTTTTCCATGCGAAACTCGGCTCCTAAATAATAACCATTATTAGGATGTTTCAGCGTTCCCGCGCAACATAAGCCCGAGGAGAATTTAGGGTTTCAGCTATTTCGCAAAAAGCGTTTTTGTGGTCCGTTAAGCTCATCCTACAATGCTGCCCAGGGGTCTTTAAGCAATCTCAGCGTGCTTTTCGCATAGACAAGAATACTTGTCTGAGCCTCGGGCAAGATCTGACTTGGACAGTTTAGCGTGACCTTGTTCCCGAACATTATTATACATTAAGACATGCTGGCCAGAGGTGGTTAAATAAATCTGAAACGTCCGGAAATCCTTAATTACATAACTAAATCCACTCGGCTAGCGTCTAAGACGTTTTCATTTCGTCCCCGGCGACGAGGTTCAAAGAAAATATTTATTTCGCTTGAAGAAAATGTAAACAACTTAAGAGGACCTCCCTCGCAAACAAGCAATTTAACTAAATAAACCGAGGAGTGGAAAAGCGTTCGGATGTTAATTTAAACAAAATTTCGACAAGGCAATTTTCTAATTAAATTGAATTAATGCAACAATTTCGCAGACGACTCTAATCAACTTCCGGCTCTGGAGGAACGATGTTTCCGTGTAAGCTAAAACATGCTTCCCTAGTCAGCACTTTACAAGGGAAGCAATTTGTTTCCTAAACGTTTTTTTAGCATCCTTTATGCCGTTTTTGCATGCCGAACATTTTTCTTTTCTAGAAATTTTCAATGCGAAAGGACTGCTGGAGATTAAGCTACAGGTCAATGGCATAAAATTTGAACTCGGAAAGCAACAAACCCAATCTAGTGTAAGGACATTTAACGATACCTAAAAATCTGTAATTCTAATAATGTATTTGAACTTAAATGATGGAAATTTGATGCAAATTAAACTTTTAGTTCGAAATCAAATATATTAGTTATATTATTGCCATAGTTTTTCACTGAATTAGTAAAATAATATATATAAACAATGTTCTGGTGGTTATAGTATATATTAGGCGTAATTTCTTCTAGATATTTTCTTCTAAATTTTCCAATCCTTCAAACAGTTATTATAATTAGGTTAAACAATGATTATGTATTATTCCAAAATGAAAAACATCGAAGTACTTTATTAAGGAATTACAAAGAGAATCTTTTACTGGATCTTTTTAGGCCTTCCTCGTTAAGCGACCTTACTATATGATAAGTAAAACAGAAACCTTCTCTATGACAACTCCAATATATCTATATCTAGGGTTATTCTTTCATTAACATCACAAATTGTTGAATTTTGACACGATTGGCTAGGTTTTGGAGTCTGTTACACCCGAAATTCGTTTTCCGACTAATAATAGGGAACAGGTCTGGACCTGGGATCGATAATAATTTTGTAACTATAAGTGAACCTCCCCCGATGGGTGACGGGGTTAGTGTAACAATTGCTTGTCAGTTAACTCGTCGGGAAGGCCATAGGTTCAATTCAATGTTAGATACACCGAGCGAAGACCTGATAAACTTAAGAACTTGTTTAATGCTTTAGGCGCCATCGCCTTTGAGATTAGTAATACAAGACTATTTCTTAAAGGTGGAAATGGAAAGGATCTTCAGCTTTACTAACAGCTGGTGCATGCGTCGTCCAGCGCGCTCCAGAGAAACTTACTTTCGTCTTTCGTTACTACTAGAATATTTTATACAACAAAATACAAAGGGGTTCGCATGCAAACACCATCAGATAGAAATAAAAACATGGGTTAATTTAATTTTACTCTATTGAAGTTAAAAACACCAAAATTGCGCATTCACAATGAGCACAACGGACTTAATTGATTAAACCTATTCTCTATATGACGTCATAGGGGTTTTCACAAGCTGCTAAGGATTATTACTGTTAATTCTATTTAAATATCTAATTGGATTACTAATTCACGAAATAAGAATGAGGTTTTTGCCTCGCTATTGACACTATTTTCGCGGCACTTCTCACTCATTGAAAACGGAACGGGCGTTTACTATAATATAAATTACACTGTACCTTAAGATTCTTGTGACTCGGAATTATTTGTTGCCCGTCGGGAAGGGCTGTTAATGGCTGCCTAGAAGGTTGATAGCTGCCGGACTGAACGAGCTTTAGAGGTGTCGGGACGAAGACTGGGAATAACGTGATAAGACGAAAATTTCGTTAACCACACACTCTAATTGACCTTTGCTAACCTGGTTCTTTACTTAACTCTGCATGAAACGATATGAAGATTTTTCCGCACCCGATTGGTTAAACAAAACACGCTCTCTACTCGACAATGCTTGATTGGCTGAATTCGCATGAGGTGTTTAATCGTATGATAAAGTTTAGACGCAAAAGGAAAAATTGCTGACAGGGCAATTCTGCACGTGTATGTTTATGATTTATAATGACAGTTATTGCTTCCTAAATGATTTGTCAAGTTTATGTGGCACAAGAAACCCAAATTTGCGCTACTGGATTTAGAACTTGCTGAATTCGGATTTTTGCACCTGATTACTGTGGCACGAAAAATACACTTAACAAGTATTTTGTTTTCCTAATTACTTGAGGTTGAAGAAAAGTTAGAGAGTTGTTGTTAAACAGTAAAACAAAGCGGTACAGAAAGAGTGGCCCCGGTTTGGTTTATGAACTGAGTGTTACCAATGCATTTGTGACTGATGTTTCAAAAGGTATCGCCTACATATAAGAATGGATATCTGAAGGTTGCTCTTATTATTTATAAGACTGAACACCGACTAAGGGGTAAGTTAATTTTATGGCTTATCGTTAAAGTAATTAACAAATATTGCCCAACAGTTTCTTCTGCATTTTCATACTTCTCGTCTTTTTCGTATTGTTTTTCGGCAAGGTTGTAATTGTGGATTCATTCAACCCGCTGCACTTCCCCACGTTTGATGAAGTTTCCATCTGCTTGTTTGCATCCAGCTTGGCGCGCTGTGTTTTGGAGAAGGCGTCCATATTGACAGTTTGTTTAACTTGTAATAAAGTCATCACTTAGTTTAATAATCTTTAATTCTGTTAATATCTGCACTTACGGATAGAATGAGATCCATCACCTTTCAAATCTAATTGTTGAGCCAATAGTTACAAGGCCGATGCTTTACTCTGTTGTACTAATAATCTCAAGAAGCGCATGCTAATGATCACAACCTGATAACGTTGCAAGTTCATGTCTTATTATGAAATTATTTGCTTGCCTTTTTATGTACTTTAATTACTTCAAACCAGATTCTTCGTACTCATTATAAACTGTGTAGTAAAATGTGGTAGGTTGACTATAAACCTGTTCTTAAAATTATAATATTATGAGAACAAAATAATTTAGATACACAGTAGAGTTGCTTTTACAATGGATAATCAATGAAACGAATACATTACAATATGTTCGAGTATAAATTGTAAAATCGGTTTTAAAGCTGATTTGAAAGAAATCTAAGTAACTACCTTGGTTTGTGTCTACCAGAAAACATAGAAAAGTTGTTCTCTGAATGTCATGTTTTATTCACAGTAAATAAGTTCCATCGTAGATCGTAGAGAACAGTATATCGAATGTAGCTGATCGGTTTGTAGGTCTTTTCAGAATTGCTCGCATTAGCATAACCTAAGCTGTGGTTATCTTAGCCCTTCAATAGTGCCGTCCCAACTCAAGTAACAAGCAATAAACAGAAGAATGTTGAGCGAATATCATAAGAAAGCTAAAATAGTACTACAAAGAAACTTGAGGTTATGCTAGCTCAATTAAGATAAAGGTTTCCATGAGCTACTCCCACAAATAACACTTCAGATCGTAAGGTAGAATATAGTTATCCAATAGAACGATTAAATCACATTCTAATGAGGTATTTTAACCAAGATAATGGATGTGAAACTATTCAAACTGAAAAATTATTACGAAATTTTTAACTTAAACTAAGAAACGTCGTAGCTGGATTGACAACGAGGAAAGTGTCTCTTTAAACAGAAAAATTCTGATTTTATTGTCAAAGCCAACTTACACACCAAAATACATATAACAGACGTGCACACTGAGGAAAAGCGGTGATAACGGCATCTATTATACTTATAGTAGAAGTACTCGTAAGTGAAAAGCAGTGCTAACTCTTAGAATGTAAACTTATCTTTACAAAACTTCAAAAAAATCCAAAATAATGAACGGTAAACAAGCAAGAAAGCTCTTTATTCGGAGCATGAAAACTGAACAAAACAGCGAATTGATCAGTATGTATGTTATATTAATGCATTAAATTAGTTATGGTGTCCAAAGTGGAAACTAACTTTGATTAATGACAAAATCAGAAAATCTCAAAGGATCATAAAAAATGCATGAAAGGTTCTTTCTAAATAAACAACTGTAAGGGTTTTTTTAAATAAAAGTAATAAATCTTATCACTAAAATAATGAATGGTTTAAAAAGAAAAATATAGTTGTATTATTATACTAAAGCAGACGTACAACAAATAGGTTAATTAGCAAGGTCTCATATATGGAAATATTACAAATCGATAAGAAATTCTGTGACTTTAGCTATAAAGAAGGAGAAAAAAGCATATTTTAGCTTTGTATTTGATGGCAATGATACTAAATCCATATGGAGGGAAATTAAATCTTTGGGTGTGAACAATTGCAAAAGCAACAATACCATACCAGAACATTTAAATAAACCCGATTCGATTAATAATTTTTTTATAAATAGTGTACCTAACGTAAACAATAATAACAGTAATGTATTAGATTTTTATAAAAACCACAAACTAAATGAAGTCAACGAAGAATTCAATTTTCACAGTGTTAATATTGCGGATATAGTCGGAATTATAAACACGATTAAGAGTAGATCTAAAGGAATCGATGGACTTAATATTGACTTAATCAAACTTTGCTGTCCTACCATATTACCTTATCTAACCCATTTGATTAATTTCTGCTTAGCGAAGAATGTTGTACCAAAATTGTGGAAAAAAGCATTAGTCATACCATTGCCAAAAAAGCCAAATATTCTTGAATTAAAAGACCTGAGACCAATAAGTATTTTACCTGTATTTTCCAAAATTCTAGAAAAAGTTATGTGCTCACAAATTCAATCCTATCTTGACGCCAATAAAATATTACCAGACACACAATCTGGCTTCCGTTCAGGTTACAGCTGTACCACTGCACTTATGCATATAACTGATGACATAATATCTGCTTATGATCATAACGATATGACGGCTCTAGTACTATTGGACTTCAGTAAAGCGTTTGATACCTTGAATCACAATACAATGTCTCATATTTTAAAATATATTGGTTTCAGTTCAAATGCGTGCTATCTTCTACAAAATTACTTAGAGGATCGTTTCCAAAAAGTAATTTTAGACCAAAATTCTTCAGACTACATGGCTGTGAAAACAGGGGTTCCACAGGGTTCTATTTTAGGACCTCAGCTATTCACCATTTACACCTTGAATCTTCAAAAGCATATCAAATCAAGTTCGATGCATATGTTTGCCGATGATACGCAACTCTTGTACTCATTCAATAAGGAATCTTTTCGGAAATGTTTTAATGATATTAATGATGATCTCAAACAAATATTTATTACATCAACAGAACACTCTTTAGTTATTAATCCTTCCAAATCTAATGTAATATTCTTTGGTAATCCAGCCAATATAATAGAAATAAAGCCGTTTGCCGTTTTCAAAATAAATGATAACGTAATTCCAATTGTGAATGAAGTAAAAAACTTAGGATTGACCCTAGATAATTCGTTTAGATATGTAACTCATATAACCAATTGTATAAAAAAAGCTCATTTAAATTTAAAAATTCTTTTCCCTCATAGACATTGCTTACCAATTCTTGTAAAATCAATGCTTTGCGAAACATTAGTGCTATCACATTTCTCTTACTGTTCTCAGGTCTATGGTCAGTCCATCACACAAGATCTCGCTCGCAGAATACAGCGAGTTCAAAATTCTTGTCTTCGTTTCATTTATGGAATAAGAAAATTTGATAGAATCTCCCACAAATTAAAAGATCTAAAATGGCTCAATATGCATAACAGACGATTGCTTCAGTATGCCACGCTCTGTCATAAAATCATTCTTGAAGAACGACCACCATATTTGTACAATAAAATAAAATTTCGTACTGACGTTCATTCTTTAAATTTACGTTTCAAAGGTCTTATAACACCACCAATTCATAAGACTGCTCTGTTTCAAAGGGGGTTTTCCTTTTTAGTATCCAGAGTTTATAATTCAATACCCCTTGGATTAAAAACCGTCTCGCTTCAAACATTCAAGCGCAAATATAAACAGCAATTATTTGTTTCCCAACTTAGGTGAACCTTTATTCTTTGTTTTAGTTTAGAATATATATGTTTTCTTGCTACAATTCCATGACATATCATCACAGAATCTAGTATTAAGTTAATTTAGGCATTGTGTTTATATTTAGTTTATTTTCTTTACGATTTCAAGGTCTTAGTGGCAGAACAAGAATAACCTAAGGGTTGTTTTTGAACTAACACCTTGAGATTTTTTCAATTTATAATTTTTGTATTGAATGCATTTTTACTTTATGAGTATGATTGGAAGAATAAAGACCTTTATTATTATTATTATTATTATTATTATTATAGTAGGAAAACATAATAAACCCCTAGAACATAATAACTTCAATGCAAAGAAACACGTATCATATATTGACAGGAACAACAAGTACGTAGAGGAAGAAAATAAAACTATATTCTAACAAGAATCAAACCTGCACGTGAAAATGAAACAGTAAATTTTGCAAAAAATAGAAGAAGAATAATTCGGTGATAAACCAAATATTATTTTTATACTACCCGATTCAAAGACCACCAAATGTAATGAGGACAACTTCTTTAGTAAACCTGATGTAACGGCTTAAATTGTTTTTTTTTGCCGTTATGATGTGTAGTTCTTTTATGAAATTTGTAAATATTTTCAAGCAATAATACCCTTTGCTGCCTGCTATTAGTTTAATACATTAATTAATTTTGGAAGTTAGTCGACTTGTACAATTGTTTGTTAACGTAATATACAGGATAATTTGATCTTCACACTCGTGACGTTGACCGAAGACACTAGATTTTGTTACAATGTTTGATTTTGTGTATTATAATGCGCCTTGTTATCTAAAGGTCCTTGTGATAAGTGTCTCGTCTGCGAATTACTTTTTGTGGCCTAGCTTTTTGGAGTGTCTGGTGCTGCTTTAATTAGGGTGGTCGTCGCTTTTCGAATTCAAGCTAACAATTGATTCAGCTCTTTTATTTGCTTAGTTATTTCACTTAATGATTTTATATTGGCAACACGATTTTATTATTACTAATTCGTAAATGTCAACATTTGACTTTTCATGTTTTACTCGGCGTATTTTTGTACTTATTTTAACATTAACCTTCTCGGTTGCTTTGCTATCTCCTACACCCTTTTTTCAGTGATGGAAGAAAAAATAAGTTAAATAAAAATATAAACCCTCATTTACTGCAGGGATATTGATCATTATCAATATATTACTCATATTCTCGAAATGGAGACGATTATGAAATGTGAAACTCTAGTAATAACAGGTCTCTGATAGAAAATAATGTTAAAAACAATTGCGAAAATAACAAAGCTTAAAGGCTAGAGAAAACATCACGATGAAACGTGAAATGTATTATCACAAATGAAGGCCATGTCTTGGACAATTCAGTTTTTCTGCTGACACAGGTTGCCTCCATATTTTGATATGATTGTTCTACCCTGCAAAGGTGCCTTTGAACAAAGAATATTGATATATGCTTATAGACATGTAACAATACCTTGTACACGTAGCTTGGACATATATAACAAGAACATTAAGCACCGCAACCAATTACCTTTAATCGTACAATGTTATTTTTGTATGTATTACTATATACAAGTTTCCGCAGAATTTATAAAATCTGTTCTAGGTTTACTAATACAAAATCTTTCGAATTTGTGCTAATAATTTGCAAATCCAATTCGACGAATATCCCGTCTTCGTTTGTCATCGTGTGTGAAGATTAAACGTCATGCAGTGATAAGCAGCATCATGCCAGCCTTAGAGTAATGCAGCTTGAATTGTTAATGCAAAACATCTGCATAGTTTCAAAGCGAGGATAACGAGCACGATTAGTTGCATAGCATGTACTTTGCTGAAAAAGAAACAAGTTGAAGCCTCAGTGTAGCAGCCGCGTCTACCATATTCACATGTACTAGTCCTGCAAACAATGTTGGATAAACAAAAAATAGATTGTACAACGAACATGGATGATAATCATTTCTAACGAGCATGAAAGTATGACTACGAAATGAACATTTCATACAAGTTGCATAGGTTCTATTATTTTTATGCTACGACTGCGGTTTTTTGGATTATATTAAAATTTTTTTTTTCAGAATATGGTGTTATATCCTGATCATTCGACAATAATTCACGAACACTGTAGAGGTTATTAATTTCGCCTAGATATTTTAGGTAGCAAATTTAAAGAAGTAACCTTAGTAGCTTTCACTATATTTGGGGGTTCATTTTCACTGCCACTCTCCATAGTAATAAATTATTAAATCTAGTACTACGTTGACGTCTTCCTAAAAAAGAAGCTAACATTGTTTAACTCTTACTGCGTTGCTACGGACCATTTGCATGGACTCCATTAGTTAGCAAAAACGTGAATACCATAATTACCATGAAAACTAGTACGAAATGAAAAAGCGTTTTAGAATTACTAATGAATGACAAGCACATAATGATCAGACCTCTTAGCAGTTAAACAATAATAATATGTCAATCTTTTTTTAAGTTTTCCTCATATCAATGTAATAATGCCCAAAAAAATAATATACCAAGAACCATATTTTGTGGCACTTCCTATTTACATAGCTAATAGCATAATAAATAAATTGTTTAATTTTGTAATGCGGCTTAACGTCCAGACAATCATGAATAATTGTAAATATTCTCTGTTAGTTTTTTTAAATGAGCTATTATTATAATTCGAACTGCCATCGTTAAGGAAAAATATTAGTTTGAGCACATATCGACCTCTACATATATAAGAAAGAAACTCAACAGAAAACGTGAAGAAATTGCAAATGTTTCTCAAGTAAGATACGGGATTATCTTTTTTTGTACTGTGCTGTTCAACGCTGTTTCAAGAAAACACAGAATCGAATCTAATATAAACAAAGTGTTGAAAACGTAAGGAATTCATAGCTATTGATATTGTAATGGTCTAGTTCGTGTCACCTTGTGTTCAAACTATTTTTGAACATGGTTTTAAGTGAATAATTTAATATAAATTGTAATCCAGGAAACACGCAATTGGTTCACTAAAGGCAGAACTTGCGCCAGATAAAAGTATGTCAGCTTTCGGTGTCATGATAACAAATTACAATAGCAACGCCTGCAATCAAGCGCCAGTTCTTGTTGATAAACAGACGTTGCATTTTTACATGTATAGTATACCGTATGTCAGAAACACGACGCAGCAATTCTGCATGTTAGTGTGTCAATCAAGCATTCAGAATTGCGCTAGTAAAAATGCTTATGATTGTATTTTTAATATTAGGCCGTAAAAACATGGCATACATTTTCTGTATATATACTCTGTAATAGGACTAAGATTTTAATATACCTTTAACTACGAATGTGTATATTCATTGATGGGGTTGAACACAGGCTAAAAATTGTTCATAACGGGGTAGCCAGGCCTATCTACTCTTCCCTATCTCTTAACAACAAAATAGACTCCATCTCCTGCAAATAAAACTAAACTGGTTTTACAACAAGTTCCAATTAATTTTGGGACACATCTTTTAACACCTTGATTTAATAATCACCTTGGCATTTAACCATTATTCTGCTAGGAATAAAACTAAACTGTATTTCTCACATTGTAGTAATTAGATTAAAACGTATAATGTATTTAAAACTTCTAACGAATATTGCGCGCGCTTGAATAGTGAAGTGCAAGCCAGCGGAATACTGATCCCGGGTGCTATTATTCGAACTGCATGTGACGGAGTGACGTAACGGTTTGGTGCAACTTGACTCGTTGGAGGCAGCGGGCAACAGTACCCTGACAATAAGCGAGGTCTGCGTGTCGCCCGGAATAAAGGATGCCACCCGAAATATTATAAGTGCTAGTTTGGGGAAGCACCTCCGAGATACAGCTGCAGTTCATAGCCAAAAGCTGCTATTCCGGCTGCCATTCGACCTTCAAGGAAGCTAGTTGACTTTACCAATACACGGAGCTGATCTCCTGGACATCTTTCTAAGCAATAGAGGCAAGTTTAGTTACTATAATTACATTTTACAAGTGAATGTAGGGCCCAAGCAGATTGGGAAAACCCAAAGCAGTAATAAGGAATTAACTGCTATTGCAACGCATTGTGCAGTAGCAGCAACGGGCCAGGACGCGCCCAAAGGCCACATGCACGTACTTGCTGAATTATCAGAGCTAGAACAAAGCGCTGCATAATCTTGTTAACACATCGTTTCAGCTGATTTCAAGCTACTGGGGCCAGGACCGTATTCAGTGAATTCGAGTGCGGAATTTAAGCATTGCCTGTAGATTCAGCATTAAGATCGTAGACGGTTCCGTGCAACTATTCGTAGCTCATCTAACATTTATCGATTAATATTGTGTATTCCTTTTATGTATTTCCATGCATGTGTTTCTTTAGAGAGTATATATCTTTTCATGTAAACTATTTGGGTTTAATTTCTGGCAAAGTTTGCATGTACAATTACAGCATTACAGATGATCACGAGCAGACCGGCACGAGCAATATTGACATTTGCTTTAGTTGCACTGAGATAAAAGCGGGTCTTGTGCTTCTACGACTGAGTTAACTAGCAAACAAAAGGCAATCTAAATTCACAGTAAAGTAGAGTATAAGGCACGGGAAAAGCGGTATTACAATATGCCAACTCTAAACAAAAGCTTTGAAGTTGCCACCAAACATGTTTAATACTCAGATAGTGTTTCACCTACTGATGAAACAGATTTTCGTTTGCTATTTGAGGATGCTGAAGAATACAGAAGACGTAAACAAGAGATTCTTGGAAATCAACTACAATTTTAGTATAAGGAAATTGCCTGCTTTGGTGAGCATAAAACATTATCAAAGAGATTGGGTGGCCCATTTGCGTTTCCAGGTGGCATGTGGATTGGTTGCAACATATGGTATAGTGGTCGTAACCTCTGTGAAAGCACATTCTGCCACCTGGCTCTACTACTTATAAAAGCCAAACTTTGGTGACGAAAAAGAAAAATTATCAACGCTTTCTGCTCTGTCCAGCCGTTAAAAAGAATGCAATGATTGTAATGGACCTAGTAAGACATGAAGAAAAGATAAGAAAAACACTAGCAGCATGTACCTACATAAATTTGGTAAAATATGTTTTCCCTTATTTGGAACAAAGTTTGGCTGTAGGAGTAATATATAAATACCACCGCATTACAGTAAACCACCTCACTTTTCTGGTGATCCGAAAATATATAAGTAGTATATACCAATGTCATTAATATTATTATCGTAGGGTTCACAGGACGTAACACATATCAAACGCAGAGTGTACAGACAACATGTCAAACTTAAGGCCAAACACAAGGTTATAAAGACAGATAATAAATTTTACCAATTCTTTTTGTCCAAAATAATATCACATTGCAAGAAACAACCTTTTATAGCTAATTTGAAATATAATACTCATTGACGTAATGGTTATATTGGGTGCCTTTAGTTTGTTTACTAATGTGTCTATAAATTAATGTACTAACTACAGAAAGAACAACTTTAAGCGTAGATGCATTCAATACCTTTCCCGGGAAAACTTATTTCCAAATAGATAATGACTTTCCAGATTAAGTATTCGGTATAGTAATAGGTTGGTAATGGTAAAGTTGTGAGCAGCATTTGTATGGAAGGTTTTGAAAGCAACCTTACAACGTTCAACCTTATGGTCTGCTGTTCTTCTTAACAATTCATTTAATTTCGTCTCAAAACATATCCTAAAATACGACAGCATAATTTCACAGAGACTATCGTTGGTTACTGCGGCACCTTCAGGAGACAACGTTAAAGTACGAAGCACCTGCAAGATTTTCATCACCTGAGTGGTGTAGCTTGAACAAGCGTCCACGTTCGATCAGCAGAGTTAAGCAACGCTGTCTATGGTCAGAACTTGGATGGGAGTTCCACGGCTGCATCTCTCGGCGCCTCGTGGTACGGCTATCACGGAAAAAAGTTGGTCCCGGCGGTCATAACAACATCATGACAGTCGTTAGTGGGGTTGGAAGTCCTCATAACTGCACAGAGACGCCTATAATTGGCCTAACGGCTGTTGGCTGAATGCGAATTAAATAAATAAATTATGTGTTTGTCATTTGATAGTTTACGAGCAATGGCATAACTAGAACACGGCACCCTTGTGCGAACAATGTTTGTGATCCTAAATATGCGTTTTTCAAACCGCGCAGAAGGGTTAATTTTTTAGTGATAATACTTACTAATAAAACGAAAAACTAAAATTTATTAAGAAACACACATAAAACACTATATAAAGTTAATGAACATAATAGGTAATATTAAGGTCTATCGTTTAATCTCGAACAAAAGTTTATTTTTACAAAATCCACTGTAGCATGTACAATCCGTCTGTTTGCATGCAAACTTGTACAGCCTTCTTCTGCTTTCGTCGCTCGCGCACGTCCATGGCCTACGCTGGCCAGACAGGTGCACCGACTGCTTCCGCACCCTACTTTCAGTGTTCGCCTTCTGGCACCAATTAAATTCACCTGCATGCAGTTCACTGCAGCAGAAGGCATCCGATGAATGTGTCCAGCTGACTTCTGCTAGTTGTAGATGTTATTCCACCTAGGAAAATTGCAGCAGAAGGTACAGGTTCTGTCTTCGGCTGCTGCATGCCCTTGCCCTTACTTTGTAGAGTAGTACTAAAGTAATTCCTCCTTAATTAAGCATTGAATGAGGTTACCAGATATTAAGGGTAAGACTGCATATGGATTATGCGTAAGTAATTCCTTAATTTATTGTTTTAATTAAGGTATCACTTGAATTTGGAGCACGGAATTAAAATACGTGTTAATACTGCAAGATATGGTATTAATCTGTTTATATATTTTGTTGAATCGTGGCCTTAACAACTACAAGGCTACTAGATCCCAACAGTACCTTCTTTAGAATGCCTCCTAACTCCAACTGTATCCAACTACAAATACTAGTAAGTAATACTCGTACTACCCCACCATATAGCTTTGTTTTTGTGAATTTCTTTCTAAGCAATAGATATGTCTATTACTTGCAAAATTCGTACCCTAGAATTGTCGTTGCTAATTGAGGCCAAATCCTTCAAACGTGATTGCCCCATTCTACTTCGCAAATAGGATTTAATTATTATTCAGTTTCAAAAAGAACCTTATATTGATGCTGTGGTTACTGGTAGTGTGACGAATAACAAAAAATGGTGCACATACAAATATCAAGAAAATTGGCTAATGTGGTGCTGTTGGGCGTAATAATTTTTGAAAGCCCTTTGGTAGTAGAAAACGTTGTGGTCGATGAATTCTGGTCGGAATCTTAACAATTGTTTTGAAAAATTCATATCAAGGTAATTTTCATATGATTCTTGCAATAGCAGTGCATTTTAAGTAATGTCGTTATAAAACGAGTTAATCACAAATTTTGGACTTGAAACTAAATTCATAACTGGATTTGGATCAATACCGTGTCAATCACGGAAGTATACACAGTAACACTACATTTTTCTTCAGGATAAGGTAATTTGAAATCTGCAGTTGATTTATCAGAATGCCTTCTTATCACTTCTGCTCTTATAATTTAGAAGTGGGGCTCAATTTCACATGAAGTGGCCACCTCGAATGTTTTGATAACCATTACGCAATTCAATAATTTCAATTGTTCCCAGATCATGGGTTCCCATAATGTCACAGCGTTCTTTGTTTGTAACAATTTTGATACAGTGTGGAGCTTGGTTAAAATTTTGTCAAAAAAGGTACATAGCAAGAAAAATTAAAAACTGTCTAAACGTTTTTTTATTCCTTCTGCCGTTATTTCTATCGTTTGCTAATTGCCTAATCAAATAATATAGGATCAGCTCAAGTCATAAGAATGATACATCTGTATATTAATTATTATTTCTGGTGTGGTAACATGTTTATTACAGTGCGCTGTTAGGTAAGCTCAATAGCTACTGGTGAATGTCGATAAAGCGTGGCAGTGGCCTTAAAAAATTAAAAGTTAGAATAGAGAAAAATGACAAATTTAGAAAATTATTAACAGCAAATAATTGATTACACTTGCACCCAAAAACTTAGTTGTTGTTGTTACGCCTTTTTCGGACCGAAGCGATGGGCTATCACAAAAATGTTTGCAAAAACGGTAAATTTAAGAGTTATGATATGTTTTTCGGACTTTTTCCACTGTCTAGGGTATAAATCACACAACGTTTCGGAAGTTTTGATCTACTCCCGTCTTCAAGTGTTCCTGGTTAGTCCTGAGAAGAACTGATATTATACGTTTTTCTACGTAAATTTGTGCCTCCTCCAACAAGAGTTCGGAGTGGCCATGGGATGTCCACTATCTCCAATAGTCAGTAACATCTACATGGAAGACTTTGAAAACGAGCTATATCTCAATATGAGAACAAGCCTAGTCTATGGCTGCGATAAGTAGATGATACGTTCGTAATATGGCCCCATGGAAGAGAGACACTGGACGACTTCCTAGAACATCTCAATAATCAAGGCCGATCAATTAAGTTTACGATGGAAATAGAATCGGAAGACAAACTCCCATACCTAGACGTACTAGTCCAGAAGAATGGTGACACGATACAAACAAAGGTATATCGAAAACCAACCCATAAGGGGAGATACCTACACTACGATTCTAACCACCACAATAGCGTGAAACGTGGCATAGCGAGATGCCTCCGAGCCAAGACCATATGCTCGGAGGAAGAAGACCTTAAACGGGAAATTGAGATAATCACAGAAATGCTGCAAGCTAATGGCTACCCAAAAAGAACTCTAAACCAAATGCTAAAAGAGATGGACAGAAATACAACACCGGCAGGGGATGAGAAAACGGAGCCAACAACCACGGCCGTAATACCATACATCCAAGGAGTTTTCGACAAACTGAGAAGAATCGGAAACAGATTCAATATAAGAACTGCCTTCAAGTCCACAACAACTCTAAGAGGCATGATGACGCATACCAAGCCTCAGAACAAAGATCAGAGTTCAAAGAACTGTATATATAGCGTACCGTGCGAGTGTGGAAGACAATACATAGGGGAAACACACCCCTACGAGTGAGATTATCGGAACACCGCAAAAATGTTAGAATGGGCGAAACCATCAAATCCAAGATCGCAGAACACGTCTGGAACGAAGACCACCACATACAATGGGATAACGCATCAATTGTAGCTAAAGAGGAAAACAGATTCCGTAGGAAGCTGAAAGAAGCTACATACATAGCGCTGTCAGTAGAACCAATTAGCCAGGCTAGCGCAGAACTTAAGCCCATTTGGATGCCTCTACTGCGCAGAGAATTACAAAAATAGTCTACTGCGCATACAGCGGTAAGATATATATAAGTTTACAACTAAAATATATAACCGCCCTGGTGGCCTAGTGGTTAGAGTGGCGATCAGCGGTCCCGGGTTCAAACCCCGGGGGAGGCACAAATTTACGTAGAAAAACGTATAATATCTAACCAGGAACACCTGAAGACGGGAGTAGATCAAAACTCCCGAAACGTTGTGTGATTTACACCCTAGACAGTGGAAAAAGTCCGAAAAACATATCATAATAAACCACTGCCAAAAAATGACATTCAGATAACAAATTTAAGAGTAGTGTACAAGAGCAAAGACACAAAGGGGCACAGAAATTTTATAAAAGGTATGAAGGGTAAAGTGTATCTATTTATGAATTGCAGTTACACCTACCATTAATATTAATTAAATTTATAAAATCCCATCAATGTTTTGCCAACTTTGAGCAAGAAGGTGCCCTTGTGTCATTGTGCACATAGCACACCAATAGTTACGTCACTGTCTAAGAGGCCCGACAAGTTTGTAAACACCGTCTGCAAATTAATTAAATTTATCATGCAAATTGAAGAGAACAATCAGCTACTATTTTTGTATACTCTAGCAATAAAAACTGATATTGGACCTGTACCAATTATTACTATGAAGTGTGATGCAAATAACGAATTTTAAGTTATGTTAGAACTTTTAATTTACTCTTTAAGTAACCATAAATGGCTGAGTAACAATAGCATTTCTTCTTTAAATCAATGTAAATATTACAGAATGACACGGGCGTTGCCTAGCTTTCAAGTTATCAAACTTATATGAATAATAAATCAATATCATGTCATTCACAGTATAAGATAATATCATTTCTCTACCTGTCAACGTATTTTGCCGTCCATGTAATCTTTTGCCTATTGATTTATAAATGTAGGAAATCTTTGGTTTTCTATTTATATTCAATGCAAAATGTGCATTTTATTTACTTGTTACTTCTTCTTGTAGAAATGTAATCTTTCAAAGTTATTTTCGTTTACAAACATATTCGTCCTTTCATTGTAACCTTAGACTATTTTCTCCTGTTCTGTAATAACTCAAGCTTTGCTTCCTTATTATTACTAATACTGGATTTAAGTCTGTCAAGCCCACATTATTCCTATAGTCAAAATCATATTTAATATAGGACGTCTAATATAGATGTTTTTTCTGGGAAATCTATCTTGTTTTTTCATGTATGTGTAGCTGTCGTCGATGTTTATGGTTTTCTTCGATGCGTTAATTTGTCATCTTCTCTATCAGTTACAAGAAGTTGAAAGTTGGAAAATAGCAAAGTGCTAAACTATGATTTTTTTAATCGCGTTTATTGTTTTATATTTGTTGAGTTCTCTTCCTATTTTTATGCCGACACCCTTATAAACAACGAAAATCATGCCTCAATTTAATATTTACGTTCTCTTAAAGTACCTACCAGGAATGTTCAGAAGAGAAGTATTATATTGGGTGGATCGGCTATGTCTAGCTTTTATAAACTCTGGGAAAATCGCAGCATCACGCACAGTACGAAAATACGCCTGGTTAAATCATTTGTATTTTCTATATCCTTTCAAGTAGCTGAAACATAGATAATTTGAGCAAACGATGGGTAGAAATCAATAGCTTTAAATTGATTATGGCTGTTTCTCATACGAGAAATGAACAGAAACGGCTATCATTACTTCCATCCTGCTATACTTGCAAATACAGAAAAAGCTTTTTATCATTTGCAGTAACCATGTAATTAAGTACCTCGATCATCTTAGAAAAAATCTTATAAAATGGGGTAAAGCAGAAGAGAGATGTGGCTTTGGAGACGAATGCTGAATAGACCGTGGGTAGCAGAAGGAATAATACCTTAATTTTACTATAAATTAAGCCAAAACACCGCCTGTCCAGTATTGTTTATAAAAGAATACCAACCTTCTTTGGGTACATTTAAAGAAAAGAAAATTCTCTTGAAAAACTGGTGATACAGGGAATGACTGAAGGTAAACGTCCATGAGATGGATAGACCTTACCAAACTTAATAGACCAGAAGGAGGAAAATTTACATCTTACAATAGATTGAAACAGATGGAGAAATGCTGTTAGAAGAGCGATACGAAAGAGCACTGATACTTGAAATATACCCGACGTGCTTTATTGGGTCGCAACAAGTCTAAGAAGCTATTTGATAAAGCAGAAGAAAGCCACAGAAACCACCAAAGATCTCCACATTGGATTAACGAAGTGAGAGATATAACATGGTCTATTCTGCAAAACATCGTTAACGACCCTGAGAGAGAAGATTACAAACATTCAAATACCAAATAAGAGTTAGTGAGCATGAATTTATTATTTCTAATGAAAAGAATGCATCAGAGTAGGGAAGCACCCTTATAGTAACTTTTAGTTACTGTGTTTAGAAACTAAAACATAATTTTTAAGTTTTGGTAATTAATTGGATGGTTATATTTAATCACGCAGCATGCGCAACATAAATACGTAAAATTACATTACAAGCAGACGGAGCTTCTTGACTGACCTAGTACCTACTGCAATTATGATTAATTTCCTGATGCTAATAGGTATTACCGTTTGTTATGTAATGTAACACGTTAAGCAAAATTGCTATTTAAACTGGGTCAATGTGCCCATCCTTTAGAATTTATTCATATTTTAAGTGTATACCGGGTGACAATGAGACTAGGGCCATGCTTATATCTTCTTTATTTATGTATCGATTTGGATAAAATTTTATACCAAGATACTCGACATAATTTCTGATTGGCTGATAGATATAGTCAAAATGACTGACTTCCGGTTTTACCGGAAATGATACTAACTTTGATTTTTTAAATGGAACACCCTGTATATTTTATGTTTTTCTGAATCTACGAGTCACATTACATATGACAGCTTTGCCAAATTTCATTTTCTTTTAACAAAAACATTATTTTGATGAATATCGTTAGATTGGTAATTAAATTTGCTGTTTAATGGCAAGATTGCCCTTGGTAAGTGCCATTTAAAAAAAGTGACTTTTTCTTAAAAAACGAGTTTAGCAAATTATATTCTTTTATTAAAGGTTTGTTATTGACCTTATTGATAAAATAGCTATTATTAAGAGTTGATAGTCAATTAGAATAGATTTTTTTAAGTCAAGGCCTTCTATGGTAAAACATAAAAATTGAAAAAGAATTTTTGTTTAAAAAAAATTAAATTTGGCAAGACTATTATATATAGTTTGACTCGTAGATTCAGAAAAACATAAAATATACAGGGTGTTCCATTTAAAAAATCAAAGTTAGTGTCGTTTAGGGTAAAACCGGAAGACAGCAATTTTGACTATATCCATCAGCCAATCAGAAATTATGTCTAGTATCTTTGTATAAACTTTTATCCAAATCAATTCATAAATAAAGAAGATATAAACATGGCCCTAGTCTCATTGTCACCCGGTATATAGAAAATGTTCTAGACAATAAACCAATGCAGTTAGGTATCTTTCGGTGTTCACGAACTTCTACCAAACGGTCCAAGCCTTTACTATCTTTTTTATATAAGCCTGTATAAGGCCGTTTGGCACACAATCCTCTACCAACAGGATCAAGTCTTTACTACTCTCCTTATGTGAGACTACGTAATGTCGTTGGCACTGTATCTTTTTATATTCCTGCACCCCAAAGAATGATCCTGTAACTGTCTAGACCACTCAAAATTTAAACCTACAGCCCACTACCCTGAAATACTCTAATAAATTATATAGGCTGCAATTAGTTTTACATTTTTTATTTACATAGTCAAAGACATTAACATGATCCGTATTGTAATTGAGGATATCTTAGAAACTTAAGGCACATCATTCTATTTCAAAACTTCAAAAAGCGTAGGAGTGGCATTTGCAAAACTGACATACGTTTAATTTACGGGATACACAAATCTTTTCTCTTGGTATCTTAATTATTAATTTACTTGGATATTTTTACTTTCGATCTCGTCCATTTTTACAAATTTTCATTTTTTGTCGTAAGCGCTCAATCCATAGCGACCAACCCAAAATTGCATGAAAGGTCTTATAAAACTGCACAATTTTTATCAAGACAGCAACCGCTTCGGCGTTAAAGGAAAATCGAAAAATGCAACTTAGTGAAGGTGTCCCGCCGAATGGATGCAATCTTTATATCTAGCTAACGACATAAGCTATCAGGATACGCCAGTTTGTGTGAAACATTAATGCAAAGAATTGAAAAGATTTTGGGTGAGAATGAAATTTCTATCCGTTGACACATTTGAATCTGAAATGGCACAATATACTTGTTCTTTGCCTCATCCGCAATCTCTGCTAACGGTAATAATAAATTGCCAACTCGATTTTAAACCGATTTTCTTCATCTAGGTTTGGCAATAATTAGTTTTCGTTTTGTTTGAGAATTTTCTTTCCCCGAAGTCGTCGCACATGTGGCGCGATCATGTAGGTATACATTTAGTATAATATGGTAACGACCATACCACATTGAAAGCACCGTTTGAACAGATTATATGTGTTAAGGAGCAGGCGTCCTAAATATCGCATGGCAAAGGGGTTTGCACCCTCGCATCTTGCTTTGTTCTCACAATAATGTAATTATAATGACTCACACAATAAGCGTAAAGGTTAAACAATAATTTCAATCAAAGAAGTCGTTTAGATAGACAGCATTGAAACTTTTCTGTAATATGTGGGATAACCTCAATTAGTTTTCAAGCTGCAGTGTAAAAAAGTTGACTGTACATGAATTTTTTACGACTCTTTCCTTTGTTTAGGGTGGACTACTCAGCATCTTGTTCTAACAGTTGTGTTGCAACGTTAGCCTACGCATAAAAGTGCACAAATAATGTGCTAGAAATTTGAATAGCGCCGCTAATTCCCGTTACAATCTTCATTCACATCTCCATAGCTTTCGGATTGTCGATAAGGCGATCTTAACCGCTATGTGCGGAAGTAGCGAAACCGGCGCATCATGCAGTTCCTTCTCCAAGCTTCTTTAGAAATGTCCCGATAACGAGATGACGAAGGGTATAAAAAAGAATCTGCAACTAGTTAACTCCATTTGAGACGGGGCCTAGAGCTCCTTTCCTAGTACCTACCATAGCTAGCACCGGTGGAATCTTGCTAGACAATTTCCTGGCCTAGTTAGCACAGGTGGATTCGGCCCCATTTTGCTAACAATCCAGTTTAATGCCCTCACCAGCTGATTCCCCCAGGGCAATATTACCATAACCGCTGCATAACCTTAACCTAGAGTACAGCTTACCCGAATAATAGAAGAACCCTCCAGGCCGCCGACATAATCCAGATGCATCGATGCAGGCAAATTAACCTGCCTGCCGAGAGGCCGGACCGAACGAAAACCTCCAGCGGTTCACCGGCAATTCGAGCTGTCAAAGGCGGACTTTTACGTAAGGTAAAATGTCCAGTTTATGTTACTCCGAGTAGTCCAAACTTTTTCACAAAGGACGTACCACGTCCAGCCAGGCTTTATGCACTCGCCGTAGACATCATAGACATCGTAAACCACCTTTTTCCATTAAATTTGTCCGCCCGTCAACTATAAATAACAAATGCCATCTTTGCCGGGGCAAATATAGTGTTTGTCATATCTGTCGCTTAAGTACATGAGAGTTACAGATCACCCGCCCCTTCCCTGTTCGAGCATTCTTTGAGAGAATCCAGGGACAGAAACCGGGCCAAGTCAGTGTGCAGTGGGGGTTGCCGAACGTCCCAGAAATAACCCAACGCCGAACTAATACGCCGAAGGAATTTTATTTTATAATATTTATGTCCATAACATTTTCATTAACTAAAAATTATTTTGCATCTATTTAAATACATTATCGAATTTATTTCTACATTGTGTTATTCCTGTATTTTATACATTTGAGTAGAACGAATCTTGGGCATCTGAGCTTTACCTGAGGCAAACAGTTTAAAACTAAATTTAGTGAATTTTGGTCAAGTTCAAATACGCACACTTCGCAGGGATTTGAAATTAAATTTGAAAGTTCCGGTACACTCCATGTAGATTACAGTGTTAACGTCCTCATTGATAAAGCCTGGGCACGCTCCTTTAAAGAGAAATTAGGTACTAGGACCCGGTGATTGCCAAAATCGCATTGGAGAATTGTGTAGTGGATTGTAACGGAAGATTTCTGAAGCTGCCCAGGTTTGAACTCAGGTGTTTATTAAAATGTTATATCTTGCATTCTTTATCTAAAATCCTGTCCGTTACTATAGTCGCCTTTCTCGAAAATGCGAAAATAAAATGCGAAGTAGTGAGCAAAACCAATATAAAATGTATATATCGGTGACTTTCCTGTATAGTCCTTATAATTTGTGTTATTAAAACTTTTATTTTCACCTTTTTATTATGACATAAATATCTATAATATTTTAGCTACTCTGTTTTATCTATATTATTAGTTGCAGCTATGCCCTTTCCAATATAATTTGAACTTAATTTATATGTGGATAATAATAATAATATCAGTTTATTCGTACCATACGAATTGCTTCAATAAAAATAAATCAACATATAAAGTACATATTTCGTATAAAATATGAAGTAAATTGTTGATGACCCCACAAAAGCAAAAACTGAGCGGGAGGGGGGGGGGGGGGTGTTGGTCATCACTTGTTGAAGATTTTATTTCCTTATTTGTTATTTTTTTTAATAATTTACTTCTTCAATGACAATATAAAACTTATTTCTAGATAATTTATAAAGATAGTTTTTAACATTCCCCCTAAAACTCGGAAAAGATTGTAGCTCCAGTTTGATATTTGTGTCTGGCGTACTAGGGGAATATTTATTTATAAACTGTTTGAAAACCACTTTAAAGAAATGTAATTGTTTTATATAAACTTTTTTCCTTATGTATTTTATTTATTAAGAATAATTTTTAATAATTTTTTTGAATGGCATTTAATTTATTTATTTGACTGACATTCGCTCTGCCCCACCCTAATAAACCATATGACAGTCACGACTATACTACTTGTTTCCAAAAGATTGACTAGTTTCTTCTTCTTCTAGGTGCATTCTCATAATGAAGATTAATGATTATTAGTGCTATCTGTACTTTTGAGGCAGCACTTTGACTCTTCGAAGGTTCTTAAGCCATGACATCTTCCTACTATTTGAATGTCCTTTTTCTTCGATTCGTGTTTTAATGACGGTTGATATTTCTGTTTCTGTTTTGCCAATTCTGTTCAATACTTTAGTGATTTTCGCTCTATCGGTACAATATATTTTCAAGATGCTTTTACATACCGGCATTTCAAAAGCATCCACTTGCTAGGCTTTCTATAAAGTGAGCTAGTAAGGCGGTACCATCGGCATACCGTCTGTTATAAATTACTTCTGCGTTGATGATCATGCCTTCGTTGCTTGCATTCACAGTTTTGAAGTACTTTCGCTTAGTAGATGTTTAAGAGCAACGGCGTGGGCACACAACCTTATCTTACACCTCTTTCAATTTATGTTTTCTATTGTTTGACCTTCTAGCCTTATATTAACTCTTTGATCCCAATATATATTTTGCAATGGACATGATTCTACTTTTTTTTCCTCACGTGCCTCCTGCATACCTACTTCTTTATTATTAATTTATTAATTGTATTATACTTTGCTATTTATTTATTAATTATAATTCATACCAATTAATTAATTGTTCTCTTAATTTTGCGATTGCTATATGTCAGGCGCAATTTTCCTTTTTTTATTTTTTTTTCGTCAAGGTTACGTTTAGAAACAGATATGCTGACTCTCGCCTTGTGAATCCATGTTTATGAGTAAAAGACTTGATAAGTATTTTTATTATTATTATCTGTTAGTTTGTAATGTTTTACTTGGTCGAACGCTTTCTGATTACCAATATATAAGACAAAGATCCATTCAACTTCGTACGAGAATTTCCAAACAGAATGAGGCACGTTCGGTACCTCGATCATTCCTGAACACAAATTATATCTCACTCAAATACTCGTCACATTTTGTGTAATTCCGGTTGTGTCAAATCTTTAAGAAGCATTTCAATACATTGCCTTTTAAGCTCAATGTCTTGCAAACTTCAGGGTTTGTCTTTTTTGGTAGTATCATAAACGTCGATTTTAGCCATTCTTTGGGTATATGTCAAGTAGTATCGATATTAATAAATAATGGTCTTATTAGATCGAAATTGACGTCATTAAGCAGTTTTAAAACGTCTGAATGAATTCCGCCCGGTTCCTCTGCTTTGCCAATCATTACTTGATCCATCAAGCTCCCTTCTCAGGGCCTATTTTAGATTCTGCATGACTGCCATATAAGTCGTATTGTTCCTATTTTTTCGTACTGCCGCTTTTGCTATCTTTTGTATTGTTTCCACCTTGAGCCACGTTTGGCAACTGTTTCGTTGTCTTTTCTATCACCGCTTCCAGGTTGTCACTCAAAATATATATTTTTTTGTGAATTTTACCCTACTCCCTAAGGTGTCTTGTGTGGCATTTATAATTTGTTTTTTTATAATTGTCTTTGTATATCCGCACTGAATTTCCTTGTTTCCACTAACACTGATCTGACCTAGTTCAGCATTATTCGAGTTCTTTTAATATTATACAGACGTAAATTTGTACGCAGTACAAAAAGCACTCAAACTTTCTCGTTCATTTTTGATGGAAAAATATTATTGTTGCAGATGTGTAGTTTTATGGCGTTTTCTGTTAAAGTCGGCCGTGAAATACTATTGGGGCAACTTCTCAAGCTTCTCTTTATTAAAGAACCGTCAAAGTAACATTTAAACACATACGGACAAAAACTCTTTCATCGATGTGAGTGCTCGACTCTTACGAGCCAGGCACATTTTTATTAAATCCGGACAAGAACGAGAACAAGAGACCGCGTGAGAACGTACACAAACAGCTATGCTAAATTATTTTACAAGCTTAGGGCGAGGTTGCTCAAATTACCCGTCCTAATCTCCCTCAAAAAATTCGCGATTCCATTAGCCCTCGACTGGCGCCCACCAAATTGTTATTCAGCTTAAAGGTGTTGAAATAGATTTAACGCCTTATCATTTTCGCTGGTTCGTCGCTTTAAAATTGGTAATAGACAATATAAGCCAGCGGTGTCCTTATTCCCGTCACGCACGCATCTCCAAGAGCCGTTCTAATGTAATGCAATTAGAGCGATAGAGGAGGAGGAGGCTAAGTGTAATGAGGCTTGGATTAACCCGCACCTCCAGCTCTGGAGCTGCAATCTCGGTGCTGTCATACACAAGCCATTAGCTCACTCGCTTTATAATGGAATTCAAAAGAAACCCGATATTTAGTCGGCTGGCAAAAAGTGCAGAGGTTAAAAAGTCGACGGGCTGTAAAGAAACTGCAATAGAGCCCTGCCTGGCCCGGAGACTGCAACATCAAAAAGAGATTAAGTCGGAAGTCTGCCATGTCTTCCTACGCAACATTTGTGGCTCGAAGAGTCGATTTAAATTTTTGACGTATGTAGGATGCAAATCGAACGTGGGCTTTCTGAATCCTCTATTTACATTTAAAACTGTAGGGGTGTAGCATGAGCAGTTGTTGCACGAAATAATAGAATTTGAAACCCCTAATTTTAGTAGGCAACCGAATCAAAAGTTAAATATGTTTCACAAGGCGCTATTCTCCGACCTTTACTTTTTAAAACTTATGTTTAGGGTATTTTAGTGTTTTTCTGTTTTTTATAATAATTGTTCTTTGGAAATACACGACGATGATGCGATGCTGCGTACAGAAAAATTTTCCGTAAGCCAAAAACGATATACTTAAGTAGAGAGTACTAGAGAAAATATGTTATGAAAACCCAAAACAGGATATTAAAATAGTCATGGGAGACTTTGATACACAGATTGGTTCAGAAAAATACTATGAACAAATGATAGGGAGTTACCAGGAGCATAGTAAGGACAATGGCTTTAGAACCATACAATTTGAGACCGCCAAAACCATGATAATATGCTGTTGTAACTACTTCTTGCCTAGTTACCAAAGTCGTGATTGCATTTTCCATTTCCGTACAATTTTAGGCAACCTGTATGTATAACAACAAGGAGAAAAAATGAACAAAAAGATAGAATGAACTGTTTGAGTAAAAAAGAGATAAACATAGAAGCCAATATTTGAGTAGGTTTGACGCTCATTTTAATGATGACATGGTTATCTCTTTCTTACTCAAGCATTCTGTTTTCTTGCTCATACTATCTCATTGCTGTTATACAGTGCCTTCATAAATTATCGAACGTTTTTAAATGGCCATTACTTTGGCGCTAGTTATGTTAACTATTTGATGTTGGACTACACGTACAGTGTTATATTTTGAAGGTTGAAATTTATCATTGGCGTTCGTTCGTTGTACTTTTAGAATTACAGCCAGTTTCAGTTACTGTTCTATGGTTTCAGCGTACTATTCTTTTGCTTCACTTCTCTAATTAACGTATTTGAGTTTGGTGTAAGTATACACACTAGTTAACTAATTTCAGGTTTTGCGTTATTTTCTTATTTTAGATTACAGATTATAGACCTGCCGTTGACACCTGAACAAAATGCTTTTACACTAATGGCTCACTTTTGCAGTGAAACCCGAAATCAGGATATTTCATGGTCATATTCAATTGAGTCATACATCGAACAATTACTGAGGCGTTTCCAGGTGCAAATCAATCGCAATGCTTTCGCTCACCATCAGCGGATTATTATTCATCGTTTCGAAGACAAACACTGCATCTGTAACGGCAAATCAACAGGCAGACTTACTGTTTTAACTGAAGAAAATGTAGCTAACATTAATAATTGAATGCAATTAAGCCCGCATAAATCAGAACCACAATCCACCTCGCAAAACGAATATCCAGCTAGACGTAAATTTTAAAAACTCAAAAGCGAAAAATAACTCCTCGGACGTCACTGTTACGAATACTAAATTGTTTACAGTAGTACCAACTGCTGTTAAATGGGCTGCCTACATACGACCTTAATCAGCGTTCGCTCATTTATGAAGGCACTGTATATAATTATGGCCCCATCGCTATAGATGTAAGTGGTATAACGAAAAAAAGACAAAAAGATGAAAGAATGAAGAAATTTAAGATAGAAAATTCCAAATAGAAATACAAAAAGGACAACAGACGACCGAAAATGGTACTACAGAAGGAGAGAATCGAATAGAAGAAATTGTGATCAAACCTGAGAAATAAATAGACAATAAATAAATAAATATGGTTTGATCATGAACACCAAGAAGCAAAATAAGAAAAGAGGAAAACTTTATTAAATTACAACAAATCGAAACAAGAAGTATCCAAAATGAGTATAGTAGAACTAAAAATAAAACGTACAGGTTAGTGAGAAAAAAGAAAAGAGAACATTGAAAACACGGAGATATACCAAAAATGGGAATGTATAAACAACGACAAATAGGTATGTATGAAGGGCTTCCAAGCACAGCCTACTGTCAAGGAGAAGAATAGAACGTTACTCAGTAATAAAATCAGTATAACCAATAGATTAAAGAATATTTCGTGAACTTGCTAAACGGATCAGTGGGAGAGCAATTAGACAAATAATGTATGATGGACTAGAACCAGAAACTAAAACCCTAAAAGATCTTAACCGTAAATGGTTTGAAAAAGAAGGAATCACAGGCAGAAACTATGATTCATATTTAAATGATGCCAACAGGATGACACAAGTTACTGGGTAGAATTCATAAACTTCCGGACAAAGACAAAAGAAAGAAAACCAAAAAAATACTGGAAGGGGAATAAGACAATAGGTCTTAAAAGCTCCTAGCCTAAATCCTATTGCCGAAGTACACTGAAGAGCCCATAGGTGACTACCAAAACGGCTTTAGAAAATCAAGAGCCACAACGAATCAAATATAGGAGATAGGGAAAATAATGGAAAAAGCTTGGGAGCGAGTTCAACATTGCTATTTATACCACCTATTTGTGGATTCCCACAAGCATATGATTTTATAGACCGAAGAGTTGGGAAAACCCCTAAAAGAAGATGAATTAAGAAAACATTAGATAAATCAAGATGCAAAGTTCAGGAACCGAGTACTTGTTTATGTAAGCTTTTTACTGATGAATTGGAAATTCTAGATTTTTTTGCATTTTTGTAATTCTGCATTGTGTGACTACTTGGATGCAATTGTCAGCGAAACTGGCTCAATGGAGACGTGTACAGTTCTTTAATGTACTCGAAAAAAGGGCGCCAACGGAATTTTACCAAGTAACGACAAGTGTATCCAAGCATTCAAAGAGAATTTGTAAACTCAAGTAGCACAAAATAAGCTGAAGAAGCGGCAGAATGCGAATATCACAGAGTATAATTATCATCAGTGTATATATAAACGTACAGGTTGACAAAGTCTACTACATACTTTCAAGTACACAATACGATACAGTGATGCAATATTTATCGCACACATTAAAATCAGCCACGGTTTGCAAGGCGATACGCTAGTGTGCTTCTAGGAACCAAGCTCACGCAACTAAATGTATCCTCCCAAAGTCACTTCGGTCATCCAAACGTCAAAATACCCGAACGGGGCTTAAAGCGACAGGAATGCACGCCATATTAACACTTTTGTAAATGGCCTTAAGGCTCCTCACTGACTGCTATAAGGGGAAAAATAGTACACGATAGAACGCTGGTGAAATTAAATATAGCCTGAAGAAGGCTTCCTTATTTACCCCACAATGTTCAGGGCACGTGCGAAGAAGTAAACCAGCAGCGTAGAAAATTATGTTCAGGAAAACAGATCCACCGACAGACCACTTTAACTGACCCTTATACTGGCTTCATGCTGCTAACGAAGGCAGCCGGAAAAAGAAAGTTGAGCTGGCAATTGCGAGCTTTTAATCTCTGGGCTTCAAGCCAAAAAGTAAGTGTGTCACAAGCACGCGAAATATGAACTAAGTACCATAGACCTTGAAATCGAATAGATGCGCAATTAAATCGTAACACTTGGCACCAACAAAATTGGTACCATTATCGCAATAAATATTAATCGGCTTTATTACCTGACGTTTTCCGTAAAAACGAGTCTAAAGAAAGATGACGGCCTGTCTACCGTACTGCTCAATTTATAGAGAACACTAACTTCACTAAAGGAAGAGCAACGATTTTAAACAAATTAAACTATTTGCTATTCTTTGTGTATAATATATTAGCAGTCAAGAAAGGTTTCTCAGAACTCGAAGAAGAAGCAAGAAAATTGAGACTCAAAGTTAATGAAGAAAAACCAAAATTCAGGAAATAATAGAAAGAATAAGGAAGAATATAACCTTTACAAATTTGAATTTTTAATCCACCCATCGAAAAGTGAGGACATTGAAATGTGCAACATTTTTCCAAATATTTTTTGGGAGGCTTTCACGGCCATTGTCGTTAAGTAACAAACAACTTCCGGGATTGGGCTGTGTCATTATTGAAGTCGAAGAACTCAACGTTGCACCCACTTTCGTAAGAGGCTTCATCAGGAAGAAAAGCAGAAGAGCATGGTACCTCAACGTATAAACCACGCCAGAGGCAAAACTCTTCTAACGATCGGAAGAAGGAAGGCATTCTTCGAAGGAGGAAAAAGATAGACATAAACTGTATGCGTAGTATTAATTCAGAGGTAGGTAATTTTAATTATTACAACTGTCACTTTATGTCAGCTTAATTTGATAAGTCCCAAACCTATTTTCAGACTAGCCCTTTAATGTTGTATATTTTGTTATAGCTTTCACTGATAATCAAATATGGCGCATTCTAGAAATGTATTTTAGGAACTGGAAACAGTTAAAAAATCAATTGTGATTGAGTTTACTCTGACAGAGCAGATGCAACATTAAGTAGTTCAAATGTTCCAAAAGCAAGCGGCGACCTACCTGATTTTAGTATAAGGTCACCTAGGTGAATATTTTTTTGAGTCACTTGTTTAACAAACTACTAACAAAGTTACTTGTAATCGTTATGTAATGTCAACTAAAAACAAGGCATACTACTTGAAAATATTTGCAATTCGTGCTCTAAAGTACAGTCAAATAAATTAATCTTTCCAAAATTTCTAGACCAGAAACAGTCGGTCTGTGTATTTCACGTCATTCACAAGTGACAAATTTCATTAATAGTAAAATTAAGCTTTTAGATTGATCCTCAAAGTTAGTAATATCAGCTTATACTCTTATCATCAAATCTCTATCCTAATAATTATAATAATACCTTTAGACAGCAGTCAGGCTTATGTCTATCATCAATTAAATTTCATAAGCTCTTCGAGATAAGCGAAAAGTTGTCGTTTAGAAACGCGGATGGTTATTCATGAGATTCTATGGAAAAACTGTATCAGTAACTTACTTATAAGAAGTAGTTCTTTTATGTCCTTTGTAAAACCTAAAATTTCTTTCTGGTTATGTTTTCTTAACCGTTGAAATTCCTTTTAGTGTAGGAATGTGCAGATGCAATTGTAAATTATTTAGCTAACATAAAAAGATCAACTTCATGATTCATTGTTGCAATCTCAGCAAAATAACTCTTTCTTATATTAGAAACTATAAATGGGATTTTGAAAAGGATTGATCTCAATTCAGTTCAAGACAGTTACAACTATTAGGATTTTAAGCTCTGATATATATGTTTTTAGTTTTTGCCAGTTGTTTAATATAAAGCATTTTTGACATGGAATTGATATTAATTAAAATATAACAATCAGCGTTGACCATAATTACGTTAGGTGTAAAGAATCAATAAATATTTATTTATAATGGAGGAGTATGCATGTACAATTACCAGCAAGTACTTATAACTTTTTGTTGCACTCACAAGTAAGTACATAAAATAAGTGAGTAAATTAGCAAACAATGAGGCAGCCCTTTACACATCGGCTGTTATGGGTCGAAGTGCTAGGTACCTATAACTTTGAGGTGCTTCAAGCGTGGGTTATGAGACCCACAGTTTTATATCTCTTTCACGAGATCTGTTATGCAGAGGTTCCTAACTATATTTTTATCATTAAAAATTTTAAGGGATCGAAGCTAAGAGGCTCAACTCTTACCCAAATCAAGCTGTGTTTGGTCGCTGTGATCACACACAAAGGCGACCCGTGGATTCAACAGTCGAAAGCTAGTTGATAGTAGAGCTTTTTAGCAGATCCAGCGTGCCCAGTTCCGAATTCCCGCCAAGTTGGCATTTTTCCAATGCCTAATTACCAAAACGGGACTGGGGGATATCTTCAAAGTATCTTTGAAGTACCACATCTCTTGAGATCATCTCTTCGCACACTTCTAGGGCAACATCCATCTTTCTGACACCTGCAGTTGGTCGTAGTGCTCCTGCTCGCTTCCTCCGGCTCTGGAGGAGGATCGGCCAGAGAATGTCTCCTGGCTGTTTATAGCTAGATAAGTGTTGAGATTTGTGTAATTTGAGTTGTTTTGAATTGTGCATGTCTTGGATAGTTAGCAGAAAATTATAACTACATTACGACATCACAATCGCTTTTAACGAATGTATTACGCTTTACTTTTTGCCTAGTTTTAGTCAATGCTCATTCCGAACAGCTGGAGGACTGTCCGAGGCTATAAAAATTGCAATTCATATATAAGGTGAGAGAGGTGAATCTTTTTCCATAGATTCTTGAAGTCAGAAGAAGATCTTCTTCGTCTTAGTATAGGCTGAGAGCTTGCTACTACCACACATAAGGTATGGTTTTATAAGTCATCTTCTTCCGCGGGTTGGGCAGGTGGCTAGCCCAATCCATTGATAACGAACAATGCTCGATCACAGGGGTTACGACCACCATACGTTGGTATGATGGCCAGAGAGTAGAAGATGTAACCACTATCCGCATGCGAGATTCGCGCTCACTACCTGCCGACTGAAAACGCAAAGACTACTAGCTAGCCGCATGCTCTCTTGTTCTCTTTCACTCTTCAATTACCCGGATTGTCCTGAAAAACTTATAGAATCACCCCTCTCTCATCCACTGAGCTATCGGACTCCCTTTTAGCTTGTTGCTATCTGTTGAGATCGGTTTTAAACTATAGCAAAATGATTTTACAGTAAGTATGCTGGTGTATTACTTTGAAAAAATGTGTGTTTATTATTCAACTGAAAAATGTGTTTCAATAAACTATTATCTATTGTTGGTAGCCCAATATCTTTTTACTTCGGATACTGTGCTTGCAAGGCAATCTATAATTCTTGAGAAACTCAAAAGCACGTGCTTTTACAACAGGTTGTTCGGAATATCTGTTGCTGAGAATAAAAACTTATTCCCATTTTATGACAAGAACTAAGTCAAACTAGATTGTAAGGACCCAATTTTAAAGTTAACTTCAACAAAAACAGCAATAAAAAACTTTTTAAAGACCAGAGTTGGTGTATTTAAGTTGAATAGGGGGACATAGTGAAAAATAATTACCCAGCATTGGCAATCACTGATAGTTAATGCTCTCAGCGGTGTCATAATATTCGGCAATTTTATAAAATTTAATATTATTATGATCGCACTAGAAAAGCAAAAATATCAGATAAGCAAATGGAGACTATTATTGTTGCGGTTTTTTTGTTTTGGATAGTGGCTTCCTAGAAAAGCTTCATAATTATCGGGGAATTTTTCAAACCATTTCAAACTTGCATATTTATTTCACTGTATACAAAAGTTACAGACTTCATGCTTAACCGTGCAGCAGTAAAAATATTCAAAAATTCTAAAGGCAACCTAATCGAAACCTTATTCAGCCAGCAGTAGGCATTTGCTGCGTTGGCAGCTTTAAACGGCGTTCGTTGCCCCGTAACTTCCGAGTTTCGGCATTAAACAGGAAGTGATGTATACGGTCTTTTGGGATGTAAGTGGAGTCATCATACGAGATTTTCCTCATGCACATGCTACACTTAACACAATCCGTTGCTGGAGGATACGCAGTAGCCCCCAATAACGACACACAGGCGGGGACTGTTCAAAAAGGGATTAGTTCTTTAACATGATAACATTCGGCCTCGCGCCGCAATAAAACCAAGGGCATCATTGCTAAATTGGGATTCGGCTCCCTGAATCACCTAGTTTATGGCCTGGACTTGTCGGGTAGTGATTTTGTCCTGTTCCAGGCACCAACAAAATTCACAAAAATAACGCACGTCACTTGCAGTTTATTCAGTATTTTATACAGTACAGAGAGGCTGCCTTCTGCCGCAACATTTTGCTAGTGTACATTTAAAAACAACTATATCGTCTACATAGAATTGTATTTATTAACAGTGCTCTCAAATCGCCTTCAAAAACATTTATATCTTTAAATTATATTTATGCTCTTGGCATCGTGTTAAAATGCAAGGTCTTCAAATAAAAAATCCATCACGGGTAGAGACGTATAATAAATTCTAAAGCAGGAAATTTGACTTATTTGGTATTATGTACTTATTCATTCAAAGGCCAGAATTTTAACTATGGAAAAACAAGGTGTAACTGGAATATTTCTTTGGAATTTTTAAATTTTAATTGTATCAATTATTCTACAGAAGCTGCGGAGATGGCAATTAGTTACCTTCATTAAATTATTACATTCCTATTTTCAAGAATCTGTTCAGAGATCACATTCAAAAATTAGGCGTAGTCGTGTAACATTAGCCCCCGCCTCAAATTTTCCTAAGAATTTTCCTTAGAAATTTGAATGGCACTAATTCCTGCTACAATCTCTGCCTACATCTCCATAGCGTTCGGATTTTCTATAAGGCGATCTTAGTCGCTATGCCCGGACGTAGCGTAAACCGGTACTCCACGCAGTTCCGTGTTCAACCCCCTCTAAAAATGTTTCGATAACGATGTACTCGAAGAGTATAAAAGGAGAATCCGCAGTCATTTTAAAGCACTTGAGTCTTGAGACCTGAACCCCATCCTGATCACCAGGTCCCCTTCGGGTCGTGACTTCCGCTTTCCTGCTCCGTCCTGACACGCTAGTACCGGTTGGCTCCCGATCTTACTCACAGCTCCGTTTACATTCCAGCGCCAGTTGGTCTCCGTCCTGACTAGTATCGGTCGACTCCCCAAATTTATGCACATAGAGAGCGCCACATCCAGTCAAGCTTTATGCACTCCTACAAAACGTTTTACCGTAAAACACTGTATTTAAAATCATAAACAACACGGATCAGCTTCAAGTCCGGCGTACACTAAGTTATACTTCATTCGAACTTCTTTGAAAAAATTCCAAGCGCAGCAACGGAGCCGAACTAAGGTGCTATTTGGGTTCAGTGACACAGAACACGAGAGACCAGACTGAGCTTTATTTGATAGTTATGTACACAACATTTTCTTAATCACGAATTATTTTGTATATATCTAAACACATTAAATAATTTATTCTTACAATGTGTTTTTCCTGTATTTTATACAGTGTGTACCAAATGTATGGAACCGGCCTTGTTATTTCAAAACTATTCAAGCTAAATCGACAAAATTTAATATTCATGCTGTTTACAAAGCCTTCAATAATTTCCACAGTTTTGTTATTTTTTTAACTGGCAAGGTCGGGAGCTGCAGAGCCAACTTGATTTTTTTTAAATAGGAAGGGGGGTCAAATCGCAAACCGTTTGAAAGGTATTTTCAAGTAGAATTCAGCGATATGCCGCTTGCCATAGTTATCTGTAAAGATAACTTCGCTATTGTAAATTAAAGATTGAGAAGTAGGTATTAACTGGATAACTGAAGATCCAGAAGTAATAAACATAGGTGGTTCAGGTATAGTTGGCGTAGAGCTATTTGGTTAAATTGTGTTAAGATGGTACCTGAAGATAAGTGCATTACAAGGAACTTATCTAAGCGAGCAGGACTGAGTCAAGATTTTAACTTTTTTTCAGTTGTAATTGTCTTTAGAGAATGCAAATAAATAAACAGTATCTGGTCTAAACATTTTACATAAATGACTTTTAATTGATATTTAATGTATTTATCCCTAAAACTACATCATGGCAGTAGTTGGTTTCAAACTTTTGAGCGAAACGGATCGGGGTTTAAATACAATTTTAGAAGCCGGTCCTGGTATTTTACCTGCAGTACACCTTTTAAATGGGTTTTACATAGGATTACTACTTAAGCTTTTAAGACGGTTTAACCACAGTCTATGTCATGTTTCGAATGGTTCTAGCGTTTGAGCCATTACAGGTTCTTGCAGCATAGCGATACCAAAATTTCATAAGCCGCCACTGGTTCAAGGTATCTTCAGTAAATAGATATTTTATACATTATACTGTTTTGTCAGTTCTTATAGTACAAGGTGGTTACTGCATAAATAATTTTTGGTTATTCATCGGTTTCGATGAATGCAGAAGCAATACATTTTCAAATTTTTAAAAAGATAAACCAATAGATCTTACTTTGCTGTATTGAGCTCTTCAATGAAGATAGTAGATGCTCTATTTTTCTGGAATTTCAGCATATTATTTATTGTTTATGGTGTATTGGAAATAAGAGATCAAAGCTATCTAGTAGAAGCAGCAGGGAGAATGATGAAAGTTTTAAATATATTAAACGTTTGATTTTAGGTAGTTTTTAATATAAAAAATTTGAAATAGTCTGTTTCCTTCTTCGCTTTTTGTACGCGTTTAAAATCCAACAAACTAATTGTAGATTTTCATGTTTATAAATGGAAGAGGATAAAATATCAGATCTATTGAATAATCTCTTTTATAAAGTTTAGAATATATTAAAACGGTTCTATAGTATGATCAAACATTATTTTCATCTAGTATGGCTATGGAATATTCCTAATTTATGAATACAACTATAAGTCACTTAAAAATCAAATGTCAAGTTTGACATTTACGTATAAACGTAGTTGCATTCAGAAATTAGGAACTATTCCATAGCCATACTAGATGATAATAATTTTTGAATAAGTCATCAATAGTCTAAATTTGATCTATTTATCTCTCTCTTCTGTCCATAATCCTTAAATTTATTGGTGACATGTTAAGTTTATGATACCTACATTACCAAGAACTTTAGTTTTAAGCCAAATGTGTTGTTGCTGTATGTAGACATCTCTAAGGCATCTATTTGTTTCGTATCTGATTGTTTTAGAGTTCAAGTTGATGCCGCATATATTGCATTTGGGGAAACAAGTGCATTGAGCAATTTAATTTTCATGATTTTTGTGCTCGACTTATTTTTTCTGGTATTAAGTTTTAAAACAGCATTTCTGTCATTCTCCCAGTTTCCTTTGTTACTTATTATCGATCTCATATAGACGAACCTGTTCACTACTTGAAATCCAGCTGTATTTTTTATAAGGAGGTATTTATTTATTGCTGGGTCGCCGATCATAATGGTGGTCTTTGACAAATTTAGATTCAGGCCACATTCCAAGCAAGCATATTGTAACCTTCTTATTATACTCGTAGCTTCAAGCTCTTCAATACTTGCGGCAATTATAAGAGGGCAATTTGTATAACGCAGACTGGATTTTCCTACCGCCCACTGATATTCCACTTTCTCAATTTTCTAAAACTATTCGCTATAAATGCTAAACAATGTTGGGGAGAGAATGCACCCTTGTCGAACACCATTGTGTACTCTAAATCTCTTTGCTATTGTGCTACTCACTTGAAGGCGTAGTTATTCTAATATAACTGAGTGATGAGGGTTATTTCTGCCAGTTAATCATATCAAAGGATTGGAGTATTCTACAAAGCATAGGTACATCTTCATATTGAATTCCCTTGATTTGTCTATCAACTGTCGATATTTGTTCCCTTGTTGCTTTTACTTTCATGAAACCAGTCTGTTCTTCGGCTATCTGTGGTTAGCGAGGGGGTTCGAGTCGGTTATTAATTATTTATAGGAATACCTTACCTACTTATTTAGAATGGAATAAATTCAACAACATAGAATAGGTTGTCCAAATGCAAAATGGTCTATGTAGGTGGGCCACCTAGCTACGCAAACTGCACGAAGAATCAGATTATCTTAAAACCATAAAAAAAGAAAACCGTAAACTGGGATTTTCCTAAACTTCTTATTGGTCACAAGGAACTTACGTCTATTCGTTAAATTTAAAAATGGTTTCCAGCGAATACTTTAATCGAGAAGCCGAAGCTAGAGGCTAAATACAAATTTACGGAATTTTCATTGTGAGTCATTTTGGGAGAATTTATAACATCCCTTTGTGGAAGGGACACCCATTATAAATTAAAATCCGTGCTGATAAGTAGTACGTTATTTTGCTTAATCACTAAGAAATTATTTGTTGACCTTCCAATTTTAGTATACAACCCACAAGAAAATATATAAATATATGTAATTACACTTCGGCGTTAACTAGATTTTTATCTAGTAAACTCTTAGAAGTATTACGTATGGTGGTTCTTTCGACTGGTACACAACGATTTAGTGTATTCGTCGCAGACGTAAAATATGTATAATAAGAGGAAAAAGTTACAGGCGTTAAAATAGCTAAGAAGTTATTTGCCCACTTCTGCCTTGTGGCACAACTTTCAAAAGATCAAAGATATACTAAAAATTGAAAACTCAGTTGTTACACGCCAAATCGTGATTAAAAAAAAACTAGGGTCCCATATATGGACGTCGTTACAGGCGTATACCGTACACAAAACAAAATAAGAAAATCTGAAGCAATAATTTGCTCCAGCTAGCTTCCAGTCGAGGCAAGGGCGATTTGAGGTACCTGAAATGGGTTTGTTTGCTGCTTTAAAATAGGTGTTCAACAATACAACACCTTGGGGAGTCGAGAGCAATGTTACATGCCCGCTAGAATGGCAAACCTCAACTGATGTTTGAAGAACAAGGTTTGCGATCTAGAGCTTCAATAATTCATATCGCCTGGGGTGTAACGGCAGAAAATGGTAATCTCCACGAAACTATCCACACGTTAATTGCAATAAATGCTCTGCTCGGGCGGCGCCAAGGGCTCATTATAATTCCTCAAGAAATTTGCAGAAGTTACTTACAAAATATGCGGTAGGAGCAGAGAAAGACTTGCCAAAAATTCAGCCATTAAAACTCATAAGAAGTTCGTTGCCGTTACATTTTGACATTAAAAATAAGTTTGTTTCAAACTCTTTTTAAATTGAGTATTTGATACATTTAGCTATCTTATGATCTACTAAATTTAAATCAATTGTATATTGTAACATCTTTTATCGTCCTCTGTCCTAAATACGATTTAGTAGCTGACGCTTGTAATATTTATCAGTAATATTTCTGAACGTGCCAGGTCCAATTCGCTTAAAATTCCCTCCGCATGTGGTACGTGTCCTTTTCCATTATGTTGTGGGTGGCTCTCTGCTTGACTGCCCTTAGTGTAAATGTTTTCCTCTGAAGACCACTTGGCCTGTAAACTCTATTTAAGTTCGATATAATTTATTAATGTAGTTGCGGGCAAGAGGTGTGTGCACTCGACAAATAACTTAAAACTACTTTTGCCGCTCAGATGGAACCCATACTAACAAGGTACAGATAAGAAGACGTACCTTGTGTACACAATATAAAGTAAACCCTATATTTCCTAAATAAGTTTGTTTTTAACCTTATATGTTACTGAAATTGTAGCTGAAACGAATTATGTAATATATAAATCGACAGAAAAATTTTCTAATACTTCCATGCTTCTTTATAGCGATGTTGGAAAATGGGCTGCGACATAGTATAGGAAAATTTCCAAAAAGGAAATATCAATTTATGATTATTTATGACTACATTTACGACGTCAAATAGGTTTATTAAAGAGCGTCAATTGTCAATTAGCTCACCATTTTACTGTACACCATTAGCGCTTAAAATTAGGGAAAACCACAGTACCAGTAGGATATTAGTAGGTGCTGCATTATGTCCGGCGGTTGTTGTTGGGTGCTGCCGCACATTCAGCTGACGACGGGATGCTTATTAGATGCGGGGAGAAGGCTTTATCAAACAACAGTGTCCTTACACGGGGTGGGGATGCTATATACCCCAAAGAGAAAATGGAAGACGTTCTCACAACTGTATATGCCTGAGCGATTTGAAGATTGTGTTTCTTACGAAATGAACTCCAGGCCGCGTTAGACCTTAGCATCCCCCATGACCCGACATCCTGGCACCAAAACTGTCCCCGTAAAGGAAATTCGATTAACTACAGATTCGATCCAGGTACAGAGATCAAATACTTAGAGACTGCGAAAGCCACGAACATTAGATGCTACAGAGCTCGAAACTTAACACTTGACTTGTCTGCAGATGTCCTCGTCAACTACGTCGAAAGAGGCTCAAAGGGGACTCGTCTAAAAAACTCGGCAAATAACGAACAATATACGTCGCTCGCCATCTCTTTGTTGCAGCAAGATTGCACTACATTTCGCAAGACAAACGTTTAAACCGGCACGTAAGCCACCGTGAGAGCGACAAATTGGCACCGAGAAGACTGAGGTCATACCATAAATGATTAATCCCGAAACTTGATACGGAACGATCTCTATTGTTGAGCGGCTAAAACAACTAAGCAATATTATGATGGAGAATAGAATATGTCGCTAGTTATTTCGTGAATGTACTAAATTTTGGAGAAAGTGCTAACATTTGAAATTGTTATAACAATGTGATAGAACATTTTTTGCACTTTTATAATAAACTCAACATTTTTAGGTATTCTAAGTTATGTTGACATACGAAGCACCAAAGAGTAAAACAAAACTATATGTACGTCACCAATGGCAACGCTGAAAAAGTATATAATTTTGACATTAATAATGACAACTAAAAAGTTTACATTGGTACAAATATTTGTGTATCTAGTGCGTGAAATCATATTTAGCTGTGCGAGAGCAGCAAAAACATATTGCGCACACGTTGCTCACAATATTTTTTCTACATTATCAACTTAATGAAAATTATTCATAAACAATATAAACAGTATTGCCAGTGTGTGAAAAGCATTTCTCGCGCTAGCCAATGGTAATGGAAATAAATATTGTATTTTTTATTAAGTTAAAAATGGCAAATTTCGCGTATCGATAGCGATATGCGAATATCCCCTTATTTTGATAGTTGTTCAAAAAATAAATTTAAACATACTAGTAATTCTTAATTAAAGCCAAGCCCAATATATTCAAAACACACTTGGGAATCAAATTGACTGTTTAACTTTTATTTTACACAAATAGCATCGGGTTAAATTTACAGCTAAACCAGAATTTAAATTACTATTATTAAATTATTATAAAAAATTCTATAAACAAATAAATAACATATAATGATCCTGCAAGCATAAAAGGATTGGTTTTATTCAGGGTGCAAGAATCGATTAAAAAACCTAATTGAAGCGAGCGTAAAAAAACCCAAGCTAAAACGATTCGCGTATTTCAACGCACGATGAAGTCTCCTCGAGGGGACTCAATAGCAAAGATAGGTACTGTTTATCGTATCTAAATGAAAACATGCACTTTGATCAACCACCAGATGGCGCGCATATATCAGCGTGATTTCTCGCTTACTATTATCCGGAAATAAAAAGTACAACCTAAATTCGGAAAATACATAGAACAAATAAAACTGATGGTTATGTACTAGATATAAATTTTGCAATAATATGAAACAGCCGATGGTTTGAAACAAAAAAATCCCGATCTATACTGCTGCCGACTGAAATATTGGAAGAGTCATCCAGAACAGATCCGTACTACCAGATGCGTTCGAAAATTTGCAGCAAGTAAATTAACGAATATTAGAGGTTACTAAGCAAAATAATGAAGAGGCGTCTAAAAATAAATTCGATCAAAAGTCAGAATACGGGAAGGTATTACGGTCTAAAAGGACTTTTGCGACACCGCTCCGGCTCATACAAAAATTAAGTAAAAGCTAAACGGCCAGAGCGGACGATATTTCACTAAATCGGGACAACGACTCACATAGGACCGCTGCCCAGCCCGCAACACGATATGCCGACTAGACATCAGCAAAGCGAGGGGTGGTCTTACACAAAATTACCTACGGGCTACGGCCTAAGGGGCGTTAAACATTGATATAATTCATTGAGCGCCACCCGGTTTCATCAACATACATGAAAATGCAAAGATAGACCCAGAGTGCAACCGGGAAATCAAATGCGCCTACCTTCCAACTTTACACCTTGGCGAAATCTAAAGCTCAACGAGAGTATAATATAGATGTGTAGCGTCATAACTAAAGCAAGGATAGTTAGGCAAAATAAAGTCTCGAAAAAGGCAGGCAAAAAGGCAAAATAAAAGATTTAAAAAAGCACTAAAAAGGCAAAAATAAAGTAAAAAAGGCAAAAATAAAGTAAAAAAAGGCAAAAATAAAAAAATGCAAAATTAAAAGAAGTTTAACTGACAAATACAATCGATGCACTTTACAAATCACAATGTTAACACATTCAAAAATTGTGACAAACTGGCTGATTCAGTAGAAAACTTTCTCCTGACAATACTGGTACCCTCATTAAAATTAATCTCAAGAAAATAATCATTCTGAGAAATTTTCAGCCCGTAACAATATAGGGTTAAACCCACTAAACCTCTTACCTGTAAGTGTTTGGGAATAATACTTTTCACAATTTATTTCAAAAATTTAAAATGTGCACTTTCTTGGAAAATTGCTAGTACATTCTTTTTAAATTGAAAATGTAAGAACTAAATTTCTTAAAATTCTAATTTAATATATCATAAAAGGCACCAAAAGGCAAGAAAAATAGGAAATTCCTCAAAAAAGGCAGAATCCGTAAAAAGACGCAAAAAAGACAAAAAAGGCAAAATAAAATTTGCATTTTTGAATTTCACGCATTCTAAAACAGATTTAAAATTGGGTCTGCCTTTTATCCTTCCATTTACTAAAAAGGCAATTTGCCTAACTATCCTAGCTCTAGTCATAACCTACCTGCGACGCTTAAACACTCAGTCTTCGCCGTACATTTATCTTTATCTAACATAACCTCAAAATAAGCATGCACAAACTCGTAGGAAATCATAAAGCATTGTTCAATAAACCGTTCTATTGGTCTAAACACATGTAGAATAATAAACACAGGAATAAATGGACTAACGCTCTAACCCAGCTGGGGGCTCTTTAATTCTAATCGACTATACTACCACACCAAGTTAATTAGTTTTTACAAGTGGCCTCGAATGGGATGGCCGTGCAGCAAATAGGAACAGTAATTATTAAGCAAACAAATGAGGGAATGAGATTTTATGAGCGGCCCCGAGTAGGGTGGCCGTGCAGCAAATATGCACATTGATTACTAAACAAACAAATGAGTGAATGAGATTTCATAAGCGGCCCCGAATAGGGTGGCCGTGCAGCCAATATGCACATTGATTACTAAGCAAACAAATTAGTGAAGGAGTTTTTATAAGCGGCCTCGGTAAAGCGGCAGTGAGTCAGCAAATAAGCACATAAAAGTTAATTAGTTGTTACTAACTACACACTCCACCTGATTGGTTTAGCCGAGCGATTCCGGCATGATGGTCGGAGAACTCGCTACTGCAACGGATGGAATTCGGCGTAAGCGTGGGCGTCATGCGGTCCCGAAAGATTCCCCCTTAATTCGCAGAGCCTGGTGTAGATCCCTCGCGGAAAAACGGAACAAAAAACTGGCAAGACCGAAGTATTGGTCCGCTCTGCATACTAGATCCCCAAAGCTATCGGGAAGAAGGCCCCTTGCGGCCCACGGAAATTTGCAGAAACGGCGGTCATACGAAACCAGGACACACGCTCAAAACAAACACCACTTATCTCGTTAGCGGCCCGTGAAGAACTCCATAAGCACAAACCGCCCCAGCGCCCAATGGGCGCGGGACGGTAACAACGTGACGCTATATAACTAACTCCAAACCAACGCTTTCGAACGACCAAAAACTGGTGGGACAAACGGAAAAGAGTGCGATGGGACCTCTCTGTCGCTCTCGCAGGGTCGCGTTTTAAATTCGAACTCGAAAGCACTCCAGTAGCGAAGCTTGCAACGATTACGAGACGAAAACAAACACAGGTGTTCAGCCATCGCCCGGATCGAGGTCACAGCTGCGCGAAGATTTGAAGTCAACAATGCCAAGCCTGCAGGAAATTCGAAACACTTAAATTTAACGGAGAACTATTAAACGTAAAACTATGACAGAACAAACTTATATACACGCAAAGTCGTAAACTTTGAACAGAAAACACTCCAACCAGTCAAATAATTTATAAAAATGGCCTGACAAAGATAAGTAATAAAAGTTCCCTACGTGAAATCTTATTCGGTCAATAAGTGTTTCACTTCCAAATACTATCAAATCCTGATTTAATCAGACGGGTGCAGCAACTCACCAAACCATAGAACTAAATCTGCATTAAATTGCCGAAGATTTTTCGGGATAAATCAGCTACAACAGGGAACAAAAATGAGCTTTGAAAAAGTGCCTTACAGCATTGGAAGTAAAGTCAAGACTGCAACATTTAAAAAAAATATTTTCGGAAAATAGCGCTACTCTAAATTTGTTTGCAAATTTTCTAGAAAATAAATTCCAACTGTGAATTTAAAAATTGCCAAAACGTGATATACACAAGGACGTGAAAAGTGCCCGAATGTACTGCAATAATGGTAAAATCGCAAATTATATTCTAGAACGGTTACAAACTGCCATTATGGTGTTTGTCATAAATAACAGTTGCTATCTTCGTATATCTATTCGCTCTATCATCAAGTGCATTAAACTATTCTGCATATACTATCGATAGATTTTCAAATAAAATAAGCGCTTTCTGCCAATTTATTGGTTTTCATACACTAAAATGTTTTAAAAATATGAAGGAAAAGTGTCTTGGACTGAAAAGTCCTTTTAACGCTAGCCTTATCGTCCCATATAAGGTTGTTAATGTAAACATTAGAAAAAACGTGAATTACCATTTATTATTAAATTAAAGAAAGGGGATATATAGAAAATACAAAATTTCTATTCAATATTAGCTTTAATAAAAAATGATAAACAAAAATACAATATACTTGTTAACAAAGCATGCATTTGACTTACTTAAATGCTGACTTTTTTACCTTTCAGTTGGGGGTGTTTACAAAATGCAGAAGTTGTACGGCAGCAAAACCACTTTCAAATTGCTAGTTGTGTTTTCTCCTCACCCAGGAAATGAGGCTTCAAATTGGTTCTTAACGTTTATGGCATATTTACCCTGAAACAAGTAAAAGCGTTAGAGAACGACTTTACGCTGCATAATTATTTTTAATTCTAAAATGTATGGGACATTAAACTGTATCAAAACTTATTAAACATTATTAGTTTTGTTAAGATTTTCCTCGAGTGCTAAGTTAAAAAGCTAAACTGCGTCTTTCCCATGCTGCTGGTTATTCTTTCGAAAAAGGTAGGTAATCGTCGGCGAAGAGCAATTTTTCGCCGTTTTGGGAGTATAAGGATCTCGGCCGCAGATGAAGCATCCCCTTTGCATTTGTAACAGGAAGGCGGTGGGAAGGCAGGAGCTCGGTCGTTCCCATCTCTAGGCCCTCTAATGTAATGTCATATAACTCCTAATGTGAGTCCTAAACCCTGACGCGCAAATTATACGAATTTCTTATCTAAAACGCATTTCTGCGCCCCATTATCATTTGCTGCTCGACTCAATGCTCGCGAAGTCATGAAGATAATTAGGCTAAACGTGTTATAGCAATTACTCTATTTTAAATGCCGCTCCGGTTAATTCCTTCCTCGTCCGCCGAAGTGTATTTCATTTTGTTTTACACAGTCGCAAGAAACGTTATAACCTTTTTATTGCTCTGTAAGAAACTCTGCGTAGTTGGCGTTCTTGTTATTTGCACGAGGCATGAAATGAAGTAAGCCCGAACTTTAGGAGCAATTTGGGATGGCGGCTTCTGCGCGATTTTCAGAAAAAGATGGACAGGAATGGCGCATTTGACGATTTACTTAAAACTGCAGTTGTAATGGCAGCCAGAAAAAGAAGACACTTCTGGTGGCGTTCTTAGCTAAACGGTAATGTCGTGACCTTATTTCTGTTGTTCAAAACGGAAATAGCTTCCCCGCAGCGCATTTGTTCGAAGATATAAAGGAAAGGAACAACTAACGTAGAAATTGTTTGATATTAAATAAAGTACTTCTCGGATATGTTTCACTTTTGTTTTCAATAATAGATCGCTTTGGTTACCCATTCAAAATGGGTTGTTAACATTTAGTAAAGACTTTTTTAGTGATTTAATGATCACTGCAAAACCTACTTTTATACTGAGAAAATATATAAATTTCAATGATAACAAGTACAAAAGTTAATATTAACTTGAATATTCTATAACGTTTCTTCAATAGAAATTATTAAATGTGCGTATATTTGACGGGTAGCGGGTAGTCACTCTTCACGACCCCGGTGAAGATAGGGCTACACAGGGACGCGACCCTGCCCACTTTATCCCTGATTTTCTCCTCTATCAAAAGAGAAAATCATGTCCTCAACCCTAAATTCTACCAATCATACACCTAATCCTACCTACATCCCCAAAGTGCAGAAAGCCAAAGGAATGACTACTTCACTACCAATTATTCCCAGGAATATCATTATGGCTGAAAAACAGCCAATATGGTAGCCAACGTTCGGTAACGAACAAGGCACCCACAAGAAGAAGAAGATATTTATTTGTTTTTTGTAATAATTTGATCAGAACGCAGATATAATTTATTGAATAGACAGAAACAAACTTCACACTACCTATTGCACAAAAAATATAAAAGTTGATTACACAACGTTCATGGAATCTTCACTGAGATCTTCCCTGAATAGATCATGGTCGGCATAATTTTTTTTAAAGCTATTAAGTTGGTTCAATAGCTTTGATTATTGTTCTCACATTAAATTACTCAAAAAAATCTTTCTGCCCATCATACCCCACTGTTTATAACCATAAGCACTGCTATAATGAAAAATCAGAAACAACCATCTATCTATAACACGTTACAGAACAACTGGCGATCATTCTGGTGACACAAATTTCCTTAACAACTAACAGAGAGATTGTGTTAGCAGTATAGTGTTTAACTCACAACATCTAAGCAGCGTATATCAATTCTACAATAGATGCAAAAACAAAGCCAGTAACAACGAACCTATCTCCTAACATTAAACTCTTAATATCTGAAAAAAAGACAACTCAGTAAAATTTGGTACTCAACCATACACCCTAAAGATAAAAATAACTTCACTAGAGCTGCGAACAATTAAATAAAATTCTGCACAATCTCAAAGAAGAAGTCTTCTACAGTTTCTTACAGAACTTATCAGCCACCAAAGACGAATAATACTCCGAAGTTAAACCAACCTCGATTGTATATCCCTCCAATATGGAATTTAAATGGCAACTGGAACATGATAATGAAAAAGCTCAATTATTCACCGAATATTTACCTAAGGTGTTCACTCCGAACGCACCACTAGAGCAAACGAAGAATTAAAGCAACTGCATGAGCTTCTAAGCTTACCTCCGCAACTAACCCCATTCATCTGACCACTTTCGCCCAAAGAAAAGCTACAAATAATTAAGAAAATAACAGTGAAGAAGGCGCCGTGTTATGATTTGATTAGGAGAAATATCTTTAAAGAACTTCTAATTCGAGGTATAGCACTTATGACGGAAATCTTCAACACTATCCACCTCAATGGGAACTATCTCACATAATCCTTGTTCTGAAACCCGTCAACTCCCTTTACGAAGCAGAATAGTATAAACCTATTAGACTTTTGCCAATAATATCAAACATATTTTAAACATCAGTGTTGAAGAGGCTGACTTCTATAATAATAATAATAGATAATAATAATAGTCCTTAATCATCCCGTGTTCGGGCAAAGGCCTCCCCCATTTTTATCCATCTCGGTCTGCCTTGAGCTGTCTTCATTCATTGTGTTCCTGCCATTTTTTTAATATTATCTTCCCATCTGGTTTTAGGCCTTCCTCTTTTTCTTCTCACTAATGCTGGAGACCATTCCGTCATTGATCTTGTTCATCTTTTCGCCAACCTGGCAACATGGGCATGGAACTTTTACCAGTAGAAGAAAAACATGCCCTCAAGTTTTCTTGAACAGGAATAAAACACTTCAAGCAGACCCTGTTAAATACCTTTGTATGCACATTGACAGACGTCTAACATGGCGCAACCATATATGGACGAAGAGAAGTGACTAATAGTTGCATTCATAAATTAGGAACTGTTCCATAGCCATACTAAATGAAGATGATTTTTGATCATACTATAGCAATCTTGGAAACATTCCAATCCAAAACTCTTAGATCTATGATAAACGCCCCTTGGTATGTACGCAACTCGGTAATTAGTCGAGATCTCAACGTTTCTTCTGCCAAGAAAGTAGTCAAGTGCAGCAGTGCAAAGTACCTAAATGAAAAGTGTTATTGTAAGTGCGAACAGTAAATAATAGGCATGGCAACTTTGAGATTGTTTGGTGTATTTTCACTGGAAAATGTCACAATACAAACTGTATCTTTATTTGTTAAATCAATTGCTCAATATCCTTTATCTAATAGACGTGTCTGTCTGGGACGCTGTTTTGTCCGGGACGCTGTTTTGTCCGGGACGCTGTTTTGTCCGGGACGCTGTTTCAGCAGCCAAACCGTAAGAGATAGAGAAAAAAGTTATTAAAATTATATGTTTGGAATGGTCATGTCAGGTCAGGAACCGAATTTCAGTCACGTGACACTTCCGGTTTTCGAGAAATTACAAAAAGACCGTTTTTCAAATAGAAAGCGTATTAAATAAAAACTGGTTCGGCCGCCAAACGTAGCTGCGACCCTCTGCGCCTTAAATCCTCGATCGGTTAGGCAACCACTTTGACACCTTCCAGGTCTGGGTGGTTGCCTAACCGATCGAGGTTTGAAGGCGCGTTAAATGAGACATTTGTCTCACTGGACTGCTAGTTCTTTTGGAATAGATTGTAATATTGCTTTCTAAATAAAAAAAAACTTTATTTTAATCAATCAGATAACACAATTTCAGAAAGGTACTCGTTATTAATATCTAGAAGCATCAATCGATTATCCTATGACTAGCTTTGTCTAGTAACAACGATTCTTTTTGTTCAGAGAATAATATGTCTCAATACGATAAGAACTTCGAACATTTAGGGTTATCACTCAAACTTTCCGCTTATTGACAAATCGTGTTAGTTTTAACAGGGGAACCTTCTTGCTTCGCGGTTGGTTTATTTAAACTGCCAAAACTGACACTTATTGTCACAAAACAACAAGTTTTCGCAATACGATATAACTTCAAATCCGTAGTACTTTATCGTGGTACTACAGATAATTTAACTCAGGTGTAGAACATACCTTACGCCGCAATATTTCTATTACTATCACTACCACACCTATAATATTGCAAGTGGAAAAAAGTTGTTTATTTCATACAGTCCGGAAAATAAGACTTTACGTCATTAATTTGTGTCCGGAAAGTGAAACATTACATCACAAGGCCGGAAAGTGTTGCTAGACAATTGCTGAATAATGTGTTGGTGACACTGTAAGTCTCTGTCAAATTCGAGGTTATCAGGTTAGGTTTTCCGTCGGTTTTGACACAAACTGACGCAAACTAACCTGCTAACCTCGAATTTGAGTATGTTGGTGACACTGTAAGTCTATGTCAAATTCTAGGTTAGCAGGTTAGGTTTTCCGTCAGTTTTGACACAGACTGATGCAAAACCTAACCTGCTAACGTCAAATTTAACAGACTTACAGTGCCACCAACGTATTCATACGTTTGAATTTCCACAGCCGCCCCTTATGGACTTTTTCAATGAACATGTTGTATAAAACAGTATGAAATAAAACATTGTACGATACACGGGCGTTTAATTACTCGTTAAAAAATTCCAGACTCGTCCGTAAACATCTAAACTCGTACTTTAATAAGTCATTTTCCGGCCTTATAACGTAAATAACTATTATCTTTTGCCGTCACGACAACAACATAGCAATTACGTATTTTTTAAATGTTCATATCAAAATACAATCTCAAATTTGATTTCCATTCGGTAAATTGACTCAACAAACTGTAAGATATAAAGATTCGTCCTATGGACTTCTAATTTTATCAGTGCCAGTTTGTTTTATCAACAGGAAATTAGATTCTCGTAAAAAATATAACTTTACTCGGATAAAATCAAACCTCTTGTGTATTTGCTAGAGATAAACAGGAGAAATGTATTTTAAGACTAATAGAAGATTTTCACTCAGTTCTTTTTGGAACTTTCTTCCGTTGGGATATAAGAGTTTTAATTTAATATTACAAAATTCAGCTGGACGTCTACGAGATTTCGTTGTCAGATCATCTTTCAGAAATTGAACTCCCTGCTGGTGGATTTTGTTGTTTTGGAAAATCATTTTAAAGCAAATCCACCATACGTTATTACTCTCTCCAATGATTTAGCTCTAAAAAAATATTGCAATTGAAGTTGTTCTACAACAAAATGGAGTTGTTATTTCTTTGAACAAATAATTATTTTTATCCAATGTTCTGGTACGTAGATGTAAAGGTAATTTCTTGGTTTTCTCAATTATAGCAAAGTTTTGATTACATGAGGAAAAAGCCTGTCCTATAATCAAAATGTTAACGTTATAATTTCTAGGTTCTCACCATTTAACAAAACATTGGACAAAATGAGACTTATTTTTATATTATTATTGTATCTTTCGATTGTAATATACGAGTATATGTTGCTTTGTATCGGATGAAATGTTTCTTATGTGTTGAATAATGCAAGATACAACTTTATGGGCTCGACGTGAAGATATACTCTCACTGTAAATATATACGTAATCATTTTGGTAATTTAGTCACTAATACATTTGCGTTTTTGCTACTGCAGTAGATGAGGACGGATTAATAAAGTCTTCTGAAGATAAAGAACTATTACTTTTACAGACTTTTCCTCCACTGCATTTGCAATATCTCTTTTTCTGATTTATTTTTATTCGATTTTTATCTTCTTTTATGAAGATCCCTTTCTATACCTACTAATTTTTTATTTGACACATTTGATGTAATAGACGCATCTAGGCAATTGCAGGCAGTCAAAATGCAAGCAAATTTGGGCATTCAAAATATACCTGAAAACAAACAAACACAGCATATTTTTTCTTACTTTATAATACTGTTTTTGTCCTCTAAGAATTCCATGTGTACGCCTATGTACTCACACGAGTGAATAATATAATTTTAAAGCGTCTGGCATTTTCGGTCACTTACAACAATATTTTTTCTAACAAACCTTTTGTAAACTACAACGTAATCTCCATACAGGTTTGACAGTCTACAGTTAACATTTCAACTAACATGTAACCTAATCTAACTTAATAACTAGATCAATAGAACAATTACATAGCTTCAGATTCAGAAAGCAATTACCCAAATTGAAACTTACTTACATTTTAATAGATTTGCATTCGTTACAACTCATTGGACTTTTATTTATGATACGTATATGTCTTTACGTACATGTGATATTCTTTCTTGGATGTATTAATTGTAAGGTGACCCAGGAGGCTCCCAAACCAACAAAGGTAGGTCCCCAAGCAGCCGGAACGTCGCACAAGACTGTCGTAGTGAAGCGTCGGTCCTCTGACTTTAAGTTTCTGCGAGGACCGGCCAAACAATTTCCCTTATTCTATCAATGAAATGCGTGGCGCTTATTTCTCGCCCCCTTATTTGGTTTGCAATCAACCCCTATTGTGACAGAATCTCGCTCTAATATAAGTCGTGTTGATTTACCCCCCCCCCCCCTTTCCCCTGAGCAATAGCTGGTCAACTGTCTGTTACAACAAGTTCAAACGTGTTTAGAGTGAGCTTTACCTTTTTGAAGATTAACGTATCCTAACAAATCCATTTAGACTATCCCCAAAGCCAATTAAAGTCGTAAATGTTGTTTTGAGCTGCAAAAATTTTCAAATAAAACTATGATGTCAATTGTATTATTAAAGAGGACAGGAAACACTTTATTGATTATATGAACAATGCAACAATTACTGTATGTAATTGTGAAATTAAAAATACTGCTGGAAATTTGAATTTCCTTTTTACAGCAGACATTTTTGAACCTTCTTAATAACGTGAAATTTAGCTTTTCAATACAATATGGTTGAGATTTTTAGAATAGTGGAAGTTCAAGTTTCTATAGCTTTCCAAGATTTTTCTAATTTTAAAATATTATAATTTTTGCTTGCATAGAGAATTTTTGTTGTTTTTTTCATAACGTAGTACATATAACGGGTGTTCATTAATTATTCCGGTCAAGTTGCCTTTGAAATATTTGTTGTATAAATAATATGTTGGTGGCACTGTAAGTCATTAAGACAAGAGCTCACAATTATGTCAAATTCGACGTTAGCAGGTTAGATTTTCCGTCAGTTTTGACACAATCAAAATCAGTTTAATGAGAGTATTGAAAGGTCATTACGTTTTCCACAAAAGGCTTATTTTCGTAAGAGAGGGAAAGCATTCTAGGTATTGAGAAATTTAATAGCAATATCATACAGCAACGAGAGGGTTTCTTTAGGTCATCTTTATTAAATAGAGTGGTAAACGAAACATGTAGATTCAGCTAGCTCGCAGCTTAATTAAATATGTGACTAGACGTACGTCCATTGCAGATTTAAAGCAAATATTTAATCTAGGGGTTAGGTATTCACATCTAGCAAGCATTGCGGTTATTAAATTTGACTTTAAAGCGGAAAGCATCTGTTCGAAAATTTCAACATAGAATTTTCTGTTACTTTGCGCTGGGAGATCGGAAATATTTCGAAGATTTGGATAATAACACATCAGAAATTCGGTATGATTTCGCTATAATTTGAAAAAGTTAATGGCAAAATAACAAAAATTATATCTTATTTGCTTACAGAACCTAAATGATTTTGACCTTATATTCAACTAATATTTTAAAGTCCGAGGATTTTACAACGTGCTTAATGCAAATCGTGTAGTAGAACCACATGAAGATCACTGATTCCAAAGCATAAGCGTTGGGAAACCATATATGCTTCAAGGATAGTGAAAGTGTTAAAAGTTATTATATAAGGAACGTACAACGTACAGTATTATTGTCCTTGAGTAGATGGCTTTGGTATATGTTTTGTTATTTTATCAAATAGCAAACTACAAAATATTACTAGTCGACCTTTAATAATTTAAAAGCTGTGAAAATTGAAAGTAGTAGCTTAGTTCTCTCGTTATACACACAGCTTAATGTGTGCCTTGTACCTTGAAGGGGATGGGCCTATCCGTGCGGGTTTTCGCGTTCTGCATAATTAGATGTCTATGCGAATTGTGATTTCCACTATCCGTTTTCGCTGGTTTTATATTACTTATGACAGTTGAGTTACGTCTGTTCGTGTACAGTATTGCGATTAAATGATCATCTTGTTAGGCAATACAGTATATGTTCAAACCATGCCGAAACGTGTTTACGTGGCGCCTAACTGTCCCCGCGCCTAAAGTTGCGGGGCCTAAACGTACGCGCGCCTTATAGCGCCTGCGTCTAAAGGCTTCGCGCCTGAAAGCTCGCGTCTAATAATGCCCGCCTAAACGTCCCTTTTCGTTAATTAAGTACCTTACGATTTACCTTTTTTAAATTTTATACACATATAACTGTTGAATGATAATTACTCCTACGATGACGTATTTCTAACTTGTTCGTTTCAAAATTCGTTGCGAAACGCGATATCTTAATAGTTATTACTTCTTTTCAAATTGTTATCTTTCAATAGTTCGCAAAACAGCATCAAAGCTACCACTGTTGTGCTCAATACCAAAATTCTTCGAAATTACTTATTTAGAACTGGCACGCGCCGTATTTTGCGATTATGATAACAAACAAGCAGTGAATAGGGCTCTGCTGGGTGTTTAGTTATTTAAAAATGTGATAATAATTTAATTTTATCTCGCCTGTTAATTAATTATTGATGTTTAAAATGAGATGTAATATTTACTACAAAATAAATGGTTGTATGCCGTTTTAATATTTTATTCAACTGCAAAATTTAATGGACTAGCTCATCGATAAAACATGAAACTCGCTCAGTAGGGATCAGAATCGGACTATATTCTCGAATTTGATCTGAAATTATCTGTCTTAATACAAAGTTAGTTCAAACGTGCGGTTCGGTAGGTCAAAAAATCGTTCAACTGATAGCCGACACAAATAATTATGGCGGTGCAAAAGTGCGCATCTGAATATCTTAAAACTCGAGGAAATATCGTGAAAAATGCATTAGGTAAGTCGTTTGAATTTTTCCCGCTTGCAATTCAGCTAGTTTTTGTTTTAGGATGACGTAGAAAGAACCGGGCCTTCGTTGTTCTCGAAATCACGCCACCACTGGCTTTTGTTTTTTGGCCGATTCCCTCTCGCCAAATCTACAGAATTTACCCACGCTGGTCGTCTTCGGAAAGGTTTGATGTTGGATTCTAATGCGTTTCCCGACTCTGAATGCATAAATTACAGCTCATTTCCTACCTGGGAACTTTTTGTCGAAGCTGGTCGGATACCGCTGCAAGGTGACGCCGTTAATATTTCCGCCTCTGAGAAAGCCCTCGTCGCTGCAAAAGGTGGTCAGGACGTTCCTGCAGCCTCGTACTGTGCCCTGGGCTGTTGTCGTCTGCTCCCCGATGCTTTAGTCGCTGGTTGATGGGGCTCGAAATTTCGATGTGCTCGCTGCCGAAACACCCTCGAAGATCGGATAGAGAATTTTTGTATTTATTTGTTGTGCAAAGCCTTACAAACACTGGTAGACAAACTTGGGCACTTTGAAAATACAACTCGACACTTTTCGATTGGTAAAATGCTCATTAATATTAAAAATTTGTATTTAAAGTGGAGTAAATTTTATACAAACATCAATCTAATTAATTTTCAAATGTTCTGCCTGTTTTCTAAACAAAGTCGAATCTGGTTGCTAAGTTATTTGAAGTGTTTTTGTTTAAGGAAATTAGTTTTGTAACAAAAAGTTACAAACAGAATAAAGTTTGATATCTAAATTTAAAATTAACATTTTTTAAAACTAAATTACTGTCTTTTAATTTTATAATTTAAAAAAGCCTCTTTACGTTGCCCTCACAAACGTTATTTTAATCACGGCTCTGCTCTGTTTTCACTTTGTTTTAATAGCACTAATTCTTGAGTTCCTCACTTTCATGTCCCTTGCCACAAACTAATGCCATTATTTAGCCATTGCTCTCTTGCAATTTCTTTCTATTCTGCTACGAATTGAATTACCTTTCTGTTATGCTCACAATTTTCGCCATATTATGCTTTGATTTAACAAACTTACGCTCTGTTCAAATTGCAGCCAACAAACCATTTGTGTTAAATAAATTTTATGCGGTTTGGCTTTGCATGTGCACAAACCTTTGATTTTTAATTATTAAGTTACGAGCCAATTGCAAAACCCTCTGAACATGCCTTGTCTTAGCGTGCCTTTCTCTACTAATTATCGATTCTCGCGTCTCATTATCAATGCATTTACGATGTTACTTTTGTTTACCATTGCAGTTAGTTAAAATACCTCAACTCTGTGCTTATTTGAATCAGTCGATTATCCTGCACTGCAGTCAGAGCTAAGTCGTGAGCTTAATACCATTACAATATATCATGAAAGTGGGAACGATTATCATTCTTTACTTTATTTCTGTATTGCATAGTTTATACTTTACTCCATTATTGAACCTCATTTCTAAATTATTGTAGAGAATCAATTTTTGGTTTTGTATTTAAATTTTATTGTTTTATAAATTAATATTACAAGTTTTCTTTTCGTGTTATTCCCGTTCAACCCCACCCATCGACAATCCTCCCCCATTCAATATTCTACCTGACAAATGCTAGTTTCACAACATTTAAAACTCAGTTAAACTTAAAAATGAAACCCCGAAACTTCCACTAAGTACATTTCTAACAGCATAGAAGCTTAGAATTAAGAAAACATCACGGATAGATTAAAATTTACAGAATATTAAGCTTAACCGTTTCATAATTTGTATTCCTAGCCATATGAGTGTAGCATTTTGCAGATTCGCTTTTGTCCTCTCGAAGATTATGCGGTGATATATATAGTGTAAATAGACAGTTAGGTTATATCAATTTCGGGCGTTTTTTAATTCATTGTTTTATGAATCAGCCATGCGGTTTAGGGATTTCCCCAACACCTGTAGGTTTAAACCATCTTGAACCAGTGGCGTTACCGGATAACGCACCCTAATTCTGTTCAAGAACTAGCTGGCAAACTTTGCTACACCAGATACAATTCATGGACCACCATGTTGTGGCTTAGTAAAGCAATACCAATTTTCTTGTATCCAGAAATTCCCCGTGTAACAATTTGTTGCACTTTTTAGATAGTTTTATCTAGATTATAGTTGCGTACTCAAAGAAATAATCCGGGATCGGTTTATAAGGTATTTTTAGAAAAGACAGAATAAAGAATTGTCTATTCTATGGCCAACTATAAAATGCGTTTATAATAAAATTGCCACCTTAGCTAGCTAATTGGTTGGTGTTGACCCAGTAGGTGTGCCGAAACTTCCTCTTGCCAGTGGCTTGTTTATTTATACAGTTGTGGTTCTATGAGTCTTCCTAACTCGTAAGTTGGGTAGGTGGCTAGCTTTGTCCGTCGAAATTGAGGAAGGATTGTTAGGGGTTAACGACTACCACAGGTGTTAGCCTGGTAGCCGGTATCCCGAAACAGTGGAATTAAACTGAGCAGAAAAGTGTTGTTATACATAATGCCCCACATTTTCTTAATAACCAACGTCGGTTTATGATTGCCACTGATCTAATCACAACTGGAAACTATCGTCGGAAGACGTAATTACCAAGAAGAAAGCGGTAATGCTTACACCCAGAGCCGGACTGGAGGGCCGGGCGATCGGGCGCTAGCCCGATGGGCCGGTGGCTGTGGGGGCCGGTGGTCTGTTGGTTAATCACGGCCAGATATTAACATGTTACAATTTTTTGAAGTATGGGACAATTATTTTCGCAATGTAGTTCAGAAGAATTTGTATGCCTCTATCAAAGTACCTATAAATATCAGGTAAGAATTTCTTGCCAGAATACAGCATGGTCGAGGACACTTTTCTATCCCTAAAGAAAGTTTATCGAGAATTTTGTAAAATTGCAGAAGACTGAAGAGTTTATAAATAAAGTAAATAAGCAAATCTTTGAAAATGAAATTCCGCTAAACGTTGTCGTTACGAAAGAGATGTGTGTTCAGAGAATACGAAAGAAAAAAATATTTCACGACGAAAGTTGCGATGAAGCACCACAAAATCCAGCTATAAATAACCAATTGAGAATATAGATTTTTAATGTAACTCTAGACAAAGTTGTCAGTATCTAAGAATCCAAAGTTGCATTTCACAAGGAGTTGTCCTAAGACTTTGAATGCTTTTACCCGTCAAGTTTCTCTTTCCTTCCAAACCTGTTGACATATTTTCCACAAAAAGATTGACATTTTAGTACAGGATTGTAAAGTAGTTATTTATGAACAAGTTGCAAAATGAGAGTGTTTTGTTACACGAGTCGAAACAATACTGATTTTTGCAACGTGTTGCGTACAATATTTTCTTCTGAAAATTTGTACTAAAGAAAATTTGTTAGGTATTCTAGGATATATTGACAAAGTATTTTTTTACTTTATCAATAGTAACGTTAAATACCTAACATTATACATGACCGGGCGAAATTGGTTACTTTACACCCTATATTTGGGGGCGTACTATGTTACATGTTACTTTACGGCTCTAGCGCCATAATATTTATTTATGTACCAAAAGTATTATATAAATGGTTGTGCCTGAGGTGTATAAACATCAAGTAATACCGGTGGTGCATACAACATTTTATTTTTTATAATTTTTTATTTCGCACTCCTCCAACAGCCGTTAGACCAATATAGGCGTCACTGTACATTTTATGGGGACTTCCAACCGCACTAACGACTGTCATGATGTTATTATGACAACCAGGACCAACTTTTTTCCGTGACAGCCGTACCACGAGGTGCCGGGAGAAGCAGCCCTGGAACTCCCATCCAAGTTCTCACCAGAGAGAGCGCTGCTTAACTCTGCTGATCGAACGTGGACGCTTGTTCAAGCTACACCACCCGGGACCACTTTCCCACTTTTAATACGTAAATACACTGAAAAGCTTGAAAAGCTTAAAAAGCAACCTATACCTCGTATCGCATGTATAAATAACAAATAATAGATAACTGGAAAATAGAGTACCTACTTTTTGGTCCGCTAAGCGACACTAAACGTATCGTAATAGCTGTTTATGAAACAAAAGTTGCAAAACGGGGGTGTTTTTTTTAGTTATATTTGTTGTAAATTACGACAAGTGAAAAACACACTAATTTAGTAATGCATTGAATACAAAATGTTTTGCAATTCTCAAATAAACACAACATTTTTGGTATTGGCCAAGTTAAAATACGTAACATTTTTTCACTATCAAAAAAGTATGTAATTTTTACATCCATAATGACAAATAAATAGTTAAAATATTTGTACAGGATCGCAAAAGTATTTTATTACCGGGTTAGTGTCTTGTTAGTCAGCTTGACAAGGAATGACAACGTTAGGTGTCAACATTTACTCCGACCTATACATAAAATGTTGATCCACCTCGTGCATAACTAGCGTTTATTGCCTTTGTTTTCACGGCGCAGGTCATAATCCCCGTCTTACGTCCTTGGTAGATAGATGACTATTTTTCACTAGTGAAAAAACATGCCTTTTTGACATTAATAATGAAAACTAAAAAGTAAACGATTGCAAAAAATACTTAGTTTATTTTGGAACCATAATTTTGTTTAATGGACCTCGATAGCGGTTTTTATAGCCCGATGGCCTACATAGTAGCTAAGTAGTATAAGAAACTCCAACAATGTAGTACACCAACAATCTGCATAGAAACCATAGCACATCAAAAATGTACAGTGTCGGAACAACAATGAAAGTCAGTAGCCAAAATACTAAATCATTGATTTTTGTCCATTTTGAGAACCAAAATGAAATAAAATGTTGTATGTACCACGTGCGTAATCACGATTATAGCCTTTGGGATATTGATAACTCTCGTCGCGCTTTAAACATTCCCTCGTGCTATAATCTATTGATTATGCCCTTAATACATAAATAACAATTATTAATACCTTCTATTTGCATATGAAAGAATGTTTTCTAAATTAACTTTTATTTAAATAGAGCAAGAAGCTATTTGTCTCAAGCTAATTTGGTAGCTTTCATGTTAATGTCTTTCAAAAAAAGTTGTCCTAGAGTGTACTGAAAATGGTGATATTTTGCATAAACTGGCATATAAGTGTAAAAGCATGAAAAAATTACTGATAATTTGATATTCTATCTTAATCTTAATACTGCATTTGTTCTTTATTACTTTATACATAGTTACACCAACGTACAATATAAGTTTACACTATTTTTTTTTATTCTTTTTCTAATATTTTTGTATTACCTGAATGATGTTTTTGGAATATATATATATATTTTTCTGAAAACAAATATTGTTTTTTATGTCTAATAATTGGGTTTGTTTGCCTTATAAAAAAGAGGAATTTTTTAAAAGGGTCCGGTTTGGTGTCACTCCCCCGGGCCGGTTCAAACTTCCAGTCCGGCCCTGCGATTACACCCGTGTATGACATGATACAATAGGTCACTGGGAAACTTTTGGTAAAAAGGGGCCCTGTAGGTATCATCATTTCCAATAGTTCATTGTAGAAAGTATGGGTTGGTACATTATTTTGTAAACAAATAGAATTAGGCATAGAATTTTGTACACGTCACGTATTTTTTAAAAGAGTATAACATTGACTTTATTACTATATTACAATCTACTTTCTTCCAGATCACAATTATAACACAACACAATTTTGATGAGTTCCTAAATAAACGCTGTGGTGAAAAAGCAAAAGGGCATAATTCAAAAATGACCATTTTACAGGAACATCAAGAAACTATTTTTCTGGAGATTTGAGAACAACATTTAATTCTTTTCGCTGGTAATCAAAGTAATCAAGTGGATTTATTGACTACAGCTTGCTTTGCTATTGATTCTAAAACTATTTCTACTAGAAAATAAATAAATACGGAACTTATACCTTACCGCATTTCCTTTTATTCATTTTATGAAATAGCAAAAGGGTATAAGTTGACATATAGCTTTTTGCAATTTCCCGGAATATGTATTTTCTGATAAATAATTACTATGACAAAACAGCATATGTAGACATAAACTAAACAACAATATGTGGTTTCGAGTTCGAATAATGTGAGGTTATTTGTAAACTTACAGGTTAAGTTCTTGTTACAGCACTTCTGCAAAACTTTGTACGCACGAAAGCGTGTGTCCATTTTGGTACTTATTCGTTCGGACGGGCACCAATTGAGCACTTTACTACTCCAGGTAAAAATGTATACCGTTGTCGGACACACCAATTGAGCACCAAGGACCAAACGGAGACCGACCAATTGAGCACCTTAGATTAGCCAATTGAGCACTGTATTACTAGTTTGTTCATTAACAAACTAACAAGTTATCAGGTGCTGAATTAATGCAAACAGTTACCTTTCTCGGCCAAATAAAAATCAAAAAGTCATAGTAGGCCTTCTTTTATTTAAAAAATTTATTAGCAATAATTATGTTATTATATTGCAGTGTATATTCAGAAAAATCATAATTTATATTATTTCATTTATCGCAAATAATAGATATGTTTCGGAGAAAAATATAATTTTGATGATGAGGTTTCCCAATACCAATCGAGTTACAAATTGGTTTTTAATGATATCGTTAACATTTGAATTGTGTGCTAATAATAATTATAAATTGAAATAAAAAAATTAACATTACAAAGTGAACAGAGGTCAAAGTGCTGAATTCGCCTGTCTCAAAAGGTCGCTTTGAACAGGTACCTGATCTGTCTGGTGCTCAGTTCGCCGGTCTACATTTATTACATCGAGAGCTTGGTGCTCAATTGGCGTGGACCCATTCGTTAAACTACACTATAATAACTAATAATAACACTGGAGAACTGGAGCGCTAAAATACGCTATTGCACCTGCATGGAAATGCACTCGTAGTATAAGTGTACATAGGTTATTTGTTTCCAACAAAAACGGAAAGTTATGAAATGGCAGAAGGGTATAAGTTAACATATGCTGTTTTGGCGTTGCAGATAACTTTACGAAAAGCTGTGACTCTGGGTATTAGTACACATGTATCTATTTGCCATTGAGCAAATTTGTTTTGTATCAATTTTTAGTGAATTTCGGGGAATAAGTCTACATATCCCAGTTGGAAAACGTGCTGTAACAATGCGGTTATGGTATGTAGACTTACATCCTCTTGTATTTAGATGCCCGATATTGCTCTGGACACGGGGCATCAATAAAATCAAAAATGAAATAAGTCAACTTATACCCTTATGCCTTTTTGCCACAGAACGGATGATGCCTGTTACTACATTTTTCCTTGATTTCACGTATCTTAGTATATTGTATAAAATAACAACTCATCAAGGTGAACTAATGCCAACAAGATGGACCTACCGTAGAAAATTAATTTTTTATCGAGGGTTTCCGGTAATTTTGCAATCTCGATTTCGTGTCGAAATTTTCAGAAGTTAGTTTCGAAATTCGAAATTCAAAACGAGAATTCCTGATCCCGCGAGGCATCGCTACATACTCCATTACAAATTTAAATAAATTTTACATTTGGAAGCTCGACACGGGTTTATAAATTGAGCTTTGCGTTTGCCAAGTGCTTCCTTACTTGAATATTTAATTATTGCTCATAGGTGAAACTGGGAAGTTCCATGCGTGTCTCGATATAATATTAAGATGAAGTTCAGGCGACAATAACCTTCTATTTCTTCCAGAGAATTCGAAGTTCAAAGGTGTATCGAGCAAACACGGGTGAAAGCTAAATCCTTTGAGATCAAGGCAAACACGTCATGTTAATTACGGATTTACTTGTATTCCTCAAATTTCACTTTCTGCGGCAAGCCGCGCTAAGTATTGACTAATGCCAAAGCTAGCGTGTCGGCAAATTTTTTGAATGCCCAATCGCTGTAGCATTTTCACGCTCGGCGGAGGGCGGCCCTGAAAAGCGCGCTGAAACGCAGCAAGGCCGAAGAGGAAATCCGACACCTCCACAATCAGTCTAGACCGTATAACAGCGACCATTCGTATGAAAAATACAAAACAGGCATTACAAAATCTAAGTATCCCAGTATCCAATTCCCAGAAGTATCATGTACTCTCAGAACGAGTCGCTATCTACATCTAGGGCAGGTTGCATAAGGCATATCAAACTTCACTAGATACGTGAAGGGGCTATAAAAGCCGGGCCACCCCACAGCGTTATCAGTCCCGGTAAACGATCAAATCGGATACAATCTCCAGCAAGCATGGCATCAAAGGTAAGAACTCACTCTAAGTTTGTAGACTAGTTTTATTGGGGCCTCGTAAAGCCCGAGAATTCATATAACTATGCTCTAAACATGATTTTTATACGCTGTAAAAATGCAAAGCAGCGCTGGTATTAGATACGTTCCCGGGAATTTCCTACAAGTTTTCCAAATCATAGCTTTATTAGAAATTCCCACGTCGCCACATCCCGGAATTTATTCCCTGTAACTCAATAACGGGCTAGAAAAGCAACAGGATTAAATTGGTGTGCAAGTGCGACGTCGAAATATGAATATGAAGTCGCGACTGGATTAAATGATATTCAACACGCGCATACATTAGGGGAACTTTAGATTCGAAAACTTTCAAATGCGTTGTAGGCCTCATAAATTTTTCATCAAATCCTGCCAGATGCATTTAAACCGCCGCGAATCTTTGGAACTTCCTACTCGGGCTCAATAATATTATTTGACTGCTATTTTTAGGGAAAGCTCTGCTCTCTTCAAGAGGATAGAATTATATTAAATTCTGGGAATTGTAAATCGCATCCAACGCGGAGATTAAACTTTGGCCGAAAGTGAAATTGTCCGCATGTAATTTTAAGCGAATTTCGGGAATTCTGTGTATAAATTATGTAAATTTGTAGGTAGTTAACAAAAAAGTTGTGGTGGGGCAGAAATATATATTCCTGTAACAATTTGGTTAAAATTGCATTTAAATATTAATCCGCATCCCTTTTAAGATGCCGTTATTGTTATCACCTTAAGTACTTAAACTTTTAATATTTATTGATCTATACTAATAACCATATATTGGTAATGTACATTTCAACATTGTATAGTTGGAAATCCTCTAATTATTATTTTAAATACCAATAACATATTATCGCACAGAATGTTTTGCTAAACAGGACTTAAAACTGTACCAAAGGCAATTAATTTGAACTGAATACTATTTTTTACTAAGCTGCCAATTTCTTAAGCAAATTAAGCATACCTGAAATTTGCATCTTTGTAGCTTCCTTTTCTATTGTTTACAATGCGTGCTTTCACAAATAGATCACATTTCCAAATAGGCAATTTGGTTTCATACAAATAATTAGAATTATGATGGACACAAATGCGTGCTATTAAATTATAATAAAACCGAAAATCTCATTATAATATAAATTCACTAACAGATATTTTAATATTTAATATTCCATGATTGTTAGATTCAATTACAATCGCTATTGTTGCATTATGGAAATTTTTGCTTTAAATAAATGTGGCTGATCGTATTGATGTTCGCCTCTGGTGAATGTTATTTTAATCAAACTTGAATCCTGTTTAATATCTAAATTATAAACCAATACTTAATTATATGAATTATAATGCAAGTTGCAGCAAATTTCGATAAAATTATAAGGTTTCCCAAATTCAGATTTGTTTGACGATTAGATATTTAAGATATAAACAGCTCATGATTAATATAATAATAAGTAACTGCCATGGCAACAGTACCTATTTGAATTAAACATTGAGCTTTATAATGCTGGTATAAAGCCATATCTCTCTTCTTTACTATAAAAATGACAAGTTTTTGATGAAATTCAACACCAGATGAGAACAGGGGCCGCTGTTTTAGTACAATCTAAATTGTCTTGCATCGAAAATGCTAGTTTCTCAGTATTTAGTTATATCATTAATTTTTAGCAGGATTGTGCATCGCTGTATTTTTATCTGGTCGTAAAAGTTGTTTAAAATTATAAAAAATTTCGTTAAAAAGTGTCCGCTTATGTGAGATTTCTTAGAAATAACAAATACATACTACAGCAACAATTTACTATTTTTTTAATCTCTCTAATATTCACTTTAATTATGAAATTTTGCTATTTTAACATATGCAGAATAATGGACCAATTTAAGCAACAGAATCTAGTATGTAAAAATCACAGATGAAAATAAGCGATCCACTAAAATTAAATGCGGTGTTCCACAAGGCACAGTTTTAGGCCCAATGTTGTTCTCAATTTATTTTAATGAACTGTTGTGTTTGGATACCGTGGGTAATATAATATATCTATACACCGCTGATTGTTTAATCTAAATCTGTTAATTTTAAGAAAATCAAATTTATAGCATTTAGCTGTTATGCAAATAAAAAATTACTTTTGATTAATTAATTATTTTAGGTGGTCAAATAAATTATATTATAGGGAAAGTTAAAAATTTAAATTATTTGGGAACTCAAATTGATCAAGATCTTAAAGGGAATGACCATGTAAATGTAATTCCAAAAAAACTTAGGATCTATATTATTTTATTTTAAGCAGCTAAAGCAAATATTAAATAAGAAAAATCTGTAAAGAGCTTTACTCAGAACTTCTCTCGTAAGTGGACGCTGTGATACTAAATAATTTAAAAAATCAAATTAAGCTAGGGGTAAAAATATCTTCACGTTTCTAATAACTTACATACATTTTCAAATAAAAAAACATTGCCGGTGGTTTAGCGTGATATTCGTTGCTCTTTTTTGTATCATACAACATTTATCCTGTATACAGTGTGCCCCCGGATAGGTGAAACGATTCTTATAAAAGGTAAAAAATTCTCGATTTAAATTTCCATTAGTTGAAGTTCAGCCCTGTTTGGATAAAGGCTAATTTCTAACATCATTTCAGTTTTTAAAAACCAATTATGCCTTGGAAATTTTTAAAAAACCTAGTTTTCTGTAGAGAAACTCCTATAGCGATAAAAAAGGTGCATCCTTTTTTACAGCAATAACAACGCCTGTTCCTCATAAGCAGACTACATCTAGTAGGCGTACGTCACTTTCATGTCTGCCCTGTCAGTTATAATTACTTGGTGAATTTAATAAAATAATTATTGTTATTGTTCAGTCATATATTATGTTGTTAATTTATCTTGTCAAAAAACACTCGAGCTTTCATTTTAAGGATAAATTTCTCTTTATAACTCAAAATTTTTCAATTAGTAATTTTGCTCGAAAAACTAACTTAACAAAATCCTCGACCTTCGGTCGCGCGATTTTGTTATGTCAGTTTTTATCGTAAAATTACAAATTGGCAAAATTATTTCGTTACAAAGAGAAATTTATCCGATAACAACAAAGTTCTTGTGTTTTTGCTGTTGAGTGAAGTGCCTTTTCTGTGGCAAATACGACAAAAAGTTGTTTAGAATCGACATTTAGGCCCCTATACCAAATTTCAAAATCCTCGGCCAGCTTCGATCTCTCACATTTTCTTTTATGTTTGTTTCCCAAATCAAAGAATTTCGTTTTTAACAGTTTGTTTATTATGAATAAAAATATTTGTTTTTCCATGTTTTTCTTTGTTAAAAGTTAAATTCTTTGGTTTGGGACATAAACATAAAAGAAAATATGAGCGATCAAAGTTGGCCGAAGATTTTGAAATTTGATATAGAAGCCTAAATGTCGATTCTAAACAACTTCTCTTAATAACTTTTTATCGTATTTACCACATAAAAGGCACGTTACTGTTCAGAACAATAGGTTTTTTAAAACTGAAATTATGTTAGAAATTTGCCTTTAACCAAACAGAGCTGAATCTCAAAAAATAAAAATTTAAATCGAGAATTTTTTACCTTTTACGTGAGTCGTTTCACCAATCCGCGGACCTGTATGTTGGATCCCATTTTTAACAAGAATAAAGTTTGCAATATGTACAAATGTATAAATTATTAATGTTATCTATTTCTAAGTTAAAGCACAAAAAATTTTTTTTAATGTACTCAACCTGTATATATTTGTCAGATTTTTTTTCGATTTCATGCCATGTAGATATCTAATGTGTATGCAATAAATAGTTTTGGGTTATAACGCCGATAGACAGACAGACAGAGAGAACGGAATTGAGAAAACCTGTTTTTTGTCATCTAGAGATCCTGAAACGTGAAGATCTGAATAAATCTCGAAAGGTGATTTTTTCGCGATTACAATACTTCCTTCGTTTTTTAGATGAGAGAAGTAATAACTAATGATTCGATATTAGTCATTGGTGAAATCACACTTACAGTATGGAGTTGTTGGATGGAGTGGCGCATTAAAACGTCATGTGATTCAATTGGAAGTCCTTCAAAAATACTTTAAAAAAATTATATTTACATATTCAAGTGGTGAATTATTTAAAGAATAGAAATTATTGGATATCCGTCAACTACATTGTTATAACATTCTAATTTTACATAAAAGCATAAAATGAGATATCGTTTAAGAAGTATTGAACATAAATATAACACAAGGTACATATTTCACGCTCAAACACAATTAGAAAATGCCAGTAAGACAATTGGACACCACTCCTATCACTATACTACTCCGGAAATTTATTCTATGCTGCCTCATACAATAAAACACTGCAGTAATAATAATAATTGTAAAGCAACAATTAGTACCTGGATACAATGTATGCCTAGACACACTATACATGACTTCATAGATGCAAAAAATATATAGATAGCATAGTTAGTTAATAATACCATTTCATTCTTCCTTGTCTTTCTCCAAAGTTTTTACCTATAATTTGTCTCTTGTCTGCTGTTTTGTTGCTACTTGACTCAATACAATATCCTAAAAATAAATTAAAGCTCGCGCACAAGTTTTTTTTACTTCTGTGAACTCAGTTCGGCTATAGCATTTATTTCTAAGGTTTTTGCCGTAAGGGGGCTTACACTATTAAATGGTTGTTATTTACTTTTAGTTTTTTAAATTATGGTTATTGTGGTTACTTAATATAGCTAGGTTGTACCTTTCCTTGAAAATAAATGAATTTAAAAAACATATGCAGGTAATACAGTGCGATTTGTAAGTATCGTAATTTCCCCAAAAATTAATGGCTTACCAAATTTTTCAAAACCAATAATGAAATTAAGTACATTTCCTTAAAAATTAATGGCTTACCAAATTTTTTGGAACCAATGGCTAAGTGAGATAAGAGTACATTAATCTAATGCACAAAATATGATTGAAATGTCCAAACAACCTTTCTTGCTACTGAATTCTATCAAAATTCGGTATTATCCCAACCATCTGTGCAAACGTCGTTCAAATTCATTTTTACCACCATCAGTCAGTTTAAGCAATTAAATATTTTATTCTTTTGTGGATTATTATTAATTTTTGACGTATAGTTTATTATGAAAAGTTGTTCTCTTTGATGTCTACTAACTACCCTTAAATATATTGTTCATACTTATGAATCACCCTGTATATAATAGAAGAATAGTAATTTTGTACACTCCTGTAGCTTTAGAACTAACACCTGTTTTCATTTTATGCCCAGTGGTGTAGTATACATAATTTGATATAAACATATTCTTTTATTATTAGGAAAACTAGTAATTTTATGTATAAAAGTCATTGAATATGCAACACACTGAATGCGTCCATTTTGACAAAAACCGCGATATTTGGAAAACTATCTAAGTACCCTTAGAAAATACTGATCGTGTGCCTATACTCTGCAGCAAGTTAAATCTCATCCAAACTTTATTACAGTTTCAACTCACATTTTTTCATAAAAAGTAAATTCTGCTAAAGTTGAAACTAGAAACAATTTTACACTAAAAAGATTAATTAATTACTGTAAAAACGCATCGTTTAGAACACGCAGATACACAAACTGATAACAACTCGTTCGTGTGGATATACAGGAATTTTTACCGCTGATTTACCCTTTTCAAATACGCAACACAAATATTCAAAGAGTATAAAGCTTCAGCTGGTAATATTGTTTAATTTTCTGTTAAAGAGGTTTCCGTTTCATCTCTAACGCTGTATTTGCTCTCATGGGTTGCGCTCATCAGCCCACTGTGAAATTATTAAAACATTATGTTACTCCGGGCTCTGAGTTTTCCAGCTGATTTGGGTTTTTCTTCGTATCAACGAGCAGAATAAATGAATGAGAATGTAATTTTGCATAAATCGTTACTGGTGCAGTAACACCAGAATTGGCGGTTAAGTTCTGTTTAAAAAAGGAACTCCAACACGCTCAATAATTGCAACAATTGATATAGAAGAGAGCTTGTTAGAGCTTTCTAAGCCTCGCTGTTTCTAAAATCATCTTCTCTTAGCCCTCTTCCAGCAGATGGCTAATCTAAAATATTGCTTGGCTACTGGCGGTCTCAATTTCATTCACTTGATCCTACTACTTAAGTCAACGTTTTTCTATATCTTCTGATATTGTTTTTTCATTATTCATTCATCTTCTTATTTCATCATTTGTCAGACCCTACAACTAAAAAAAATGAATTTGGTTGTTTCCAACCTTTGCATTATTTCCCATATCTCTGACCCATATATCAGTATGTTCTGTACAATAATTGCATAAAATCTCGTCTTTGTCGGGTTCTGGATATTATTTGACCATAGAATCAATGTATAATTTAATACCATTTCTCTAGATCGTCATATTAGCGGCCATAATCGCCACTGTCCAGTCTCAATCATCAGGAGGCGGTCATGGCCACGCACAAGCTAGCAGCTTTTCAACCGTCCAGCATCACCCAGCATCCCCAGCTCCAGCCCCAGCACCTTCAGCCCACATACTGCCAGTTGCAATACCAGTATCCAACACGAGAGTAGAGCCATACGATCCCCACCCCCACTACGTGTACTCGTACGACGTTAATGACTATCACACTGGCGACTCCAAGAGTCAGCACGAAGCTCGCCATGGGGACGTTGTCCAAGGGCAATACAGTCTAACCGACCCTGATGGCACCAGGCGCACCGTGGACTACACTTCGGACCCTCACAATGGCTTCAATGCCATAGTGCACCGCACCGCACCACACCCAGGACCATATGGAGGAGGCAGGAATTAACGGAGGCAACTGGAGAATGGAAGCTTCAAAGACGGCTCTAGCACTTCTACCCTTGATATTTTCCTGTTCAGTAGTTCCTTGCGCTTATGTAACCTGTATGTAAGATTTGTATGATACCATTAATACATCAGCTAAAAGCCCCTGGTTATTTTATTTTAGTTTTTAAAATAATGCAAACATATCTTCTATATGTACATCTTCAAAAATCAAAAATCGAAAAACACATACAAAATTAACAAGAAACCCTTTCAAATTCAATAGATAGATATTAAAACTATCTCAAGATACACCTCTACTGTAATGGTTTGTTGTCAGCAGGATCTTCTTATACCCTTTGACCTTGTTCAATTAATTTAAGGGTGCATTGATGAACATAGCATATTACCTTAATTTCACTTTAGATTTCCAAATATGTATTCAGTTACTTAGTAACTGGTAATAATCACTGAAAACAACAGACAGTATCGCCTCCTTACTCATAGTACAAGAATTGGATACTGTGGCATCCATGACTTTTGAGGAAGACGCTGACTTATTACCTTTCATAATTAAAATATTCGCATTTCCTGTCACGAAAACGTTCTGATTAAAATTGGTGACTCAAACACATACAGTGTGGGGTTCTACATACTTCAGTCTTGCAACCAGTTTTTTTTAACATATTTATGTGAAAATGGATAAATATTTTATGCAACTAGTTAGAAGAATGGAATATTAATGTTAAACCTACGAAATATTTAAGAAGACGTTCAATTTCAAATGACATTTCGTTAAATGGACGTCGTGTACCATGAGATCTAGCAGATAAAACAATGAAGTATCATGGGGTGAACTTGAATTGCATACTTACTACAATATTTCGCATTAATAAAAAATAAAGCTCGGCAATATTGCATCCCTTGTAAAAAGAAATTATTCCTAAAAATGAAATATGTGGGCTGACTGTAACTGGCTTGATCTGGTGTGTTTAGAATAGCATAAAGATATACAGCCAATTTGTGCATATTATGTTTCTTGTGTTCGCGGTTAGGTTTATTTTATTTTTTATAAATTTTGTTCTGTTTATGTGGGCGGGCGCCAGTCACGTAAAATGGCCAAAGACAGAAACGCCAGTCAAAAGCGAAGTCCTGGGATGTCTGGGAAACTGTAGACGAACAGAAGCGGTGAAACAGCATCCGGTCAGTCATACAGCAAGTCGAAATCCTGCTGACAGTTTAGTTGGCAATTTATAGCTAGATATCAACACAAGAAGCGGTAGCGTTGTTGGGTGTCGCGTTAGCGAAGGCGGTCGACAGTCGAGGTATTGTGCAACTTACATTCGTTAGTCATCACTGCAGGTGGGAAATTTTATACTATAATTAGCGACGCGCAAGAGTCGCAATCGAGACCAATCATGCGAGTGATTTAAATTGTTTTAGGATGTGTTCGTTAATAATGTTTATGTGTAGTAGAAGCAGTTTTTTGCTCGAAGATGGACATTATTATTTATTATATAAATGAGTAGGAAGAAGCGTGATTTAATACTATGGTGCATATAAATGTCGAGTAGAAATTGCCAGTCGTGTCATGGTCTAGTATTTAACACGAGTATTATTTAGAATTGTTTTTTAACAGGCAATATACATTGTTGTTCGTTTGTGTGAAACCAAATTGGCTTTTATTTCAGTAGATTTTTGAGGCTAACCTTGTTAGCATAGCACGAGTCCAAGTCAATTTCTGGTTCATTTCAACAAGGACTTTCCTTAACCATGACTGGGGTAAGGTAAGAGAGATCTCATGGCTCTTGAGCTATCTGGCAATAAAAGAGGGCAAAAGTAATTCATAAAAGCGTAGCGAAAGGAAAAACGCTTTGACCCCCAACGAAGGGGATCCCTAAAAGCCCTCTTACAATTTGATAACAAACTGTGGAGCACACACCGCAGCATAACTGCACCGCTACACAACATGTCTGAATGTATGTCAGCATAGTTTTTGAGCACTACAAACCACACTTACGTTAAAAAGACATAAATACTTTAAAAGTACTACTTATATGGACAAACGTAGAACGGTATGCAAGAATCGAACAAATCCATTTCTTCGTCTTCATTTGCCATCTCCGATGCGAATCTTGGCTATCATCATTGCAATATTAGCCTTTCACCCTGCTTATCAGAGTATCTGATTTGAGATGCAGTTAAAACACTAGTAGGTCCTTCAACTGTGATCACTTGTAATAACTGCTATTTTTCACCACGCAGACATGCCCTATAGGCCATTCACTAAACACAAAAACATTAACTATTTCTTTGTTGGCATATACATACAATTTTTGGGCTAGGAATTCTGTATTTTGTTTTGCAAAAGTTTCCACACCTGCATAAAGGCGACTTTGAATTTAAAAATGACAATCAATGATAATTGATAAATCTCTATACTATAAGTACTACAACTTTTTTATTTTAATGGTAAGTGTTAACGCTCGTTCTTCTCTTAGCCTCTTAGTAATAAATAATGTGTTAATTTAATACATAATTATTAGTTGAGAAAGACTAATTATTGGATATCACTGGATACGTTTTCGTTTGAATCTGGCAATTATATTTGATTATTTAAACATTTGGACAAGCCATTCTAGAGCAGTTATTTTCGACTGTAGACTCCTAGCATATACACGTAGTCTAATTTATAGCTTCTGACTCTGCTCGAATAAAGACAACTCTTATTTCCCATCATCTTTAATAGATTGGTTTACTCAATCCTATCTCATTACATTTAGCTAACATTTCTTCACATGCTATAGTTTGTTACAATGTCGAGAAGTGGTCATTGTAGACTAATAGTTCTCATTAAAGAGGTAAGATAATTACTAGAACCCCACTATCTTTGCTGCATAATACGTAGATTTTATGTTTCGACTAATTCAAATACCAAAATAATCTATCTATTTCTGGTACAAATGAATGTTCGCAAACTGAAAGAGCTCTAAATAATTTGAGAAATGTTCTATTTTGAAACAATCACTTCAACAATGGTCCTAAAATGGTTCCTGTCAAAAACAGTTAAGGTCGTTATTACAGGGTTTAGGGTCATTTCAATTCTCCCAACTGGGCTGCTATAGCAACCTTGCGTCCCTCTTCAGCCAAGAACGGGAATTGTAGGATGTGTGAGAGAAAGGAGGGGTGGAGAATGGAAGAAAGGCCAGGAAAAGTGGAGAAGTACTATCTCGGCATTCGCCTCAAAGAATGTACTCTGTTGACTCAGGAAAACCACGTAAAATCCTGAATCAGAGCAGACGGCCGCAGGAATCGAACCCATGACCTCCCGAATGCTAAGTAGGCGTGCTAATCAGTAACCTACAGAGCTCGTTCATCATCACAAATTCCAGACGCTTCTTAAATTTTTATTTAGTAACTGAATTTAGCCGAGAAGGTCGAATTGTGACCATGACACACTTACTGGATGGCATTGTCAAGAACTTGAAAATTAAGAAAATTCCGTCAGCTTTATCTCTATTTTTTCATACTTTGATTTAATGCGTGGTTTATATAAAATAGTAAATGAAGAAAAACTTCACATAACTGATAACCTCTTTTGAATGTGCTAAATTGAGTTACATCAGCAGTTTCAAAGAACTGAAACTGCTCCTAAATATTTTAAAGCCGTATTTCAGGGAAACTCGAAGGTTACTTGTAAATCGGTAAATTAGTTTTAGCTACTTATACATGTACCATTGTTGACAGGCATTGCTGCACCACCGTTAAAACAAGAAAAAATACATAAAGCCTCATCCAACCTGTAATACCATTTTTCTATAATGCTATCGTTAAATTGCATTTTCCCGAAAAAGCTAATGACTGGCAATGCAAATAAAGGCCAACCCGCTATTAATTTCATAAATGGAATGGCATAACTATTAAATTTAACGTTTATCAGAGTTGAAAATAACTAGGTTAGTGCACGGAGATTTTTATAAATCTAATTTAATTTGCGTACATAAATGGTCATTTACAAGCACTACCAGTTATTTTAACCCAACAAACGCTAGTCTCTTTTGTAAATTTTAAATATAAGCCCTCTGTTTGATTACCTCTCATTGACATATTGATTATAGAATTTCTCATTACGTCGATGTCAACATCAAAGAGCAACCATTTATATGTTGAAAATATTAAATTTGCTTTGACATCTAATTACAAAAAACGTTTATTTGCAATACACAATTTACTCTTTTTCAAATATTAAACTGGCTACAAATGAATGTACTTAAATTAAGGGAAATGATACAGCATTTAGTAACTTCAAATCAGATTTAATTGCTTCCTCTTCAGTTAATATTAGGTTAGTTTAAAACTTCAAAGCAAAATAAAATTTTTTATTAATTAAAAATTACATGTTATTAGTAAATACTGATCTATTCTTACCCATCTCAAAATCATGCAAATATATACCAAGCATTAAATCCGTAAAGCTAAATAGCAGTGCTTACTACTGAACGCCTACACTTCAATAAAACTGGGACAATTAGTCTGTAAGTAATTTCTTTTTCGTTTCCAGCTTCCAATAATGTACTGTTTACAGAAGCTTTGATTAAATCTAAATTTAGATCATAGAGAAATGTTTTCAATATTTATATTTACTTACTCCCGTTTGAAAGTGCTATTTAAAATAGCATGAAATATGCATTGCTTGAGATATATATTGCTGTGATATTCACTTGTACATTGAACATTTTTACAAGTTAATACAGTGAGTAACTAACAAAGTTTCATTTGCTAAAGGAAAACTGCAGGCACAAACAGATTTCCTTGCCGTAGGATTTATTCGACCGTTGTAAGTAATCACATTTAGGGCATAACTTGGTTTCAAAAGTAAACTTGAAGAGATTCTTGTAAATAGTAACCACATTACTCTTAGATAATTTAAAGTTAAGCACACCTGCCAAGTGCATTTCAAACAACACTAAGTACGTTCGGGATTCTTTCATTTATTTCCGGAAAAATGTGAGGTTATATTTTAGCGTAACCAAGCTAAAATACCCTTGGAGATCCTATTTTGAGCCACACAAAGAGCTGGCAACTATATAGGGCCACATATTAGCTATAGCGAGCACGGAATGAAACATTTTGGAAAAGTTTTGGTGCGATACAGTGCTCGCTTCTAACTGCGCTTATAAGAAACTAAACATACAATGCATACGGTTTAAGTGCGTGTAAAACCGGACCCAAACACCAAAAATCAGTGCTCTACGCTGGAGCAGCTATCGAACGGATCTGGGGTCCATTGGAGTCCAGGTCACCGGCAACACAAAATTGGGGCCTTAGCTGCAGAATTCAAGGTCCGTAGCTGAAAATTATGTGTATGATCAAGATAGGTGAAGGGGGCTGCAAGAAGGGAAAATTGAATATTCTGCACATGAAAGCAACGAACTTACGCACCAGTGAAATTAGAGCTGTTACGATCCAAATATGTTCCATGAGGATGACGTGCAGTGTATAAAGAAGATCCATGCTTGGAGTAGGAGTTGTTGGACATATTGAAGCCTTTATCCACTGAAAGGGCTGTTGAAATTTTCGATTTCGTGTGAAATTGCAGGATGCAGAGGTCATATCAAGCTAGGTGCACAGATCATGGTTAATAAAATTTACCCCCTCGTAGATAATATTCACATCCGTCCAGCAAGGCTGTGCAACCATCTTTCAAGCAGCACCGAGTTTTGTGTGGGGCAAAACCCTATCCATGCTAAACACGCTTCGACATGGCACCAGCTCAAATCTATGTCAGATTCGGGCGCTTCGAAATGCGCTAGAGACAATGATGCAATTAGTTTTGCGTTTAAACCTAAGGTTTTTGTGTAATAAATTTAAACATTTTTTTAAATTAGCGTTTGGTTTTTGTTTATTTTATTTCAAGCGTTTCTTTTCAATTGCTCTTAAACTGATGTCAATTCCAGCCAATTAATGGCTTTAGAACTTTTTGTTTTTCAGAGCGTATAAAAAGAAAGGATGCCGAACTTCCTAGGACTTCCAAAATCGAACGAGAAGTAACTTCTCTTATAAAACCTTCTGATCTTCCACTGTTATTCAACGGAGGTTAATTCCTCGCGCTTCAAAGACCTCTCGGCGGTATGGACACTTTCCTCAGGTCCGTTGTCCGCACCATAACTCCCCTATTTACTTATTTACGAAACACCTAATCAACATCCTCAGGAAGCTTACTGGTATGTTCAGAATTCAGCTTATTTCGTTGAACCTATATCCAATATAAGCCTTGAACCTGAAGATTTGTTTGTGAACTTTGATGCAGTTTCCCTCTTTATTAATGTTTTTATTCCTGATTCCATAGTTTTAGTATAACAGTTGTTATCAGAGCATGGTGGGGCGTCGCCAAGTGTACCTTCCCTTAGAAAATGACTATCTATTACTTATTTCCTATTTCAAGGATACTTCTTTAAACAAATCTCTTTCGTCTCTGCCGTTGTTACCGCCTTAAAGGACGCTTTCAAAACCGTGGCTCTGGAATTTTCCGAATTGAAATCCAAGGTCTGGTTTTTATACGTTGGCGATAGCTTTATCATTTGGCCACATGGTAGACACTCAGTATTCTTGAACCATCTCAATATTCAACATCCAGACACTAACTGTACCATGGAGATAAAAAGTAAAGGCTCTCTTCCTTTCCTGGATGTGCATGCTTCTCGCCAGCCCAATGGTAAACATGGTAATTGTGTATATAGCAACCTCCCTCACGCTGATCGCTTACTATATCCCGATTTTCATCATCACCCAACACAAAGTTTCCGTCATGAATTCGCTAGTACTGTTTCTGTATCTTTACTGGCTGAACAGAATCATATTCGGAAAACTTTTAGCAACAACGGTTACTGTTTTAGACATATCCAGTCCATTCTCAATTACCATCTATATCCACAGCCACTCAAACCTCCAAAAAACCGATCCTCCCGCAGCAGTATTCTTTCTTCTTTGTATGCATGAAGTCACTGATCGCGTAGGAAAGGAAAGTTTCTTCAACAAAAAAACCTCAAAACAGTGTTCAAACCCCCCGAGCAAGATTAGCGGCTCCCTAAATAATAAAAAGACGTGTATCTCCGTATCTCCGGAAAAATAGTAAAGATTTATAAACCAAAGTATTATTTATTATCATTATTATTATTACATTAGACTGTAAAGAATATTTTTTACAAAACATTATTTGCATTGAATGAATGAAAGCGGTAACACCCTTGAGGTTTGTCTGGTTTTGACCTTTTATGACATGAATGCAAATAATGAGAAGATCCGATTTTAGCCAATATTGTCTGTGACTTGAAATTTATTATTCAATGGCTCAATGCCTTGTTCAGAAAAACACACCCTTGATCAATAATTAATTTACAGAAACAATTACTCACGGAAAGTCCATAAATTATCGGGGGTATCAGTGTGCTCAACTTTAGATACATACCGCCAGAAAGTTTTCCCCAACTTAAGGCCTAACAACTAATAAGTATCGTGTAAAGTAATTTGCACAGCCGATAATACAAACTTTGGAGAAAACTTTTTAAGCCCGAGTTTCATTTGCATACCTCGTTTAATGTATTACAGTTTACTAGGACAGTTTGTAAGTTTTCTATAAGAGTTTTAGGAAAGTAACAGATGAATTCTGTTAAATTTATGTTTCTATGTGGCCTATTTATATAATTTTGAAGATCATATGTTCTAAATAATCCCACTTTATTGCCTGTGGGCTTCATAATGAAAATCTCGGAACAGAATGGGCGCCCGTCGGCTCCGAGTTGAGTTCACCGAATTTCTATCTGCCGACGACTTCGGCAGCACAAAGTAACTGGGAATTATTATAGCAACTTCAAATGTTTCCTGTAATGAAATTATTGAATACAAACATCTACTTTAGCAACTTAGCTAAGTTCTAATTTAATTTGCCAGTTTATTCAAATCACTCCATGGACAAACTTGGAAACTGTTCTTGTTTATTGTTTTTATGCAGGAGTTCAGCACAACGTAACTTAGATTCCGTTGTACGTGTATTCAGCTGCTCTGATTGTATTGCGGAAGTTTAGATACACAATTTAAATTCCCCCGAAATTAGTCGGACAAAAACCAAATCATTAAAAGGCTGCAACGACTCCTTTCAGACCCGGCCAAATTGGGTTTGCATGCGAAAACGGGAAAAGTTTGTCATCGGACACCCACTTCGGAAAAAAATTGAGATCGGTTTTCCCGATTTAATTGCGGAGCTTTAGAATGGGTCCTGCAAGAGTCATTACCTCCGGATTTATGTCTTACTTAAACAACTGCATCTAAAGACAGCTGGAAGGAGTAGATCTTTGGGGAAATTTACGGTCGATTTTTATATGTTTTGAAGTGAAGTATTAAAATTTTTTAATTTTTGCCCAGATATAGCAAAAGCTTCCGTTGTTAATAAAAAGGAATGAGCTGGATCACTCGTCGCCTGACTTCACATGCATAATCAACAATATTCGTCAACAGAAATCCATGCAATTTATTTGAAAAATCATTAGAATGAGCGCTGGCGTAATTTAACGAGGTCCAAACCCACTACAATTTTAAAAGGTACTGCAATATCTAAAACTACACATTCTGATTGACAAACTTCAGAATGTAACGCCACTAATCGTTTTTTACGCTGTTATAAGTCGAGGGTTGGTACATTTTCGTTAAAAGATAAAGAAGCTGTTTGTTGACATAGGCCTCTTCAAATACCTGTACATGGAGCAGGTTGCCTATTTTTACATTGGTTAATTTTTGGGAAGACGCGAAAACTTCTTTCGGTTTTCCTACATTTTTTGCACCTGTTTTCCTATCATTTTAGAAAAATATTCCCATCAAACCATCGCCATCTTTTCTGTGGGAGCAACTGTTATGGCAGATTTACGATAATCTGAAAATAAATCCTTCTTCCTGGACAGCTTGCAGATTTAACGTGGCGGCTTGCATTCATCTACGGCGGTTTGTCAACTGGAGTTATAAATTATAATCTTTTATTTCACTTGGTGCGATAGGAGAATAATGCGTTTGCAGGTCTTTTTCGGTTCACCCAGCTTTATGTCTCTTTTAGCAACCGTTGTTTGGGGCAGCCTCCAAACTGTTACACTTCTGTATTTTCGGTCTGAAGAATCGCATGTTTCGAAACGCATTTAAGATCATGACGTCGCTGTTCGACCTAAGCTCTTGGATAACACAAGGTAAGGTTTTTTGTTTTACCACCCGGTACTACAATACTCGCTAACCTAGGAATAATTTTAATATAACAGGGTTCCAGCAATAGGTTGTTGATCATTGTTACTATTTTTTAGGGTGGAATATGCAATTTATTTGTTTATAGCCAACGACATTTGCTGTCTGTTATTAGATTAATATATTATTTGATTGTGGACTTCACTCGCGATCGCAGCCTGTCACTTTAATTAATTTAGAATCCATTCGGTATGTTAATTATTTTTGTTAATATAGTATACGGGGTTAATTTGACCTGCACGCCCTTAACTTTAAGTGAACACATTTTGTTTTATGACAAAGCTTTAATTTTAGGTACTTACAATGCGCTTCATTTTCCAAAGGCCTTTTTCTTAAGAGTCGTTTAGGCGAATTACGTTTAAGGACCTAGCATGTTAAAATGCCTGAGGAGATTCCATTAGTTAGGATAATCTTCGCTTTTTGGATTCAAGGAAACAACTAATCTAACTTGTTATTTTCTCAGAAAAATTTCATACTTTTTCATAATTTTGTATAATAACGCAATCTTGTATAAATAATTATATTATTAACGTTCAACTTCTCTTGTTTTACGGAAGCGGCGTAACTATGTAGTTGTGCATCTCAAATTCATTGAAGTCTTGGTATTTAAATTGTACTTCTGGTGTTTTCTTTCAAACGATCTACTTGATACCTGATGCCCGCTTCTTTTAGAGATTAAATTCGTATAAGATAAAAACTGTAAACGGTAAGTGGAGACTGCTAGTTAGATCGAGTTTATTGTCATCACTGATAGCAACTGGTGTCCATATGGCTTTTATTTGGTAGCTATAACAGCCATATTTTCTTAATCCTTAAAAAATAATCGCCGATGCTTCAATTTAGCCTGGGCAGTGAACCTTCCAAAATGATTCAAGACGTGTGAAGGCCAGTCATTATCATGCAAAATCAGCAAAATAGATAAAATTGTCAAGTTTATGGAAGCGACATTTTCCTGTTAGTCTTAAGTCATCATAACATCTTTTATAGGGAGGCGATCCATCACACTATTAGTGAAGGTGTCTTGATACGAAGCAATAAAACTCAGTAGTCTTCTCCACGTACAGTTATTTAAATTGGCGACATGTTTCGAAACCAGACTGGTTTCATCTTCGGGAAAAAATGATAATCTACAGAGGCATATGGTTAACAATAGTGTACATAGTAAAGAAATTAACGTACTGGTAGTAAAAACCACGTGTTACATTTGTAGGTTAAATTAAATTGAGGTTAGGTTGAAACGTTGAAGACGAGGTAGCAATAAAATTCACAAAATACACCACATTGGAGAAGAAAAATTAATTAACCAGCAAACTACGTTATAAAGATCGTTATACTGGTTAATACATCACATTATAAAAATTAAAATTAAAAGCAAGTAAAATAGATACTAACGTTGAGGACGTTAGCACTAAGAATTAAATTTTAATACAAAAATAACTAAAAACAGGTCAAAATGTCCAGAGAGGGTCAATAAGTAAAAGAACAAAGTGAAAACCAATAAATGCAAGAAATCAGCCAAAGACAAAACAACTAATTAATATTCAGGAAAATGTAATTGGTATCAACATTTGTGACTTCATTGAGTCTGAATTCATTATTATTGGACATAATTTCAAAAATTTCGAGTAAATTCAACAACCTACCTTTGTTAGCTATATGTAAAATTTTTTAATCTTTATTAGGATCAAAGTTGTGGTTGTGTTCCAAAATGTGATTAGCAAAAACTGATTTATTAGGTTGGTCAATATTAAAATTGTTGTTTCTAATGCAAGCTGAATGTTCTTTGAGTCTTTTTTTTGAAAGTACGTCGAGTTTGACCAATGTAAAAACAGTTGCAAGACGAACAGTCAAGACGGTAGACACCAGATCTTTTTAATAAAGGGGTGGGATCTTTATTGCAACTACCAATTCCATTCAGAAATTGGTAGTAGAAAAGGAAATAACTTACGTGGAGAAGACTACTGAGTTTTATTGCTTCGTATAGCATCTTTTAGGTGAGCGTCCTACATTTCCTCTACCACAACGCGGTCTCCTCATCCACCTTCCGTCCATTGCTATTATTATGTGCTCCGCCCAGTTCCATTTCTTTTTCGCTGAGTTCTGTATTACATTTGTTAAGTTTGTATGTTAGCTTATCCATTTATCTCTCTGTTTATAGCATAGGGATATACTTAGCATTATTTTTTGTATAATTTGTGTGCTATTTCAAAGAACGTTTTGTAACAGTTGGGAATTGTAATCGAGCCTTGTGGACCTGGTGCAGTAGCTGCAACTCAAATAGTCTTGACTTTAGACTGTAGATGTCTTCAATTTTGGGTAAAAAAATGTGTCCATGCTTTTACCAGTAGGAAAAATTATGTTTAAAAAGCCTTTGATGTAATTTTCCAATCGCTTGCTTAGTTGATTTAACTGCAGTATTTGTTTACAAAGATCCTTCTTCGCGTCATTAATTGCATTTCACTGCCATCCGCTTCAATTCTAAAATCTCCCAAAATTTTAAATCCCAAAGCTCAACGTGAAACAGTACTTCAATACATTTTCTTAATATACTTCTTTCTAGGGTTTCTAAAAGACTTTTAAATTTCCATTTTATTATACGAACTTTGACAACCTCTAAATTTCGACCTGAAGCGCTTTCAGCTTCCGTTTCAAAATTATTTTTGACCAATATAACTTCTATGAATCAGCAACTCAAGGCACACAAGTAGAGATAAACATCTACAAATATTTCAAAAATAAATCTAACGCAGGGCATTCAATAGCCACATGCCAGATTTACCAATTAGAGCAGCTCTTACTTGAAACTGGGATTTCTAGGAAAATAATATTTTTCTGGACAATTACAGCATAAAGTTATATTTAGCCGGTAAATTTAATCTGAGGTATCTCAATTTCATTTCATTTAAGTCTAGTTGGTAATTTAATGGAAAATTAAATTGTCACCCTCAGATACGCAAATCAGTTGATCCTTGCAATTTAAATGTGAAGAGAAATATTTTAAAATACTGCATTTGATGTTTTCTGCTGTAGGATTAATGTTTTCTAAGAAAATCCATACTAATGTACTTCAAAATAGATAGTATTTCCATACCTATAAAATAAGGTCCCCAATAATATTAAGCAAGTTGGCGATTATAATAATAGCAATTTAATCTGTTTAACAGTTTTGAAAGCGCTGAAAAGAAAGCTTGATGTGCAATAGTTGTGCTTTATTCAAGGAGTCGTGAACAGGCAGTTATACTAAACCAACTAATTTACAAACCTTTAATTACTTTTCACGAATAGCTACGACGTGAAAATCTCAAACCTTAACGGCTAATAAAAAAAGTAGCAGATGTGCGGAATTCCTCCAGAACATTGTTCCACGGCTATTTGGCAAACAAAAAGTTTTAAAAGTTCACTTAACGCCCACTAGAACCCCCTGAGAAGAATCGAATATTAAGACGCTCACTTTAATAAAATAATTAAGGGCAAATTTGGGAAAAATAGTATCGCTGAAGCATTTCCCATGATGGTTTCGAAACTGTTATTAAAGATATCAAGGTTCACAATTATGTTTTGAGTGCGAGGACGAATTAAAAATTGCAGTATATATAACTCTAGTAGTTTCACACTTTTAATAAAGCTGGGATACAATTAAAATTGCTTTTCCAGGGCGATGCTTACAAGAATAGAACTCTAATAGAATATTGTATAGGGGTTAGCGATCAGTAGAAGATGATATTACGACTGCAAGGCTAGTGACATTGGTGAATTAATAAATAATCTACACGCTGAATTAACAAAATATATTGACAATTGTTGCCATACAATCTGGAGTGATGTATGAAATTGCACGTCTCTGCATATTGGTTTTAAATTTTTCAAAATGACATAAAAAAGTGTTACAAAGTCGTCACTGCGAGAGCCATCAAGGATGACCTTCTGTAATGCCCCGTTGTATCTTTTTAGCGTTCCTATAATGGACTGCAAGCTTAGAACTTTGGGGTTTGCATCTCCAGTTTATTAGTACAACACTTGCATCTTCATTTACCAAGCGCAGCTGGGAATTTCAAATTTCGAATCCGCGAACCTTGCGATAAGACGCAATTGAAGCGAAAGGTCGTCTTCGGGACATTTCAATCGTGGCCCGCTGGGATCTGTTTCCACGTGAACCCCGACTTCAAGTAGACCTTGAATTTGGATGGCAGGATTTTTTCGCTAAACAACCTTTTGTCAAGCGGAAGGTTTAGGCCGCACACATAAACTTCGGCCGTTATTGATCGTTGGGTAAGCACATGTTGGTTAGTTAAGGTTGTGTTCTAATTAATTTGGGAATTAGGCGTTTTTGTTGCATCTCTATGCTAAATTTTTTTGCTGCATCTCTATGCTTCATCTTTATAGCTGTAACATTGTTGCTGCAATTGCATTTTTCAAGATTCTGGACGACGTTGTCAGAGATGACCCCGTGAAACATTTACGGGTCGGTGAACTTTCTGCGTTGCTTTGCCGGCGTTTCATTAGCCGCGTTCCACCTGGTGGAGGCCTGAGTCGAACCGTTTCAGATAGCCACGCAGTAAGTACATGCTAGTTTTGCTAACTTCAGTGAACTTGTCTGTACAAGCAGTTTTGCTTGCATAAATTATGCCATGATCCAAAGACAAAGGCCTTTAATTTCCAATCTCGCGGAAGAACGGAGACAATGCTACAAATCTTTGAAAAACGGAAGAAATATAAACAGCCATTATATCTATTATTTATAGATTTCAAGCAGGCGTTTGATCTACTATTGGGCGGAATATTAAACAGTGACCTACTAGAACTGGGAATACCAAATAAATTAGTGCTATTAGTGCAGGTGACATTGATAAACACAATCCGAAAGTAAGAATCCAACCAGAGCAAATAGCAATGTTCGAAATAACTAACGACGTTATGCAACCATATTTAATCTGACAATTTAAACCTGTATTAGAAGCGTAAAATAATACAACATCTAATAAAAAATAACAACAAACACTCGGTTTTAATTTCGCGAATAAAATTAATATAAGAACTGAACAATTGCAATGGGTTCGAACTGGCTTGCCTGAGTGTGTTTGGAGTAGTACGTCAATATGCAGCTGCTTTGTATATTTGTGTTCATTGTTGTTTGTTGGTATGTCCATTTATAGATAGATTTAGTTAGGTTTAAAATCGTGCCTATGAGTTTATACTCGGTATCGCCCATAACCGTAAATGAAGAGATTGAGGTCGAGAAGCATCCATGCTGGGATCTCAATTAGGGAAGCTCACTGGCGCTGACAGTGTGAATTAATTATCGTTTGTGGGCCCAAGGGTGTCGCCGAGCGAGCTAATTTTTGGAGGAAATCCCTACGTTTTCTACAAGCGAGGAAAAACATTGAAATAGAGGTCGGTTAGTTTTAGAAGTCCTGCCGACAAAGAAAGCAACAGTTACAAAAAATGGCATCGTCGTGGAGAGCTGTAAAATCCAGCTTCATGTGTCGAGCAACCGATATTAGTTAGTGATTACTGCAGGTGGGTGATTTTATACTGCAACTAGCGGTATAAGAAGCCATCGAGTGATTCAGAGCGTGCAAGGGGCGGGCTCCCTTATTTTTTGTGCGATCTGCTTGTGGACATTTGCGCCGTTGGCTGTCAGCACAAATGCGGAATTTGAAGCAGCTGTAAGCGAGTGATTTAATGTTCTTGTTTGGTGTACGGTATTGCAAGGCGTTATAAGGCGTCAACTGGGTGAGTTAATATTTGTTAATACAAATGCGTAGTAGATACAGCCTTTTGCTTGTATGTGGACATTGCTGTTGTTTAATGTAAAGTCATAGTAGAAACACATATTTGGCGATTTATTTAATATTTTTCTACATATAAATGAGGGGTAGAAATAACCATTCGCTTCATGATATAGTTTAGACCACTGGTATTATTTAGCGTTGCTTATTTAACAAGCAATATTTGTTTGTTTTTCATTTATGTGTTAACAGGTTGGCTTTTATTTGTGTGGGAGCTTAGCACGATTCCAGGACAATTTTTGGCTCATTTCAACAGGGGCTTTCCTTAACCTCGACTGACGGAAATAAGGCGGTAAGCCATTAAGCTAATGGCAATAAAAAAGGCGAAAGTAATTTATAGAAATGCAAGGGCCCCATCACAAAAATTATAAAATACCTCATAGTTTTAAATTTTAAACGATAAAACTCTTTTTACTGTGAGTGAGTAGGCAAAAAAAAAGTTTTTCAACAAAATGAAAATCTAAAAAGCTTAATACATTTTTTGTTTAACTGACTTGCTTTGCAATGCCATTTTATATTTCTTTGAGCTGCTGCTGTAGTTAATATAAATCGTCAAATATTTATTGCCACTTCTATCTTTTGTTGTAACCAATATTAAACAAACGATTTTCTGACTGCCACACATTGCACTGAATTTATGTGAAAGTGGGACAGCTTCGGAGATTTTTTTTTAAACAGCGATATTTCTGAGTAAAAGAAATCATATGATAGGATCTAGCTTTACTAGTTTGGCAACTATTTACACCAAAATACGTAATAGTTTCATATTATAATTATTTTGTTTAAATGTTGCATGTGTTCGGATTGGTATAGGGTAGACCCGAACATGCCTTGATATTTTAACATCAAGCTTTATTATGATAAAAAATAATAACAGCAAGATTACATACTTAAAAGATCACTGAACAGTGTAACCAAAAAAAAATTACGTGAAACTTTAAAAACGAACACATTCTTGATGTTACTGGAGCGGCTCTTCGTTCTGATACTATATCTTACTTGAGACAGAATAATTCCTCCATATACACTGAGACGCATTAGACTACAACATCTGTCTTTAAAAACTTCTGAAAAAGCTGACAAGGCGATCAGTGAAACGTGAAGTTCAAATCGACTACTATAGCATAACCCAGAAGCCATGTCTATTATGGACAACGACAGTAAAACCCTGCGTTCGACTATTATGTATTGGTGTTTGTTTGGCTTATGGTGTATTTTGATCAGGAGACGCGGGTATTCGCCTCGAGAAGTATTTAAGCATCTACAAAAAATGTTTTACTCCAATTCTGTGATTACCACATAGTAAAGTTTATAGATAAAATGTCTTACACAGGCAATAATTCTATTATATAGGCTTATTAGCAAGTGAAAATAATGCCTATCGCTTAAGCAACTTGTTATGTTGTATTGCAAGCGAATCCGTGGTTTTCCGTTTGGTTATGTTTCAGTTTGGGGGTAAACTACAAATTCGCTTCAGACGGTAGTAAATCGTATTGCCAATATTCCACTCGATAATTATTTTAAATTGGATAAAAACTCAGTTGGTGGTAATCCAAATTTTGACAAATACTGAAATAACACAAAATCGGAAGAAAAGACAGCCGGTAGTATTTCATGCGGTAGCGTTTACCACAGTTCTTGCCAGTTAGTCCAAATCTGTGGTAATTCACATCCGTGGTACTGTATTCAACCTCATACGGTGGCATAACCATCATCGGTAAAAATCAGTGTGTTGATAGGACACAACCCTGTACTAGAACAATTACTTATTATGTTTAAGGAAGTTGTAAAAATTATACGGCTGAATATTAAAACATTTAAAAGTTTGGTTAGGAAAACAAAGATAACAGCCAAAATTAATTTCAAAAATCCAGGATGCTTTAATGGAATGAATTACGTTTCGTTTGCCTTGGCAAACTTCTTCAGATTCAAAATTATTTACATTTGTATTTTTACATGAATAAGGGTTCCTAGAATGAGAGAATTAGGTTAGAAAAATTAAGCATGTGTTTTGATAGCAATTCTTACCTTGGATTATTTAAAACATTTTGATTAGAATAAAAACACTAAATACATATGATAGAATTTTAAAGGGAGGAATTAACACTCCCCTTCATGGTTTTTAAATAGCACATTTTATGCGAAAGCAAAATAAGGAAATTATGCCGGTCACGTCAGATTAATATAAAGTTTGATGTGAAGTTATCTGGGAAGAAATCCCGTTGGTTCAAAATGTTGATATATGAAAATATTTCCAAAATTGGGTCAAATTCAAATTTGAAAATTAATAATGACAGCGATTTCAAAATTTTTTCAATTATCCAGACAAAATACTATAATGAATAAAATTAATATGAAATATTAAAAAGTTTATAAATCAGAGAAAATTATCAAAAAAAAGATCAAAAATGCAAAAATTTTTAATTATTTAAAATTATTTATAGAATATACATTTTCTTTTTATGTTATTGAATCAAAGGAAACGATTTACTAAAGTTTGATAATCTTTGTAATATTTTATTGGAGATAAATTCTGAAAAGAAATTATAAAATTTTTTTGTTATATGAAGAAAAATTTCAAAAAACTAATAAACAAAAAGCACAAAGTTATTATGAAAACAGGTAAATATAAAAATATTTAAAAAAAATCAATATTTAGAGAAGATTAAAATAAATTGAATGTAGGTTTTCAATATCTGTTTTATAATTTATAGATTTTGAATTTTGTTTTATTGCTATCATTTCATAAAAAATTCGTTTACTTAGGTTTGACTTTCTTTGTAATATTCTTGGGGAATTAAAATTGAAATTGTGGTAATTATCAACAGCGTGATCTGATAAGGCAGTATTGGGTTTATTCGGAGTTAAAGTTTTCTTTTTTATTGATGTTACATGTTGTGATATTCTTTTTTTGAGGTACTGTTTGGTTTGACCAATATAACTAGCATCACAGTCACTACAATTGATTTGATAGACAATATTAGATTCTGATTGAATTTCAGTTTTATCTTTTAAATTATTAAAGAAAAGTTTGCCAATGGTGTTATTATTTTTGAAAGAAACATTAAAATTAAAAGTTTTCAAAAGTTTACTTAACTGTTGTGACAATTTAGGTATGTATGGAAGAGATATATAACATGAAGTTTCTATATATTGATCGTTATTAAAAGTTTTTCCTAAACAATTAGGGTATAAGTCAAAAGAATCATTTTTGTTATTTGTGTTTTTGAATTTAAGTTTATTAATTCTCTTTTTAATTTTTGAATTTATGAATTCTATGAGGTAGCTATTATTTATTAATATATTTTTAATTTTTATAATGTTTTCATTATGGTATTTATTGGTAGAGATTAAGATTGCACGATCAATTAGACTGTTGATTACACTAATTTTATATTTAACTGTTGTTTGAGAATCAAAATGTAAATATCTGTCAGTTTTAATATCTTTTCTAAACCAGTTTGTTTCAATTATACCAGAATCAGTTCTTATTAGTGTTAAATCGAAAAAATTTATAGATTTATTTTGTTCATTTTCAATTGTAAATTGTAGTCTTGGATGATAGTTATTAAAAGTTTGAAAAATATTGTTTATGTTGTTTTTATTTGTGCCAATTATAATATCATCGACATATCGTTTATAAATATTAATATCATTTAAATTATTTAAAATAACAAAAATTTTTTAACTCAAAATCCCCCAAAATTTAATAATATCTTTCATTTCTCATAGAACTTTATTAAATTACAAAATTAGATACAATTTAAAAGCAAAGCATGAGAAAAAAATAAACATTTTAATGAAACAACAGTACATTAATAATGCAAACCAAAATAATTTTATTAAAACTAACAATATACAAAAACCAGATTCATGGATAAAAAATTTAACTAATAAAACTTTACCACAAGATGTTGAAGATGTTTTGAAACTTGGGCCAAACTTTAACTTTTATAACCCTACAAATAAAATTCCAAATGAGAAAATTATTGTAAATATTGAGAGTGCAATTAGTAATTTAAATTCAGACAATCAAACCAAAATAAGAGCTTCCCTTTGTAATATTTTAACCAATCACCAGAATAGAAAAAACAAGATTTCTTTAAATTCAGATAAAAACATAAAAAATAACATCCTTCTTCAGAAATTAAATACCACTAAAAAGTTTTTGAAACAAAATGATGACATTATTGTCACTAAAGCCGATAAAACACAAGCCACAGTTATAATTAACAAAACAGATTATATTAATAAAATGATGAACCTCTTAAACGACGAAAATACTTACAGCAAAGTTGATAAGGATCCAACAAATAAAATTCAAAACTTTAACAACAAAATTTTAAAAAACTGGAATGACAATAAATACATATGTGAAACTACTTATAAAAAACTAATAACACATGATGGTCTCATACCAAAAATGTATGGCTTGCCTAAATTACACAAAAAAGACATCCCTTTACGACCTATTGTTGCATCTTATATGAGCCCATTATATAAACTTTCAAAACATTTATCAAACATATTAATTAATATCACTCAAAAAAAACCAATACAGTGTAAAAGATTCATGGACTTTTAAAAAATTTATCGATACTGTTTTACTAACTAAAAATCAAGTTTTATTCTCTTTGGATGTTGTTTCACTATATACTAATATTCCCATAAATTTAGCCATTGATACTATTGAACTATATTGGTCTCAAATAGAAAAATATACAGAAATTCCTAAACAAGAATTTATCAAAGCGGTTGAATACATTTTGAATTCTACTTTCTTCTCTTTCAATAATCAAATATATAAACAGAATTTTGGTGTTGCAATGGGACAACCCCTATCAAGCACAATAGCAGATTTAGTTATGCAAAGGATTGAATCTGAAATTTTAAATAATTTAAATGATATTAATTTTTATAAACGATATGTCGATGATATTATAATTGGTACAAATAAAAACAACATAAACAATATTTTTCAAACTTTTAATAACTATCATCCAAGACTACAATTTACAACTGAAAATGAACAAAATAAATCTATGAATTTTCTCGATTTAACACTAATAAGAACTGATTCTGGTATAATTGAAACAAACTGGTTTAGAAAAGATATTAAAACTGACAGATATTTACATTTTGATTCTCAAACAACAGTTAAATATAAAATTAGTGTAATTAACAGTCTAATTGATCGTGCAATCTTACTCTCTACCAATAAATACCATAATGAAAACATTATAAAAATTAGAAATATATTAATAAATAATAGCTACCCCATAGAATTCATAAATTCAAAAATTAAAAAGAGAATTAATAAACTTAAATTCAAAACCACAAATAACAAAAATGATTCTTTTGACTTACACCCTAATTTTTTAGGAAAAACTTTTAATAACGATCAATATATAGAAAATTCATGTTACATATCTCTTCCATACATACCTAAATTGTCACAACAGTTAAGTAAACTTTTGAAAACTTTTAATTTTAATGTTTCTTTCAAAAATAATAACACCATTGGTAAACTTTTCTTTAATAATTTAAAAGATAAAACTGAAATTCAATCAGAATCTAATATTGTATATCAAATCAATTGTAGTGACTGTGATGCTAGTTATATTGGTCAAACCAAACAGTACCTCAAAAAAAGAATATCACAACATGTAACATCAATAAAAAAACAAACTTTAACTCCGAATAAACCCAATACTGCCTTATCAGATCACGCTGTTGATAATTACCACAATTTCAATTTTAATTCCCCAAGAATATTACAGAGTAAAACCTAAGTAAACGATTTTTTTATGAAATGATAGCAATGAAACAAAATTCAAAATCTATAAATTATAAAACAGATATTGAAAACCTACATTCAATTTATTTTAATCTTCTCTAAATATTGATTTTTTTTAAATATTTTTATATTTACCTGTTTTTATAATAACTTTGTGCTTTTTGTTTATTAGTTTTTTGAAATTTTCCTTCATATAACAAAAAAATTTTATAATTTCTTTTCAGAATTTATCTCCAATAAAATATTACAAAGATTATCAAACTTTAGTAAATCGTTTCCTTTGATTCAATAACATAAAAACAAAATTTATATTCTATAAATAATTTTAAATAATTAAAAAATTTTGCATTTTTGATTTTTTTTTGATAATTTTCTCTGATTTATAAACTTTTTAATATTTCATATTAATTTTATTCATTATAGTATTTTGTCTGGATAATTGAAAAAATTTTGAAATCGCTGTCATTATTAATTTTCAAATTTGAATTTGACCCAATTTTGGAAATATTTTCATATATCAACATTTTGAACCAACGGGATTTCTTCCCAGATAACTACACATCAAACTTTATATTAATCTGACGTGACTGGCATAATTTCCTTATTTTGCTTTCGCATAAAATGTGCTATTTAAAAACCATGAAGGGGAGTGTTAATTCCTCCCTTTAAAATTCTATCATATGTATTTAGTGTTTTTATTCTAATCAAAATGTTTTAAATAATCCAAGGTAAGAATTGTTATCAAAACACATGCTTAATTTTTCTAACCTAATTCTCTCATTCTAGGAACCCTTATTCATGTAAAAATACAAATGTAAATAATTTTGAATCTGAAGAAGTTTGGCAAGGCAAACGAAACGTAATTCATTCCATTAAAGCATCCTGGATTTTTGAAATTAATTTTGGCTGTTATCTTTGTTTTCCTAACCAAACTTTTAAATTACTTATTATGTTTTGGGCATAAAACCTTGTAAATATGGTCTGCTACGTCTGACGATGTCAAAAATATTTATCTGCTTCGTAGGGTCTGACAATATACATTTATTAAACGGAACTTCACATCCTTCCTTAAATAGGCCACATAATCCCTTGTTCAACGGCTGCATACTGCGGATACAGTGGGGTGGGAAAAACAATAAAACAATCCGATTTTTTTGTGCATACGATAGGTACTGCCTCAATAGATATCTCCGTCTCGTGATTGTATATAATAGCAAAAGTGGATTTATTAGGTCATCGTATGTTTCTGGGTATGCAGTAACAATTTTACAAACATATTTAATAACATCCATTCCGATTATTCAGCATAGCTAATTGCTCCAGCAACAGTACCATACAAATGCCGGTTCTTCATCCTAACGCGCGAAAATATGTATAAAAGAAGAGTCGCATTTCTCGTTGGTCAAGTTATATCATATGTTGTAACTAGCATACCTCTTTCGCCAGAAACGCATTTTCGTGTACAGCTTCCATATCTCGTTGGTATTCCATGTTTTCTTCTAATACTTCCGTGTAATTTAAAGAACGCAACTTTTTAAAAGAGTACAAATAGGAAATAGTTGCGTGATTAGTCATATATAAACGGAGCCATTCCATACCCACCATTTTATTTTCTAGTCATCTTGTTGAATACTAGTTTACCTACTTTGTACGTATATTCATAATCCAATGGTCGCGAAGCTTTGTACGTCAACCCATAACAGATCTTAGAAGATTTTGTCAATTTGTCTGACCCTTTTTAATGTATTTATAAATAAAACAATCCGAATAATTATTATTCTTCTTCAAAGCACCTTTGGCTTTGACAACATTAGCCGATCTCAACTGGAGGTTAAAAAAACTGACTGCTCTATCGACCAAACCAGTAATAGCACTAACTTTAAATTACGTTGACGTGTTTGAATTATCCCTATAAATAAATATATGTAGTGCTTGTGTGTATCAGTTTTTCATCGGCACCTTTCGAGTGTAGTTCTTCCGCCGTCGGTCTTGTTCTCTCCTGTACTTTATAACGCCTATTTAAGTTAATGTAGCGCATAAAGCGTCTGCTTACAAATCACCTTGCTTCTGGGAATGCGGGTTCGAATCCTACCAGCTGCATTGTTTTTTCTTTGAAAACCAATGTAATTTGCATTACTAAGTGTTCCCTTTTACTATTTCAGTGTTATTAGCCGAATTAAGATATCCTTAACCTTTTGTACATCATTTTGAACATTACTTCAACCGTTAATCTAACAAAAGCTTTTTTGCAGTGCGACTTCTTTATTAAAGACGTTAAAAGCCTCTTCCTCTGTAACGTTTTATATACAATTTTATTTTAAAAATTCAAAAAACCACCTATGTGGGGGGCTCGAAAGCTAGTAGTTCAAATAATGTTTGTAAACGTCGTAAACACTTAAAATAAACTTCGTTCGTCATCCTTGATGTGTGTTTTATAATGATTGACCATAAACCCAGGAAAAATTGATATAATTCAAATGTCATTGAGGTTATGTTACACTAATCTAATCAGTATATTGTGTAACTAATTTATATCCTACCTTAACTTTGTTTTGATCTTATGAATATTTTAGTAATATTAACTAACCTTTGGCAGGTAACATTTAAATTTCCACAAATAAATTTGCCTTCTTTGAGCCCGTTTTACCGGAAATGATACTAACTTTGATTTTTCAAATAAAATACCCTATATATTTTATGTTTTTCTGAATCTACGAGTCAAACTACATATAATAGTCTTGCCAAATTTCATTTTTTTAAACAAAAAAAATATTTTTTCAATTTTTATTTTTTACCATAGTAGGCATTGACTTGGAAAAATCTATTCTAATTGACTCTAGCAACTCTTAATAATAGCTATTTTATCAATAAGGTCAATAACAAACCTTTAATAAAAGAATATAATTTGCTACACTCGTTTTTTAAGAAAAAGTCACTTTTTTTAAATGACACCTGCCAAGGGCCATTTTGCCATTAAACAGCAAATTTAATTACCAATCTAACGATATGGATCATGCAGTACTTTATCTTTATCTGAAACTGAAAATTAATTATTTAATTATTTTTTTAAATATTTTTATGTATCTAATAACTAATAATACCAAAGCAAAATTTGGCAACACTGTTGTATGTAATTTAAGTCGTAGATTCCGAAAACATAAAACATAAAGAGTGATCTATTTAAAGAACCAAAGAAAACATTGGGTTTTTAAATAGATTTAAACAAATAATTAATTAATTCATTTTCAGTTTCAGATAAAGATAAAGTAGTGCATGCTACATACATTACATTTTCTATCCAATGGCAAGATGGCCCTTAGTAAAGTACGTTTTCTTTCTATAATAACTGTCAAAGTGTTACAATGTTGGTAGGCATGTGATTAAAACGCTAGGCAATTTTTATACCTCGTGTTGGTAGAACTTTTCAAAAATTATGGTTATGTGTCAATTTTGAATGTCAAAGTTTCTTAATTTGAACTCTTGACAAATTTCTTTTTTTAACATGGAATCATCATCATCATCAATATTATCGGATAAAAAACGAAAACCAAGAAATATTTTAAATGCAAAAATGAAGCAAGCGATATTAAATTATGACATATCTATCAAAATGACAATAATTTTTTTAGTGGAAGAACTAAAAATATATGTACCAACATTATTAAAACTAGGGACCCTGCAGGAATGCAACTTATCCCCTAGATAGTTGACCTTGAAAATTATAGAAAAAAAAATGTACTATAGGTGCCATTTAAAAAAAGTGACTTTTTCTTAAAAACGAGTTTAGAAAACTATATTCTTTTATTAAAGATTTGTTATTGACCTTATTGATAAAATAGCTATTGTCAAGGCCTTCTATGGTAAAAAATGAAACTTAAAAAAAAATTTTTTTGTTTAAAAAAATTGAAATTAGGAAACACTTTCATATGTAATTTAACTCGTAGATTCAGAAAAACATAAAATATACAGGGAATTCCATTTAAAAAATCAAAGTTAGTATAATTTCCGGTAAAACCGAAAGTCAGTGATTTTGACTATATCTATCAGCCAATCAGAAATTATGTCTAGTATCTTGGTATAAAATTTTATCCAAATCGATTCATAAATAAGGAAGATATAAACATGGCCCTAGTCTCATTGTCACCCGGTATATCGCAATGAATACATTTGGTGATTAAAATTTAACTCGAAAAATACATACAAATTATTGTACTTATTCATACATTTCTCAAATTGCCTGCTTAGTCATATTGATCGTTATATCTAAAACATCATATAAAATTCTTAATTCGCTAGACGGTGCTGCAGCATATCTACACTATTTTAATAGGAAATCTGAATAAAGACTTCAAGCCACCATTGTGGTTTGGAATTGCATTGTAGAGTACTCACTCATGACAGTGAAATTACCTGCATTCGTATAATGCGCAGCTCTGTGGTATTGTTGTGCTTGTTACAGGCTGTCATTTCCTCTACTTCAGCCAGCTGAAAATACGTTGCTTGTATGAAACCTAGCAGGATAATTGTATTAAAAAGGAACTTCAATGCGCTACAGTTAGTAGTAATAAATGTGACAAGTCAACAACTTTCAGTTACTACAAGCACAAATAACGAGGGAAATGTTACCAACAAGAGCTTTAATAAGTTTATAACTTTGAATCGAGATCTGTTCGTAAACTCCTCTTAATAATTGTTCAACCACTAGATTCTTCTCAAATAGCTCTAAGCGAGTACTAATTATTTAGTTATTCCAAACGTTTTAAGCAGAACTACAATACAACTTTCAAAAGTTGGTACAAATAACACTTTCGGCATCTCCTACGTAGTACATAGCCTTCTAGTTGTTAAATGTTTGAATAAATAAACGTTTTGTTCACTTTGTGTCATAACATTCGTGGTAACTATTTCTTCAAATATAAATCTGGGCATACATTATTTGACCGCGCTGCTTTTTCTCTTTGCAAGTTTATATCACTAACACTTGCTCCAGCACAAAAAATATTAAGTGTGAGTGTGAACAGCAGACAAGTACGCTATTAGTATGTTACGGTCCGAAAGTGTAACTTCAAATTTACACCCGCTGTTGCTGTAGGTCCGGCTACTTCGTACGCCGTCGTGTATTTCAGATCACCTAAATAGTTTTTTGGTGACTTTTGAATTCGCTATTGGCATTGTTTTTTTAAAACTTCCCGTCCACACGTTCAAGGTGGGGATACTTTTTCGGCCTTCATTTTGCTTTCAGAAATGTTGAGGATTCTTGGATTAAGCTTTGCTACGTATTTGTTTCGGGTTTTTCTTTGATGACGCTTTAAAAGTGGATTTTATTCAGAAAAAAATCGTTGGCGGAAATGGAGCGGATTTGGTCTTCTTGGTTAGGTGAATTGTTGCACCTAAGGATGTGATATTTTTTCGGAAGTAAAACATTTGCCTGCCCGGAATTTAAGAATATGGCAATCTCTGCATTCACGTAGTCTAGTTTTTGTTTCGATACTTCTACGAGAGTCTCAAATTATTTATTTAAGTCGCTTTTCTCAGCACTAAATTGTTGTAGCTTTATGGCGGATAAACAACCATCTGTTGCCAAATGGCATCTAGTTTGTGCATTTTCTGACATTAAACTGTACCTGTCTATTCGTTAAGTATAGAAATCGAGTAATTTTCTTGATATACGTGCTCGAAGCGCAGTGTAGGGAGACAGATAGTGCGATAGGATTATGGTATCCGGAAAATATAGAAGAAAACCTGGATACGTAAAGCATATGGCTGCACCAACTGGGAAGGAAAAATCTGCTGTGATACACGCACACAACTTCTTTCTACTTATAATTAACTAAAAATTTGATTTTTAATTTTTAAGCATTTGTCAAATTTTTTAAAAAATTACAAATTCTAGTTCAAGAGACAAATTTTCTCTAAAATTTTAAGCTGAATTAAAAATGTAATAATATACCGGGTGTTCTATTTAAAATAAGAGTTAATAAAAAAAATTAAAAAGAAAACAAAAGAAACCCATCTTAGAGGTATTCAACTGGAAAATCGCCTATCCCACATCAATACACATTAAAAATGTAAAGTTTGAAAAAAATCGTTATTGCCGCTTTTGAAAAAAATTTAAAAAACTGAAAAATCACAAGAGTAAACACCATACTTCCGGTTATGCGATTTTCTTCAAAAGCTCGCTGTCGCATCTAGATAGTACACAAAACTTATATATGAAATTTCAAAGGCATAACTCTTTTCGTTTTCGGTATATTCTGTTCACAATACTTCCTTCATCGTAAAAGGAAGTAAAAAAGAATTACATCCAAAATCAATAAATAAAGCTGACTGAGAGAGAGAGGGGGGGGGGGGGCGTGGGGCATCCAGGCACAGAACGTCTTCATATTATAGTATGTACCTTATCTATATACGTACCATTCGGACAGGCCTCTCGTGCAGCGAGATAGGTGGATTATATTAATAATCAGCTTTCTTCGAACGCCTGATGTAGTTCATTTCAATTAGGGCTTTTACACTTTGCTAGATTGATTCCGTGCGCTTTATTTAATCAAACACTTATGGGTACGTATATTATTTGTTCGCGTACTACTTACGTAATGACTGTATTACAAATGCTTACATAAAAACTAATATTTTCTGTATTAAGGTCATTGTCGTAAATGTCGTTAAAATGAGTAAATGTATTTTGCCGTTTTACAGTAGCTGTTGTTGTGTTTCTTGGGTATTTATTTAATTCCTACCGCCTAGTAAGCTGTTCAATCTAGGGCCCTTAACTATTGTTATGGTACTTGTGATAACCTGATAACATTAGATAAATTTATTACGCTTTCCTTATGCCCACGATCTCTCTCCGGCAGTCGGTTATAAGCCAGTTGTTTTGAATATAAATAAGTTACGGCGGTAAAATTAAGAACTTTCGTTTATTGTTACAGTTTACTAAAGTGTAAACAATTAGCGCTGCCTTTCTTCTAAATTGACATTGCAAAGCAGTAGTGCGAGAAAAGTAGTAGTATTTTTGGGGCGACTCATGTCTAGCAAGTAGGCCTTCATAGGCCCTTTTTGCCAACCCTGTGGACAAGGCCTAGGCATGCAGAGTACCAGGTATCTTAGTCCTACTTAGAATTTTGCCGAGACTAAGGAATTCCAACCTTAGCAAGGGGTCTTTTACATGCTACACATCGTAGTAACATGGGACCCACGGCTTTACATCACTTCCGAATGATAGCATTCTGTAGAAGTTTTCATTTGCATTTTTTAATTTTAAAAACCTCACCGGGATCCCGGATCGAACTCTCGACCCTTAGATCAGTAGCCAGAATGCGTACCACTAAGCTATGGAGTCCGGTAACGCGGGAAAAACTAATAATAATAAACTAAAAATTAAAAATAATATTTGGAGCTACTCGAAACACAATTCACATAGAAGAAGAGAGAAAATATTCTTACCGTTTTATTTATGCTTTTTTATTCAATATTTAAGTCACCAAGAGCGTTAAGCACAGTACGTTCGTCCGAACACTGCTAGAGGGTGGTAGTTCAGCTTATGTCATTGACTTATTAATAAAACGTTTCCTCGTTTGGAAGGTGATGTTAATCGATAAAGTTGGATCAACTGTTTGCTTCCGATGTTCAGTACTGCACCCAGATGCGCATCTTACACTCAAGCTTAACTACGAATTCACGCTTCATACGTAACAGTTAGCAATAGAAATTCGAGCTCATCCGAACTTAGAAACGCAGCTGTTGACCTGCATAAGCAAGCGTGGCCTTCCCATTCGCCGGATTTTGACTCGCCGGAATTCGTTTCGCCGGATAATTATTTTAACGGAAAGCTATTCGCCGGATTCCGCGTCTAGCCGGATTTTAAGGTTCGTGTCATATAACGAAATTCGGCAAAGTACTGTATCTCGTTCTAGCCTGTTTAGGTTAGTTGTAGTCTTTGATAATTTTTTTTTTCACTACCACGGCCGGTGTTGTCCCCACGATCAGCATAGTGTCCTTGATCTTGATATCCGGCGAAATGCATTCCGGTCAAAAGACTTCCCGCGAATCGAATTCCGGAGAAAAGCATCCGGCGAATGGAAACGGAGCCTCATCAAGTACCAACCTTAAGTTCCCCAAAATCAGCAATTTTAGTGGATTTTTACATTTATAAAAAATTATTATTTACCTTCTCGGAAGGCACCCAGCGATTTTTTTTTAACTCAATTGCAGCAGGCCCTGGGTAGCCTGAATCAGTTGGCAGTACTGGAGTGTTTTGTTGATAACACTGTAAGTCTATGCCAAATTCGAGGTTAGTAGGTTAGGTTTTGCGTCAGTTTAGCCACAGACTGACGCAAAACCTAACTTGCTAACCTCGAATTTGACATAGACTTACAGTGTCACCAGCAATACATTTCAGAATCGCCAACTGATTCAGGCTATCCAGGGCCTGCTGCAATTGAGTTTTTAAAAAAATCACTCCGTAGCTTTATCATTGCGAAACAAACTGAAAAATTAAAAAGATGAAATATTTTTTCAAAATGTACGCCCAAAAACCTTTTTTTTAAGTTTCTTCATTAATGGAAGTTATAATTTATCTATCAATGTTTTAAAATCTCTAAGATAATATCGGTAGGAAAATTACTGACAATGCATTAACAAATATGAACCCTCAATTTAAAAATATAATTTACGTTGTTCAATAACCTTCAATTGAAAATTTCTGTCGTACTTGCTCTGTTACCCTTAATTAACAAACCTGCAATATGACCTTTTCAGGCTGCAGTTTCAGTTCCCTTCATTAACCACCGCCAGCATTGACAAAAGCCAGCGTCTAAAAAGAAACTAATGAATTTTCTGCCATTATAAGCAAAATGAGTTGCTACAGTTAAAGTTACAAAAGCAGCGTAGTCGCAAGCAATGAAACATTTTGAAGGTTAAAGTTGAAAATTACACAGACGCGCCGCAGACTTCGCAGACTAATGCTAGATATTACGTTAGTACGAAACAAATGAAGGCTGGAAGTTTCACCTGGCGGTGCAGTGGTTAAAGTCGTTAAAGTTTCGTTGGCTGCATTCTTGTTTCTTACGATTCTTGATTTTTTAAAATAAAAGTCTAGCGTTTGAAGAATACCCTACATAGTTATTTTCAAACCCAATTAAGATGAATTATGTAATAATTTTTAACAAATACGATCTAAATTTATTAAAATTAATCAAATTTTCCGAAAGTTTGACAGTTGAAAACATTTTAAAACATCATTTTGGATACTTTTCCAATATAAAATTTGAAAGGACATTTGCAAAAAACGCTCGTGGAAAATTAAATACACTTTGTTACACGTTGCACAAATTCAATTATGAGCTATATTGATATATGTCATAAAGTTCTACCGTTTTAAACGCAAAATTGATTGCTGCTGTGGTTAATGCCTAATGATGACTATTTTTGTTTGTTGTGGATGTTCAGGCCTTTTTACTTCCTTTTACTATAAAGGAAGTATTGGATTCACCCCAAAAATTCGAAATTGAGTTTTCAACGGATCTTCACGTTTTAGAGTCCCCTGATCCCAAAAAACATATTTTTTTTCATTGGTCTGTCTGTGTGTGTGTCTGTCTGTCTGTGTGTCTGTCTGTGAACAGAATATCTCAAAAACGAAAAGAGGTATGGCGTTGAAACTTCATATATAAGTTTTGTGTACTATGTAGATGAGACAGCAAGCTTTTGAAGAAAATCGCATAACCGGAAGTAGGTGTTTACTTTTGTGATTTTTCAGTTTTTTTCGATTTTTTCAAAACGGCTCTAACGATTTTTTTTAAACTTTACATTTTTCTTACATTTTTAATGTGTATTGATGTGAGATAGGTGATTTTTCAGTTGAATACTTCTAAAGTGGGTTTCTTTTGTTTTCTTTTCTATTTTTTTTATTAACTCCTATTTTAAATAAAACACCCGGTATATTATTACATTTTTGAATTCACCTTAAAATTCTAGAGAAAATTTGTCTCTTCAACTAACGCTCTATTTTGTACCGTTTTCGTAGAATTTGTAATTTTTGAAAATTTTTGACAAATGGTTAAAAATTAAAAATGAAATTTTTGACTAATTATAAAATCACTGTAAAAGGAAGTTGTGTGAGTGTATCACACCAGATTTTTAAATAAATATTATTGTGAATGAGGACGCAGTGGCATTTTGTATTAAATTTCTGACAAGCAATTATTAATGAATAATAATATAAAAAGATATTTTTATCAGTATTACATGGAGTTTATTATTTTATTATTATATTATTTAATTATTATTACTCAAACAACCGATTTATCAGACATTAAAAAAGAACCCAATTCATTAGTTTGCAACAAATGCTAACTTTAAGACTAGATATGTCACTCGGTGACTTTAAATATTCACACATTTTCGATGCCTCCGCCATCTATAGATATCCGAAGCAAGACGGTAATGTTGTTTCAGCGCAGGGAAATAAACTAATGAAGTAACTTGCTGCTAGTTACAATAGGCACGGTTTTTGTAAACTAAGGTAAAGCGACAACTTTCGCTAATAATAAGTTACAGAAAAAAATCAGTTAATTGTCATATCATAATTTATTTTTTACTGCCTTTTTGTGTTGCATATACATAATATCATTTGAAAATGGTCTCCGCTTTGCTATGCAAATTTTTAACAATACGAATTTACGTCTGCGAGTTAAACTGTTTTTAAAAGCGTTGGACTTCTGCTTTCTCAGTCCTAGATTTGTTTATAGCTTTATGGATATGCTTTCGTTTTGTACACACTTCGATCCGTTTCAGACGCGGCATATCTGCCACTCGAGTACAAGTTCTTATTAACTGCAGTAGAAGGTCGTAATTTACTGCTGCATTTATACTGCTATACGAAATGAAATGAAACGGGAAGTAAGAAAGTGTAAGAATATGGTACGGGAGCGGAAATGTACTGAAATAGACCGCTTCTAGGTGGATCACGATCTAAGGAGGTATGCAGATGTCTAAAGGGTATGAAATCCAACACCCAGAAGGAGTCCTTTAATGTTATTTCATTAGAACAGTGGAAAAACCATTACACCAACTTATTGACTGAGAAAATACCTGAATATAGTCAAAGTGAGGAACATCCAGCAGACATATAAGATAGTGTGCAGATTATCACAGTTGAATAGTTAACCGCAACCGTAAGGTCAATGAAGAATGGCAGGTCAGCAGGACCTGGGGGTATAACAGTGGAGCTTGTAAAGTATGGAGGAAACATGATTGTAGACCGAATTACTAAACTGATGAACCTATGCTTGAATCAGAAACGAACTACTGAAGAATGGAAGATTTCTTATATCATCTGATTACATAAAAAGGGGATAGACAGAAAATAGATAATTATAGAGGACTAAGTGTGAACAGCACGTTAAGCAGACTATTTAGCAAAATAACTAAGAACAAAGTACAGGAAACTGTTCGAAATAAAATTAGTGAGGATCAGAGTGACTTTACTTCAGTTCAGTCATGTGTCGACAATTTATTTCTCTTGCAGCAAGTAACAGAAAAAAAAAGTCAACAGGGCAGAAAACTCATCTGGCATTCATTGATCTACAGAAGGCTTATGACGAGATTCCAAGAACAAAACTATGGCAAGCTTTATATAATGATGGTGTAGATCCAAAGTTAATATCTGTAATTCAAGAACTGTATCAAGACAATAAAGCATTCGTAAAAGGTGGAAATAGACTGTCAGATCCAATTTATACATCCAAGGGCTTGAGACAAGGCTGTTGTTTATCGCCAATACTCTTTAACTTATATCTGGAAATTTTACTAAGGGAATGGAAGCGTAGATGTAGAGGTATGGATATTCCAATAGATGACGAATACCTCTTTAACTTAAGCTTCGCTGACGACCAGGTCGTTATAGATCAGGATGCATATGACCTGGAATTTATGTTGCGAAGGTTGTATCAAACGTATCAGGAATGGGGAGTGGCGATAAATATAGACAAAACGAAGTACGTGGTAGTTAACTCAGAGGCAAATTTTGATATTCTGATTACAGATAACATACATTTTAAACAAATAGATAAATTCAAGTACTTGTACCATATCTAAAGACGGATTAAGCACAGCAGAAACAAATATCAGAATTGAAAATGCTCGGAAAATAATTGCTTGTTTAAATAGTATATTGTGAGACACCCATATCTCCCAAAAGGTGAAAAAAACATATAGGGTTAACTATGGTGGAGTCCGTGTTGTGTTATAGATGCGAGGTGTGGACCATGAATAAGGAAACGAAGAGAAAACTGAAAGCAACCGAAATGGACTACCTTAGAAGAAGTGTAGGAATATCAAAGTTGGACACATCACTAATATGGTAATGAAATGAAAAATGAATGCCCAGGAGGATATAGTCGAAAGGATAGAAAAGCGTGGTTTGGACACTTGATACGTATGCACGATCGTAGATTGCTCCAAAGGGTATTTAAATGGAAACCACGTGTTAGGAGAAAACCAGGTAGACCCCGAAGATCTTGGAATTAAGGCATAAGAGCAACATTAAGAGAACGGGAATTAGAAGAAGATTAATTTTTTGATAGGGAAAGGTAGAGATTAGGAGTACGGAGACGGCGCCAAGCTGTATAATATGAATATATACGTATATTTATAAATCGACCAAGGTTTCTCTATTTATTTTAATTACGATGTTGCCTTAATAGGCTTGGCTATCTTCCTCGGTGAAATTTATTATTAATTACTGAACTTAACTATCGCCATGTTCGTTAAATTAGCTTTAGTTATCTTTTTACATTGTTTTAGTGTTTGATTGTGCCCTAGAATATTACTTGTTTTATCCCATTTCTCTCATTTTAATTTTCCATCCCAATACAAACTGTAGTAAATTTGCTAATGTTTCTTCATACTGTTCACTATGTACTCTCCCTCATAACTAATTTGCTTAATCTCAAATTAAACAGATTCAATTTTCATTTTAAAATTTGATAAATGCAAACTAGCAGTGCAAATTCTATGGGTCACAACTGTAGGTTTAGCAGAATTGCAAAATTAACGCATAGCGGCCTCGCTAAATTGGAAAGGACATTTTCAACAAACGCTCATAATTAAATACATTTTGCTACACGTTGTAAAAATTCAATTATGAATATCAGAACTATGCAAAGCTATATTGATGTATGTCACAAAGTTCTACCGTTTTATAACGCAAAATTGATTGTTGAGCGACCTACTAAAGCAAGCATTTTTGCACTTTGAAATAATGTGGTTTTACTAGTAAGCATATGTAAATGTATATAAAAACTGATATTTAATAATAAAAACAATCAGCATTAAGTGTTTGATTCATTAACATCGAGGTACTACCTTTCCAAGTTTATAATTGTGGGATGTGAGGCTGCATTCCAGATAGTTACAAAATTAACACGTTCCTCCGAGTGGCATGATTACCCTTGTCTTAAAATACAGATTACAGTCTCAACCATATGCTCAGAATTAAAGGGAAGGAACCAGCGCAAGTAACAAAAACCCTGCCAACCTCTATGCAATTAAGTTATTGGTCCTTCGAGCCGGATATGAACCTGCGACCTATGGATCTACAGTCTTCATTGTATGTTGACTATCTCAGACGGTTATATAAGGTTCGTCACGGTAAATTTAGAACCTGGCGCCTTGAATAAATCGTTGGCCTTTGCTTATAACAGCTAGTTAAATTAATTGTGTTGTTTTTGATCTCAACACCTTTTTGCTTTTTGCTGTAAACGAGTTACGACGTTAATACTGAGCAATTTATTTTATTGTTACGCCTAACTCTGAACTTATGTAGCAACTGATTCCACTTTCAATATATAAATCAATATTGAAATTAAAGTTTTCAGTCAAATTTTAGTTTTTAATTGTTAATTTTTTTACATTTTTATACCGTATATTCGGTTGGACTCGAATCAATTAACCACCGATTTTATTACACTTTGACAATTAATACATTACCAGGAGTTCTTTATCTTTATATATTGTAATGACTGCCTTAACTTATAAGGGCTTTTTTAATCAGAAAATAATAGTTAGGGCAAATCATCACAATTCTCAGGGTATTTTTTTATTGTGCTAACTTTGCCTGTCAGTAATTTAGGATAGTTAAAAATGAAATGTAATTGTTCCTGTTCAAATGAAATGGTTAATTGCCTCTTTTATATTTTATTGAATTGCAATAATTTTATGTTAGCTCCGGCAGAACACAAAACTGCTTTTCTCAGGTGGATTCAGAATTCGAGTGTATTCAAAATTATTTTCGTTTTAGATTATTCGACTCAAAGTAGTTCATATGCGCGATTCTAGTTCATATTATTCATAACCTCACAATCTGACATACGAACACAAAACTTCGTCAGTGCAAACAGCGATTATTTGAATAGTTAAATAGTAAAATTCAGCAAGGAAACGTCAGGTAAATTGATTTAACTTTCCGCCTGGCAACAACTGACTCGCTTTTTGTTTTAGCTGTGACGTGAAACCGACGCCAGCAATTCTATGTTTTGGTGGCTTGAAATTCGCAGATTCTAATGACGCCGTGCAGATTATGAAGATTGGGGGCTTGGGCAGCAAATCTCGTTCAGGATGCTCTTTCAGACCCCTTTGAGCTGTAGTAGCGCAGATCTCTCGGTTCCTCAGCTTAATTGGGCCGGAATCTCAGGTGCTCGGCTGCCGTTGTCCACTCGGAATCAGATTTGGAAATTTTATAATTTCATGTCGGAAAACTTGCTACAAATGGGAACACAGCTGCCTGGACACTTGTGTAAATAGACTGTATACTTTTTATACTTGGGTAAACCCAATTGGTAAAAACGGTAATTAAATGGAGCACAAGTTTTCACCTCAAGCTTGTTAATTTATTTGAATTGTTCTCCTTGTTATCAACAAAAACGCATCGCGTTGCTATGTTACCGGGATCTGGTATAGTTAAATGGAAATTAATTTTTATAACAAATTTACATTAATGGAGTAAAGTTTGATAACATATTTCTTACTATTATCATTTGATTAAACCTAAAAAAGTCCTTATAATTATAACTAAAATTGTTCTTTCTCGTTACACACAAACGTTCTTTAAAAACACTGCTCTGCTTTAGCACTTCGTTTTTACTAATGCACGGGTTCTTGAGTTCAATTTTTTACATATGTCACTGGTTTTTCTTCTATTCAGTTGCCTTCATTTTCTATTGCTCTTTGCAATTTTTATTTTATCTTCTTTCGATTTCAGCTACCTTTCAGATTGCTTGCTTTCACTGGCCTGTATTTTTATTAATAATTCTACGCTCATTTTGTGTCAATTAATTTAGTTTGGTCTGGCTTTAAATATGCACTAACCTATCATTTTAATTACATTATTTTATTTAAATCTCAAATTCAAACCCTCTGAAATCCGCGTTCCTTATGCTTGACTTTATCCATCTAATTAATGCTTCTTGCATCTCATTACCACTGCATTTTAATAATTTCTACTGTTTAAGTTGCAATTACATAAAATATTTTAACTCTGTGCTTTAATTGACCTTGTTAAATATTTCGCACTGCATACAGAGCTAAATTATGAGCTTAAAACCATCTCACTATATAATTATTCTGTACGTCTGTATGCGACTGAACTCCTCCTAAACGGTTGGAGCTATTTTGATGAAATTTTTTGTGTGCTTGAGTGGGTCCCTGGATGGTTTAGATTCATAATTAGACCCGGTAGGTGGCGCTGCAATCGGGTTCTAGGAATTTTTTATAATTTTTTTTACTATTTTTTTAAAAGATTTCTCGCATATCAGGACATAAAACCCCAAAATTTCACCCCCCACCACCACCCCCAATATTTTTTAAAATAAAAAATCGAAAGTTCGAATATCGAAAAAACGTTTGCTGAACCCACTAATAGCAGGCAGCGGGCTGAACAACGTCTGTCGGGTCAGCTAGTAATTGGATAAAATACTATATACTGCAGAAACGTATTGTATAAATGCACAAATATCTTCAGGAATGCATAGTTTGGGGAAATATGTTTAGATTATTACATAGTAAAATTATATTTATAACAATTAAACTGTTTAGTTATTCAAAGTTCACACAGTAGATCCTCCCTAACGTACTATTTTATTCAATCAAAATATAAAAATTACGTAGTGTGATTTCCTTGTTTTTTCGATATAGAGGTACCAAAAGTTATCTTTAAGTATTTTTGAAAAAGTACTAGGTGTAACATACTGCTAGGTAAATGCAGAACGAAGTACAAAAAAACAAAATTAAAAAAAAATTCAATTATTATTTAAAAAATCTGCAAAGGCTTTACGCAGAACTTCCCTCACAAGTGAACATTGTAGCACTTAACAATTTTAAAAATTAAAAGAGACTAGGCGTCAATAATACTGAAACAATAAAATAAAACACTTGGTAATAAGAATTGCATGCATATTTAACTAGAAAAAAACATTACCAGTGGGAGGATTCGAATTACAGTGCCTGCGAATGTGATTCCGGTTGCACCAGTCTGTTCCACTGGACCATGTAGGATCTCTCGGATCTGTGCAATGTGCTGTATTAAACAGAACGCACTCATTGTTGTCCTTTTTTTACTCTTTTCACATTTACTCTATATCAGTTGGGTCCCATTTTCGTCGAGTGTAAAGCCTGAGCTAAGTGCAAATTATTACCTTTCTCTATTTCTAAGTTAAAGCAAAAATAAACAAAAATATATTTTTTCAAGTACTCACGCTGTATATTTTGTATCAAAAATATTCCCTTTTTCTTCAAGGGTAAAAATCTGAGCTATGTGCAAAATATTACTTTCATTTAAGTAATAGTTATTGAGCTAAAGCAAAAATACGAACAATTTTAGCTTTTCAGTTGCTCACCCTGTATATATTTTACCTAAATATTCTAGATTGCATGCCAGGAAAATGTATAAACTGCATGCAAAATATAGTCTTTCTCGAACAATTAGTTTTTGAGTTATACCGACAACAGGCAAACGCACAGACAGACAAGCAGACAGGGAAATTGAGAAAATCTGTTTTTCGTTTTCTAGGGACCCTGAAACGTAAAGATCTGAAGAAATCTAGAAAGATAATTTTTTCACGATTACAATACTTCCTTCGTCTTTGAAGTAAAAAGTAATGATAAAATGAGCAGCCTGAGTTACATTATACTGTTTTCAGCTAGAGCCTTTGGCAAGCTTGAATACTAAATAACAGTTATTTATGTACCAAGGGCATAAGAAGGTGTTTAGGGCCGCGCCGTGAAAATTATATATAACACGACAAAGAAATATAGACCAGGATATTCACAACTAGAACCAGATTTATAATTTTCATAAGTTCCAGCAACTTACGACGTTACTGCTTGTTAAACCGCTAAGCGGGGCGTAAAGCAGTTTATGGCTCCAGTTCCATAAAATGACATATTACGCCCTGAAAGAGAGGGTATGAAATGACGATTCCGCCCGGTCTTAAATACTTCTTTAACTTAAAAGTAGTTTAACTTTTGTATATCGCTCCGGGTCGAAATTATTATCATTGAACAGGCGCGGCACGCAGCGAATTTAGTGTAGCCAAAATTGAAAAAAATATAGTACCTTTATAAGGTTATGATGTAAAAAATATGTGTTTCTAACCGAACAACCTACTAAAACTTAATCTGGTATGAGCTAGTAACGGCGTAAATTGGGAATTCATCGATTATGTTTATGTTTTCTGTTTTGCGATTTTACGAGCTGCCAAAATCAAAGTTTGCAGTACAGAAGCGCAGGCCTTTTAAGCTTGTAGGAAAATGTGGTCCGAATCTATTATATAAACTAGTTTCTACACGTTTCTAGTGTAAAAACAAGGAGGCAGATTTTCGGAATTATTGAGGTTTCTACGAGTACCTACCTCTAGTACTGAATCTTGTTTTAAAGTTTATAGCTGGAAAAAGTATAATGAACCCAGGCTTAAGTCTACGAATGTCTGTCAATTTTCACTTTAATACATTTTTCCAGTTACCAGAAATATGTAACTAAGCGGAAAGGGATTTAAAAGAAAACGTTTATATGCAAATTGTTTATTTATATCAACTCCCTCTATAACCTCCTTAAGTTTGGCATCATGGTTTTGAAACACTCGCTATAAAAAGATCCAGCGAACCTACGTCCGTAGCGCTGTATCGGCAACGATCGAACTTGCTTCGTCCGCGATCGGGCTTATGTCCTTAGCTTCATCTAACAAAAATGGCATAAAGTTTGCTATTACAGGATAATTTGTTTTCTATTTGTTTAAATATGTGATTTATTATCACTAAATCGTAAAATTACGGAACGAGCATTTATATACTTTAATGCAGGAACTGATCCAAATAATTAATAAAGACAAACTGAAGAATTTGTCTATGATGGGGTTGAAATATTTAGGATGGTCATTCTCTCCCCGTCTTATGGCAGGCGTAGTAAGCTTGTGTTTACATATCAACCTCCCTATCGGGAGTTAACCTCACTTTCTATGTTTGACACTTTTGAAACAGGCGATTTTATATTGTATATTATTTTTTATTAGAGTCATCTATTTAGCATATGATATTTATGTTTTTTTTTTGGCGCCAAAGCAACTAATAAAATTGAAAATTTAAAAAGCATGTGTGGGTTGTGAAGTACTTATTATATTTACACACGTTACAAAAAACGGATTTTCGTATTTATTTTACTTCTATTTTTCTAAAAGCGCAGACAGTATTGTGAGGAGGGCCTGCTCCCCGGCTAGTTACGCTGATGTTAGTCACATTATTGAATAATGTAGGTCACTGTTAATTAACTAGATATACATTGACGTCCATTACCTGATCGTATGGGTTTAGAATACCGCGTGACAATGAGACTCGGGCCATGCTTATTTATACATCTGCAGTTGATGTATGAGACTTAACGAAAGAGTTCGTTGACTTATATTGTTTATTCACACTCATACTACATATTTACATGATCACAAAGAGTTAATGCATTGCGATGCCGCGACCCCTGTTTGCGAGCGGCGCATGACGTCTTTCTGATGTCGGTGAGCCCCGCGAACTTCCGCGAGTCGACTGAATGTATCCTGAACGGTTGAACAACGTTGTAGCGCCTCCCCTGAAGGTCGGTGATGCAGATGAGGAAGTACGGCTTTTTTTGTTGATATGGCGAGCTTAGGTGTCTTTGGTCTCTGGGACGAAAGCGGCAGCGGTGACACCGTGGCGGAATACGTGGACACCTAAAGCAGTGAGCTTCTGGCGGAATGTTTCCTGGAGTTGGCCTCGTGAACGTGTTTCGCATGGCATGAAGTAGCGCCCGGTGTGCTTCAGCTATAGCAACAAAAGGTCGCGGGATCACTTAGTTTAGCCAGGCTATTAGCAACACTGGCTGTGGTTACATGATCCAGTTAGGCTAAGCAACACTGACTGTGGTTGCATGATCTAGTCAGGCCAGGCACTGACCAAGATTGCTTAGTCTAACCGGGCAATTAGCAACATCGGTTGTGATTCCACAGTTTCGACCACACTTGCTGAGACTGAATATTTGGCCTGGCAGATTGTTCTTTTATACCCTTCTAGCGGCAACCAAGCAGGGATTCGGCCAATGACGCCAAAGCTAGAGCGGGGGTTTAGCCAATGACGTCAAAGCTGGAACTCTCGACTCCGCTCAGGGGATGCTCGCGCAACCACAATAGTGGGGTTATTTATCAACTGATTTGGATGATACAGATGGGCCCACCTTTCCATTAGATAGCATATTTAATTACCAATCTAACGATATGCATCATACACTACTTTATTTTTTATGACAAACTGAAAAGTGTTTATATAATAGATTTGTAAAATATTTTTTGTGTAATAACATAAGAAAATTTAGCAACCCTGTCGTATGTAATTTGAGTCGTAGATTTCAAAAAACATAACATATACAGGGTAATCTATTTAAAGAATTAACGTTCTTTAATATAAGTTTGAATGCCAGCTATTATTTTAAAGTTTGTCACCATACAACTTTAATATTCAAGCTTTAATCGGAAAATTCCAATATCAGTTTTATTCTACTATTGATTTCATTCCGACCTTTTAATTCTAAGTATTTTCCAGTGAGGAATGAATAAATTCATATAAATTTTACATCCATTGACTTTGTCCTACTTGCCAAATTTAGCGAGCTTCGCCGTTTTTCGGCATCCAATTTCAGCGATTTCACTGAAGATCTTAACGCCAGTTAAACAAAACATACATAACGTCATCTGAACTTGTGTGATTAAGACGCTGAGTACAAACTCCGAAATCTAGCAAACGGCTCAACATCAAAGCGGCTTGAAATGAGTCATGCAACTACATGATTAATTGGAGAAGTGTGCCGCTGGAACTGGAAACTAATCAGCCCCGACGAACTGCATGTAATTATGAATGCCTTTCTAAGACGAGCAGAATTAATTAACCTTCTCCGAGCAGCTTTTTGTGGCACAGTTTTCTAAGAGCTGTTTATAAGTGCGGAGCATGGGCATGTTGCCGAGGATATCGCAGCACGTTCCTGTGTTATAATCTGCACAGAACGCGAACTTGGAGGTATTTAATGACAAAAAATAAGAAACGCCGAGGAATTCTACAACTACCTCCGTAAACACTACGCCGATGTTCGACCACTGGTTTTTAGCAACGTAACAGGGATAACGTTAACGATCTTGAAATGGCAAAACACGTAATTCTGCAATTTGATAAAATGAGTTCAGAATTATGTACTTTGATGACAATGTACACTAAATGTATGTTATTATCCAGCAACTATTAATTTTGCGTATTTCGCTTCAAATTCGTTGAATCCAGTAAAACATTAAACTGTTTGCACCACTTAAATTGATCTATACAATGTTGGTTTTCCTGATTTTAAATTAGTATAACTGGTGACAATTTCAACTATATGTGAATGTTCTGAATTCCTAAGATAATGCTAAAAATTGGTGTAATTGCCACTTCGCCTTGCTTGGGCAACTCTCGACTCTGATAAAATCGTAATCAGAAGCTTTGTGGCTTTGTGCTTCAGTTTAAATTTCATCAGATGTGTGTTTTTAGTAGAAGTGCTATTCCTCACACGTTTACCCCATTGCCCAGCTGTGCTTGTTAGATTAACTGGCTAGTTGTAAATTTCCTATAATAAGAAAGAGACCGCTGCAGCCGAGACCACAGCGAAACATGAAGCGTTCAGGCGAGAGTTCGACTCCTGACCCAGGCTTTCCAATTTCGCTTAGTTAAAGATGAGTCTAAGTGGCGTCCGCACTCGCTGAAGTAATGCGAACACGATTCTAGGGGGTAACGGTAAAAGTTAGACACAAAAAAAGTGTTAATAGAAATAAAAGTTAAATAGCAAATAAAAAACTGACTAAACGTAAGTAGTTTTTTTCACATTTTTTCGAAGCATTTGGGCTTCCGGTTTTTGAGAGACGCTTTGATGATTTTGTTGCAAATGCCTTTTCGTCTTGTTAGGAACCATCAATTCGTTTAAAAGATTCACACCGCATATCAAACATTTCGGCTAGGCTTATCTTCCTCGCCCGTCCAGGTAAATCCATAACTTAAATACTCTTCTTTGTAACAGTGGTTGCGTCCTTTTTTTAACACTTTGTCTCGCTAGATCAATTTACGCCGCGATATTTTCTATATGCTTTAGCACAGTGATTTGAAATTTTGGTGGCCTGTACAAACCTCCCAAACGACTTGAGCTATTTATTAAGACTAGCAACCAGTGAGACAAATGTCTCATTTAATAAAACAAAAAAGACCGTTCAGGAGATACTGACAATTCCGGTTTTTGTGAAATCACGCGATTTCTCGAAAACCGGAAGTGTCACGTGATTGAAATTCTGTTTCTGACCTGACATTACCATTCCAAACATATAACTTCCATAACTTTTTTCCCTATCTCTTACGGTTTGGCTGCTGAAACAGCGTCCCGGACGGACCAGCGTCCCGGACGGACGGAAATCACGTGATTTCTGGAAAACCGGAAGTGTCACGTGACTGAAATTCGTTTCCTGACCTAACATGAAAATTCCAAACATATAACTTCCATAACTTTTTTCTCTGTCTCTTACGGTTTGGCTGCTGAAACAGCGTCCCGGACACACAAAACAGCGTCCCAGACAAGCCTATTATATATATGGATTATTTTCAGCTTGACACACCAGCTTATTGCGGCCGATTAAACATTCGAAATTTATTCTAGCGATCAAGTTAAGAAAAGATATATTTTTTTACGAGGAGCTAGATTTTTGACCGAGTCTAAGCCGAGATAAAAAATTGGCAGAGTGCGGAAAAGAATAGTTTTTCTACGTACTGCACACATAATTTTTTTAATTCGCGTCGAAAACTTAATTTTTTAGGATTTATTGGAAATTTGAAAAATTTTAGGTTTTGGCCGTTACATCGGAAAAAATTGCGAGTTCGTATGGTTGTGCTAATGTTTTTTTTCATTTGTTACACTTTTCCCCACTTATTTTTGCAATACAGGTACGTGTGCGGGATTGTTTGGAGATGCTAAACATTTTTCTTATTCAGTATCGAACACTTTTACTAACCGAAATGAGTGTAGAAAAGTAAATGTTTTCGAAACTGGATTAAAAATACTTAGCATCCCCAGAAACTCCCATACACGTATTTGTAAAAACAGTGAAAAGGGAAATTTGTAAAGGCAGCAATAATCGCAAAAAATTTGCATTTTGCTCGATCGGGAATAGTATGTCTGATCATTTATGTCAAGTTTAAAATAATAAAGGGTTGTCTCACTATCATTTTATTATCTCGCCACAAAGACTACTGGTTTTAACGTATGTAACCTACGTTTTGGGAAAAGGCTAAACCCGTTAATCAAAAAGTAACAAAATTTTTATTGAACTATTAACCAAAGGGGTTGTTCCTACAAAATAAGGTGATAAGAAAACTAGTTGTATAACACTAAATAGGGGACCATCATCTTTAATGGCAAGAAATTTTCGTTTAACTTGTCTCATTTGTCTCTGGAAAATTGTTAACATCTACTTATCGGATCCTCTGAAATATTCTCGTACGTAATTGATGTTCGTTTTGTACTTTCCAGCCATTATCGTATACTTCCCTCCTAAGAAGTGCTCAGAAGTCTTCGATAAGTAGCGCCTGAGGATCATTTGGAGGATTACTCTCTCTGGGTACAACATTTATTTTTGGTTAGCCAGTCTTGAGTTCTTCTGGCATAATGACACCGAGCTAGATCGGGCTAGAATATTATTTCTTCATTCTGATCATGAGTATTAATAAAATTAATAATTTTTGGCAGACATTCGCGAATGTAAACGTTTGTGTCCACACCTTTCGCCTCTGACTCGTCCGACGCCGACGTGAGGTCTTGGAAGTATCGGCTTCAGATATAGCGCACCAGACCAACCGTAATCCTTGTCGCAATTTTCGCTTTTGGTTTGCATTTTACTTCATCTATACTATTTTTCATTTCCGAATAGAACAATGTAAAATACATTTTGTCATCCATAACGATCATTCTGTTTTCTATAAATTAAAGCCTTAATGCTCTTCAGCATCTTTTTTCCGTTTTGAAATTTGAAATAATTTCTGAGCATAATCCTGCTAACAGTCATGTTTGAAATTCCAAATCAATGTGGTAATTTGTGCGAAGACGTGCCAAATCTGTCTTGAGTACTTTGGATTAGTCTTTTGATTCGATTTGGGGTTAAAAGTTGAGATCGTCCACTTTTTGGTATGATAGTATACCTTTTTCACATTACCGTATAGTTCCGTAAATGGTCGTCCATAAAATATTTTGATGCCTCAAATTGTCAAAAATTTCAAGCTTCGGTATCTGTCCAACTGAATTATAGATATAATTACGTATTTCAAGTTGTATGACATCTTTCAATTTTTTTTTTGAATTTTATTAAATCAATTTTATAAAACCGCTGCCTTTGTTATGTTCAGTGGTAACCAGATTGGACCTTATTTAGTAATACAATTTTGAGCGTACAATTGTTCCCAAAACGTATGTTATATACGTTAGTTCTTCTATATACTTTTGGTAGTTTCCAATTGAACGCGTGTCTAATGCATTTCTTAGGTGATTTAGCTAACAAACGGCAAGATCACGAATATCTTGTCTCTACCTTCTTTTTTCTAATGTTTTCCCATAGTGTATTGTTGTGGCCTATTGAAGTGAAGTTGATATTATGACATTAAATGTATCCAGTTTATTGTCTGTGTAGTTCTATCATCAAGGAATATTAGGCGTACATGGTTTTAACTAGTTTGTCGTGAAACTTTTACCAGTTGACTTGGCCGTTGATCATTCTTGGGCCAAATACTATGCTTTTACCCTACCAGTAAAACTCGTCAAGACCGGCAAAGAAGGAGGGTCCGAGTCGAGTTGTGTAACAACCGATTGAATAATAAGGTATGGAATGTTTTATGTAAGCATGGGTATCAGGTAGATTATCCGCTTCGTCAGGAAAATAGGTATGTACATCTTACACATCTGGGCTATAGAGGAAAGTAATTTTTTGCATCTCCTAAGCATTGGCAATTGGTGCATTACGGAGTAATTTTACTATTCTACGAGTCTGTCACAATACAGTGTGGAAGTCTGTCTAACTGTAATTGAGTGAGCGAGACTAAGGCTTTTAAAACGGCTGGGCGAAAATTCATTTCCGTGTATAGTAACTAGGTACTATTGAGGCCAAAAAATTTCGAGCGGTTAGTTTGTCTTGCATATGTATAATTTATCAAGTGAACTAAAGTCACTTAATTGTCAGTTGTACAATTGGCATTTTGCCTTCAAAACTTAAAATGTCGAATCATGTTCTGGGCATGATCGAAAAAGGCTTTGCTATGGCAAAACTAGACGAGGGATTGTCACTGCAACGTCTGGCCGATGACGTTAGTTGCGCAAGAAGCATCGTTTTTAGTTTGAAGTGCTACCACAATAATCCCAAAATATGAAAAATGACAAGTAGTCAGACACACACTTAAGCCCCTGTGGATAACACCAAGTAACTAGATTAAGTATCGTATGTTCCACACATAGTGACTAAAGTAATTCACGGATTTTCATGAAATTTTACAAAGATGTTTTGTGAAGCTTCTAAACGATGGTACCAAACCTTGGTTTTAATGCTTCCCCCCATTCAATGTGTGGATGTCGAAATACCCCAAGAAAATGTAGAAAAAAACGACAATTTTTTTTCTCAAAAGTGGGTCTAACGATTTTGATCATTATCACATACATTTACTTCTTACTCATAAGTGATACCCCCATAGTCAGCATTTACCTAAAAATGTCAAGGAGGAATATGTCTGAAGGGGGAGGGGCAAATTTAATTTCACTGCTTAGCTAATGGGAAGTGGGGTAAGGGCTACTGATTGCATAAATACTACTATTAGCAATGCTACCGGTCTTTGGTTTTACTACGTTCCACCGTTCGGTGTGCGGAGTCCCAAATATCCTAAAAATGTCGAAAAACGACAACAATTTGATTTGCTCGACAATTATTCTAACAATTTTGATCATTTTCACAGAGGACATTTACTTTTTCCTCATAGTGATACCCCGATAGTTAGTAGTTACCAAAAAATGCCAGGAACGAATATATCTGGGGTGGGAAGCAAAGTACATTTCAGTGACTAGCTTATGCAAAGTTGCGCAAGGTCTATTGATTCCATAAATACTATTAGCGATTGCACCGGACTTCAGCTTTACTGCGTTTTTCTTAACTTGATCGCTAGAATAAATTTCGAATGTTTAATCGGCCGCAATAAGCTGGTGTGCCAAGCTGAAAATAATCTTAGTAAATAGCTCACGTCGTTTGGGAGGTTTGTACAGGCCACCAAAATTTCAAATCACTGTGCTAAAGCATATAAAAAATATCGCGACGTAAATTGATCTAGCGAGACACAGTGTATATTATACTCACTTGGAAAAATAAAATGTGTTTCTTATTTCTCTGTTTATTTTCTATATTGTATTATTTATATTATAGTTACCTATATTGTAATTATTTATAGTTAAGTACCTGCTTAAAGAAACCGTTCTGATGTCGAGCAATTAAGTGAACTAAATTGCAAGTTTTGCAAATGAATGACTGATTGTGAGGACGTTGAAAAGAAAATGTCAGTTGCCACACGAAGTTTAGAAAAGATGATATCTGTGAATAATTTATAGTTAATATATCGTCATATTAATTACATTTCTACCGCATCCTTAAACGTGGGATGAGTACAACACTAGCTAGCTCTAACTCTCGGCAGAATTATGGCATGAATAAGGACCAGGTAGCGGTTCTTAAGATTAGAAGAAAATGGTAAAAATTAATACAAAACGGGCGTCAGTCGTTATACACAACATAATCACAAATCTAGCTACCAAAACCAATTACTTCAAACTAAACCTCAAAAAGAAACAAGAAAGTTCACGAAGGGTCGTAGTATAAATACACAAAGAAAATATAAGTCAGCAACAGTAAATGGACTTTTAATATCACCAAAAATTTTACAATTACCAAGGTAATGTACTTCGCGCGACGTTCGTCGAAAAGAGGAGCGCGTGTGATAGTTATATCGGAGATGCAAGCCCGCATCGAGGAGCAAATTGCAAGGAACTCACAACTAAAAATGGGGCGTTACACATTTTTGAATTTGATTTAAACATTAAATTATGAAAAGAAGATATCTGAACAATTCAATCAAAACGACAAAAAAATATGCGATTTATTTGTACGGCTTTAAAGAACATCATAATAATGTTTTTTTTTGTTTAATCAAAATTATTTCTATAGCGAAACTATTATAAAATCGGATGAAAGCAAACGCAGTGAAACACTTGCTCTTTGGTTGTTAGGATGGTCAAAAAATTCTTATATTACAATTTTGTATAAACCTATTGAAATGGTAATAGAAAAAAATTTAAATGTTAAATTTAGAAGAAACCCTTAAAATATTTTGTTTTGACAACACAAGTCATTTGTAGACGGATTAACAAAATATTATGAAAAGTAATTTAAGAGAGCTTTATTAATACAGCAATTTGTATGTTAGGGATCTAAAACTATTGTGATATTGTTAGTAATAATTTAAAATATCACTTTTTTCCATCTGTACTATATTCATACGGATTTAAGACGTATTGGCAGGATTGAACAGCTCTACTCCATAAAAAGACATTTGGTCTGATTCAATGGCTCTAAAGATTTGATAGGTTTTATAACCTACCCGAATATACAGAAATTATTAGAGAATGTACTCTATTAAAAAGCAACTACAGAATACCAACAGACGAAAGCTGAGACAGTCACTATTTCTTGAAGAAACGGGATTTGCTATTTATGTAGGTTACGTGTATTACAATGGAACACGTTAATGGATTATCATGTTATCAGTATGTACAAAGAGCCTTGTAAATATCTTACGGGCATTGTAATCTCTAGAAAATAACCAATCAGTATCCAGGACTGCTCATTGACTGGCAAATCAAGCAGCAAGCAGGTAATAGCTGACCAAATTTTGAAAAAAAAACGGCCAATTTAAACGCCTTGCATGCTCACCTCTACTACACTGCTCTTCTCTGAATGTCATTTTTTGGCAGTGGTCTATTATGATATGTTTTTCGGACTTTTTCCACTGTCTAGGGTGTAAATCACACAACGTTTCGGGAGTTTTGTTCTACTCCCGTCTTCAGGTGAAGAGTAGAACAAAACTCCCGAAACGTTGTGTGATTTACACCCTAGACAGTGGAAAAAGTCCGAAAAACATATCTACTACACTGGTTTATACTATGTGTTTCAAAAGAAATTACATAAGGGTTGGCTATGGAGAGCAAAACTAATGCCAACAGCAAGCTCTAGAAACAGCAGAATATAAAATTTCCATGGCAGATTATAATAGAAACTTATGAAGACAACAATGATGACAGTTAATGAATTCTAAAGCTTGATGTTTACATTACTTTTAGTTTCCATGGCCAACCCTTATCTATTTTTTTTAACACATGGTATGTATGTACATAATATATAGCTCCTTATCTTGCCTACCGTCGGCAACCAGATGTAGGTACTACAAAGTGTTACCTATATCAAAAAGTTACTGGATTTAGTACCCGGTGTCTTAAAAAGAATTATATCTAGTAGGTTTTGAGTTTTGTTTATATGTACATTTTTATGGGAAATTCAAAGCATACTAAATGTAATTGATTTCAAAACACCCGGTAGATAATGCAGTAACTAACTCAAGAGAATCAGTTGATTTCGACTTACTTTACGAGGTGATGCAATAAATTAAAGGGCGCCAAGAGGTTCTATCTAGCACGTGCACCTCTAAACTCTTGAGAAGACAAACCATTAAGTGACTCGAACAAAGTCAAAAACAAATGAAACCCAAAGACTAACAAATACCATGTAATAATAGTCAGTAAAATATGTATCTTAATAGATGTAACTAAACTATATGTATCCACTGGCATTTAATAAAAAAAAAACAAAAAAATTAAGTGTTTAAAGACTAAAGCCAACACACGAATACATAAATATCAGGAATCATACTAAATTAGTAGATATCCACATCAATCTCATGGAAAAAGGCGTTTATGCATCAGTGGCAGCTCGTGGTAATTCGATGTTTTAATTCAAATATAACCATAACTTTTAATAATCAAATAGAAAACGTCATATACACACAACAAAGAGTATTCAAACACAACACAAAATGTACATAAAACCAAAACACGATTCAAGTGAATTTAATAACAGAAAACAAAACACATCCACAAACCCATTTGTTTTTCTTGTAAATATTTACAAAAATATGTGTAAAATTGCGAGTGTTAACTTTATTTTGAAGGTTAATATTTACTGCTGGTGTAGACCGTTAGAGTTTTTTTAAATTTTTGTGTTATTTTCCGATTTTTTTGTATAAAACTGCATGAAATAACCGATATCACCCAAGATAAATAAATACGCTTCAAGCGCAAACGATATTATGTCTAAACACGGCCCACAAAGATACAAGAACGTCTTTGATGCATTGGCATTCATTTTCAATGTCAAAGCTTGCATCAAATTTGCAATCGACTCGACGGTTGCTTTTACCCTCGGCAACATCGCTACCTTTCGCGTTGCTATATCCCCGATTCTGCAGCGACAGCGTTTTATACCGCAATTCCCATATAAGTTTGGAGCATATTTAGGAGCGCCTCAGCAGCTGCCAGCTGCTGGGTGTATATATAATACGAACGAGTGTGTTGACCTAACTCATGTTGGCATACTTGTTGGATATTGTTTTACATGTTTTAAGCGGTATCGAAGAGCAACATCCGGATAGAAGATAAAATATAATATTTTCAATTACGGAATAGTTACTTTTTTCTAATGACATAAACTATTCACGGTTGAGAGGCTTGAGTCCCTGAGCCCCTAAGGAGCAGCTGCCACTTTTATGCATGCCTCAAATTTGTTTGGTAAGCGGGTTTTATACCCGGCAAACGACTAAATTTAAATGTCTCAAGAAGTAACAACTCATCTGTGTTTCGAACAAGCGGGTTTACACATACATCTATTTTCTTATATTTACCTATTCTCAATTTATATTAATACTCTTCTGATCCTATTCTAAATTCCTTTTGATGAATATTATATAACATATTTTTAGGACATTTTCTAGTTATACGAATGTGCGAGTCATTTGCCCATTTTTCTAAATTACGACCCCGAGTGTAGATATAATTGTCATATTTTTCCGCTTCAATTTGAGTGTGCATCTAGTTTTATGCAAGCCGTCGCACAGCTGCGTTCTGGCCTTGGGGCGTCTTGCGATCACGTGTACTACTTATGGCTGTTGCGTGCTTGGCTTTCAACCCGTTTTCTAGAGTAAATTTAAAACGCACGTCTGTGAGAGCAAAACAGAGGAGTTGAATGGTTTTCGCTCGGTCACAGTCTGTCCTTCTGCGTTGTAGCCGCCCTTCCCTGTCTGCGGGGTGGTGTGATTAGGTTTTCTTAGTTAGTTAGGGGTTAGCATCTCGGCCGTGCCGTTACTGCGAGCGGGTTTTTGAGCGTGGCTTCTAGCCGCCCCGCGACTTCGGTCGCGGAGCGGCCTTTCGAGGTGTGCTTGCCGAGTCGTCGAAAGTGCAGATTTTGTGTGTTATAGATGCCTCTTTTTGCTGACCAACGCTCTCGCATTATCGTGCGCCGTGCAGACGAATTGCCACTTCTGGTGGGATCCAAACAGCGAGAACGTGCCCTAGGTCGCCGTCTTCATGGGAGCTTTTGTCGCCTCCGTTGTGCCGCATGTGTGTCCTGCGAAGGGACCCTTGGGACGCGTCATCTAACGCCTACAACTGTCCCCGGCCTTGCGTCATCCGGTGTTGGGTGCCGGAGCCCTGCCTGCCCATATTTCGCCAAGTGAAAAGTCGAAAGGTAGGTCCATTTGTTTTCCGGTTTCTCAGTGGGCCTACCTTTGCATTCTCGTTCATATTGATAGAATTGGGTAACGCTCAATCTTTTATACCTGTTTGCCGTCCTTTAGGCCGTTGCCCGTGTGTTATCTCGCGTTGAACCACCCCTTGCTTTACTAAGTCTAGTCAGCACTTCTTGTTACGGGCAGCGCAGCGGTTCTATGTGAGTTATTTTCCTGATTTCGAGTGATTTCACACGCGCTAGTCGTCTAGCTTTTTGGGGACCCACGTTGGGCGCCAAAATTAGCCTGTAACGGTATAAAACTGTTCTAAAGACATTTGAGGGCATGGGAGTGCCACCTAACTTATCATGTCCGAGAAACGTCACCATTTGCCTTGGAAATTCTTGAAAACAGACTAATAGCCACGGCTTAATGCGTTTATAGAGAAGGGCGTGGTCGTAGGAAGGGTATACCATAGGGGCAAACGTGACGACACATACAGGGTAATGCAAAATATTAGGGCGCCACAGGATTCGGACTTTGGGACCCACGTTTGACAAAACCCCGAAAGCCAAATGGAGTAGGATTTGTGTGCAGCCTTGTGACTCCCCGAAACTGGTAACCGGACCGCCCTGACTTACTTTTGACGCTCACAACTTTGTTCAGGCTCCGCTTTACAACGATCTTACACTGCAGACTGCTTAACCTGAAAATCGGCATGCAACATTCACAACGAAAATACAAGGTAGCATTTAACAAAACGGTCTATTGGTCTGACTCACACAGAAAATATTGTTCGGTACAGTCACTAGTACATGAAATGTTCCGGCTGGCATTACAAATTGAGGTTATAGCGTTGATGGGCACGCAAGCAATAATTTACTGTCATGCACATGTGATAAGGGCGTTACTGAATGCGCGATAAATCATTATTGTTTTACAAATTGATATTATAGCGTTAATGGGCCCGTGCGCAATAATTTACGGCCACGCACATATGATATGAGCGTTACTGAATGCGTGAGAAATCATTATTGTTTTACAAATTGGTGACGTTTTCCGGACATGATAAGTTAGGTGGCACTCTCGTACCCTCAAGTGTCTTTAGAACAGTTTTATACCATAACAATATCGTTATATCTGTGGCCAACTCTATAACTGTAAAGGGCTCGATCTGCAGCCTATTATCAGCTCGCTTTAAAAAACTTTCGCAGAATTCTAAATAAAGCGGGATATTGTTATTTAACTTTCGAATTATAATTTTTATTGAATGAAAATTATAGCCTTCTTGTTATATTGAACGGTAACTATCTACTTTTCTAGTTAAATTATCACTAAGGGGTTCATCAACAACTTGAGAATTTGTGAAAGTAAAGTAATAGGCCGATAGTTGTTCAATTTTGATTTGTGTGTTTGTTCGAACAACATTATCGCTGTTGTGTCTTTCCACTCTATTGAAAACATTTGTTAAATAAAGACACAGTTTGTTAATATATAACAAACTTACTCAACTATACTTTCAACATCGATAGAAAACGTGTAAACTAACGGAATTATGGATGATCAGCAGCTAGAACTAATATTATTGGAAGTATTATAATTTGTGTATTAATCTATAATCTATATTGAATAAACAATAATTTTCCTTCTATTATAGACAAATTATATAAGTAAATATAAAACTCAAAATAATATTACCTTTTGTATTTGTATTCTATTCTTTCGTTAACTCATATTGATCGACATTACAACATAGTCACTCTAATTAACTCGCTACTAGTCCAGACGAACAAAAATTAATTAACCCCCCATTTTTGCTGCGCAAGCTTTTAAGGGATGCCTGTAAGTGCAGAACATGGGCGTGTAATTGAGAGTATCGCCGCACGTCCCTGTGTTATAATCCGAAGAAAACGCGAAAGCCGGCGGTATTTAATGCCAGGAAAAATTTATGAAACACGTAAGGATTCCGCAGCCACCCTTTTATAGGGGCGCGTATACATTTTCTCATATTCATTTATCATAGCGAGATAGAAAATTGCGACAGAATTACGAGAGGACGAGGGGGACTCGGAAATGAGCGCAAATATCACACAAAAGCTGATGGGCCAAACGATATCCTACGGTCCTGCGACCGTATCCTGACCTATCTTTTAATACGTGCAAGGGTCGTCGGCTCCTCGCACGTACTCCATTTGCGCGACACGCACTCCGGCGACAGCGTCTACAACCATGAATTCCTATTTCCCCCAGGATTAGTTTGTATGCATAAAATAGGGTAGAAAACGTTTATTATGCTCATGTGGAGATAACTAAGCAAACGGATGCGGTGGGCAAATAATTTCGATGCGGCGAAGTGCCGCAGGATTCTGCAGAATCCGCTAAAACTTAACTAGAATTTGTTCTTCAATTTAGGCGGGAATCCTGCGAAAATTCGCCAGGTACGAAACTATCTGAAAACTCTTGTCACTCACCGTTTCAGCTGAGTTTATTCAAGCGCCGTCCGGATTTCCATGGCCAACCTGGAACAAGCATTAGAGTGGAATAGATCAGTTTAAAAACACATTAAGGGATTAACACAGCAATTTGATGTGGTCAGAAGGGTCCAAGTTAAACTTTGTTATCAGTATGAAACAAGTCCTTGTTTGCAAAGCTCCACATAAGCTCGTTACGGAGGTTTAGTGATGTTGAAAAATACTGCTGTTGACTGAGGACGAACGACGCTATTCGTCCGGTCCCCAACTATCACACGCCCTTAAAAAGGACACTAAATAAGCCCGCCCTTGGATTAGAATTGCGGATTGTTATGCCGTTAAATTATGGTCGCGACAAATACAAAACCCATTAGCAGAAGTAAAGCAAAACTTGTTGAATACTGGCGGAGCGGCAACAATGGCGCTTAGAAAAGTTGGAGAGCGAACGGAATTTGTAACGAGAATTGCATAAATTTAGGAGAAAATGCTGAAAATAAAAGCTTTTTATAGTGGAAATAAACCTGAACAAGTGTTAATTAATTTTTAGGCGTCGCCTTAAACATCAAAGTATAATTAAAAACCGAGCCTGCGGTGCCGTTTCATACATATTTAAGAGAGAGGGCAGTTGCACGAAAAAGTTGTTTTCTGAATTTAAAATACAACAAAGTTTCATAACGAAAGCGGCGCCCCTGACTGTGTTACAATTTGTTGACAACGCGTTGCCGTAAAGCACAGGATGCATATTCCACGCACCCCGCTGTGTTTTATGACACAAACTCTCTTTTGCCAGGTTTAGGGCCGACGGAGACATAAAAGCAACACTTTAAATTGGATCTTGTATGTTTGCTATTTTAAAAATACATGGGCAAATTGTGCTGTTTCTAGATTTCCTTTCTTAGTTCGGTTTGCTCGATACACAAAGCCCTTTATACAAAAGCTTTTGAGTTGCGAACAAATTGTTCTCTCAGTGAACCTATAGTTTACAGACTCCGCCACTAGGGACGGATTTAGATTAAAACCTTAATGGAAAACGAATCTAAAGACACAATGGAAATACTTTACTTTGTTATTGCCTGTATGATTAGTTTAGTTCTAGTAAAGTTAAAAAGTCAGAGGTTTGCTTTGATGTTGCAGATGAAAGCCAACATGTACGTTGATAAAGACCTAAACAGTTTTGTAAAATAACTTTGAAAGCACGATGATATTGAACAGCTCCATTAAATTCTTATTGTCGCGTTCTATATTTTTTGCTATAAGAAAAGTAGACTAATAGATAGGAGATCGCTTATTAAAACATTTTAGTCACTTTCAAAGGGAATTAATAATTCACTAAATTAGCTAGTCATGAAACAATTTGATTCGCAAGCAATAATATATAAAACTAGCTGTTACCCGCGACTTTGTACGCGCGAGGTTCGTTATTTGTGTATAAATAATGTCTAATTATTTCCTGTCATCTTATCCCATACCATCCCATCCCCGTCCCCATCCCTTTCCCCGTCCACGCCCCCGACCCTTTTCCCGTCCCGTCCCGATCTCTCTACTCCCCTCCCATTCCATCCCTTCCCGTCCAGTCCCGTCCCGTCTCGTTCCGTTCTGTCCCGTCCCGTCCCGTCCAGTACCGTTCCATCCCCCCCCGTTCCCCCACCCCTCCCTCCACCCCTTCCAGCCCATCCCATCCCTTCCCGTCCCGTCCCTTCCCGTCCCGTCCCGTCATCTCCTATGTTCATCTTCACAGGACAAATTTCCAAAAACTTTCAATGACTTAGTTCAAAATTTGATCTTACAAAATTCCAACCTCTTTTTTACCCCTTTAGGGGTTGAATTTTCAAAAATCCTTTCTTAGCGGATGCCTACTCCCTATTAGAAATCTGCCTGCCAAATTTCAAATGCCATTTTCACAATCAACGTCTCAAATCACCCATATCGATTTTTAAGCTTATTTACCTTATTTCACCCCCTAAGGGGTTGATTTTCGGAAAATCACGAAATACATGTTTGCTTATTTGTTTTTAGGAATACTCCTACGAAGTTTCAAGTCGAAATGTCTATTTAATATCATTTTTCCATACAAAATTGGAACCTCCATTTTACCTCGTTAGGGGTTGAATTTCGAAATATGCTTCCTTATTAGTTGTATACATCATAAAGGGAACCTCTGTACAAAATGTCAGCTTCTAAGTCCAAGGGTTTGGGCTGGGCGTTGATGAGTCAGTGAGTGAGTGAATGAGTGAGTGAGTGAGTCAGGACTTTTAGAAATATATAAGATAATAGAAAATACAAATGTAATCTGAATTCTTTCATTTAAAGGCTAGAAGGTTGTTTAGCAGTTGTAAATAAAACGACCTCACTTACATATACCTAAATGAGTGGCTGCAAAGTCAATAATTATGAAATGATTGCATTTAATTGGCTAATTCAAATAGATTCCCATTTTCCCTGTTCAAATATAGTCGCAGAAAAGAAGCTTCTAATGGTGCTACCGTAAATGTCCATAATATAGCACTAACACCAACACTGAATTACTTACATGATGAGTTGAATAATAGCATATTACTATACAAGTTAAGAAAAGTGATGTTTTTCAAACGTGATGAGTATACTATTTTATCGCATTTCATAAGCAATGTAAAATATTAAATTTTTACATACAAGTGACACTAACCGAGATGAGCATAACTCATTCCTATGTACTAAAGCACAATAAGCAGCTCCAGTTGATGTTATGCGTTTGGCAATACTGAAGTGTCTTGTTGGTGACACTGTAAGTCTATATCAAATTCGAGGTTAGCAGGTTAAGTTTTGCGTCAATCTGTGTCAAAACTGACGCAAAACCTAACCTACTAACCTCGAATTTGACATAGACTTACAGTGTCACCAACAACACGATTCAGTATTGCCAAACGTAAAACGAATCGCCGTTGCTAGGCAGAAAAATGTTGCTAATGATGAAAAGTACTACATTTATTAGTACATTTCCAAATTAAATGCGACAAAAATATATCTAAAACTAATAATGAAAAATAAAAGTTTTAATTTGCGTTTCATCCTCCTCTTCGGCCCTATATTTATAATAAAACATACTTTATAAAATGTTTTTAAGTAACAAACGATTTCCGGGATTGGACCGGGTCATGATTGAGGTCGAAGAACTCAACGTTTTGCCCACTTTCGTAAGGGGCTTCATCAAGAGGAAAAAGCAAAAGGGCACTCAACGTGTTAACCACGCCAGAGGCAAAACCCTTTGCAAGGGAAGGGACAGACGAGCACGGTAACTCAACGTGTGAACCGCTCAGGCAGTGTTAGTATAAACGCCAATTACGCAAATGCTAATAATTAATACGACTTCATCATTAAACAGGCAGCGATTCCCATCTTGCCAGACTAACCATTACCTAGAAAGGGCCAAGACCATAACCTTCAAAGATGCTATGACTTTGGTTGCGCAATCAGAAAAATGAAGGAAGGCCTGAACACCCAGGTAGACGAGTCGGAGGGTCATAAATCCATTTGCTGACGCAAAACACTAAGAGACACAATGGCAGTTAGCATATTTAATAACAGGGCATTCCAACCCAGCGAGTTGGGAATCCATAATTCCTCCGCTGGTTCAGTAGGGCAGAAGTAAATATAAACACGATCGGGGGCAGTCTTTACGTGGTAGTTGACAGACTTAACTCCCGAAATTCTACTGTTAGCACGCTGGTTATTAATTGGGCAATATAATTATTTTGTGCATCGATTTGTGTATGTAGAAATGAAATAAAATTGTATTAAATTGTTTTTATTATCCACAACGTATTTACTATTTCTATTTATACGAATACAAATTAACATCACTTTCACATAATTAAACCATTCTAATATGTTTGGTGTTAAAGCACTTATGTCTAAATTTCCATTATAACAGTATAATAGACATTCAGTTAGGCTATTTTCAACTTGACGATATTTCCCATTTCAGCAAAAGACTTTCGCACCTTTCATGTTGGGTACAAATTATACTCAGATTTAGCTTCGTTCAGATATGACGCGGCAAATCGTCCATGCGTCCATGCCATATTGTATGTTGCATGTTCATCAAAAGTTATCGAAAAGAAGAAAGCGGGGTTAGCGTCTTCGTTGTTTAAATACATCTTTGTAGCTTCCATTTCTGTAGGGTTAGGGCACAATATTCACTTTATGAAGCAATAGGAAAGACTAGTTAGGACTTTAGAAAGTTTTTTTTTCAAATGAGTTGTGCTGAATGGTTAAAGCAATACTATCGAAGTATATACTCTGGGATTGTGTCTATGGTAATCCAAGCATATATAAATTAAAAAGAAAAGGTGTCAGTAGCGATCCTTAAAGAAGCCCCTTGTTGAACTGTCCCATTTTGTTTCATTGGCCATTTAAGTATATTTGAAATACCCTCCCTCGAGAATGGTATCGGATTAATTAGTTTAACTAATAGTCCTTTCTTCATACCGTACCATAGTTCTGGTATGACCAACAAAGGTAGCTTCTTCTAGAAACCATTTTCAGTGTGAGTGGTCAGAGTTATACCTTGTCTGTGCAGCTTTGTTCTGGACCAAAGTGCGTTTGTTCTTTCAATTCTGCTGCCTTAAATAATTTTACGGAGGACCAATTAAACCAGCCTTCAGACTTTTAACCATGAGGGTCGCCGTCCTCCCACACTTCTCTTTTCTGCTACTTTTTCCTGCATAATCAATACTTGTCTTTTAACCGTGTTAATCAGTTTTTGTTTTTTATTCATCTGACTCAGCACATATTCACTTGTTTTCCTTTCCATCAACGATATTATGAACTTACGCTGAGAGGTGCATAGTTCAAAAGCTTGTATTTTATCTATGTATCGTTGTTCTCAAAGAACATGCTTTCATCTCATATAAGAGGATTGAAAAGACATACCATCTTATAAATCATGATATTTAAATCTCTATCACTTAACAGGTTTTAAATTTTTATAAAAACCGTTTTCGCGTTGGGATTTCTTGAGTTTGGTCACTGTTATCGTTAATTATTGCCCCAAATATTTTTGCTGGTTAACTCTTTAAATACAAATGTTGTTTATTGTCATATTTGCTGCAGGATTAGGTATTATGGAGATTACCATTAACTTAGTTTTCTTACGATTTATTTTTACTAACTGTAGTCAAGCGCTTCATCATCCTTTGCAGATCGAAAATATTATTCGTTGATATTACACTATCATGGAAATATCTGACATTATTTACCGGTTACTATTCCTGCTGCGTTACTTTCCAAAGCCTCTTGGAATATACCTTCGGAGTATAAATTAAATAATAACAATTCTGATTACAGCTTTTGGCTTCCAATATAGATTTTAAGTAGTTCTATTAGACGTTGATGTTGGACTTGGTCGAAGGCTTTTTCATACTCAACCTGGCATATGAACACATAATATATATTTATATCTAAACATCTTTGTACTATAGTATTTATTCCTAATAGTGCATCTAGACCATTTACGACTCCAGATTGCCGTTGCTAATTTTTCTCTCTCTTTTTTTATACGCATATGTATTATCTGTAAGAAGATGTTAAGTTTATAACTATGGGGACTATAGTTCTGCATTCGGTGCATTTCTTCGTCTTTATTTCTTTAGCAATACTACAAACGTATAGTTCATTCAAATTCAAGATAGAGCAAAATATGCAACCCAAGTTACAAATATCAACAGTCAGTTGATTACTAATTTGATTTTATTAAAATGTAGATCATGGGATGGATACTGCACGTAGTATAATATACTTAGAGGTTATAGTTTTTGTCAAATTTGTCAAAATGTGATCTGATAATATATTTACCCACTAAAAAATGTTGCAAATGGCCTCCTTAAGCAAAGATTCATATTAAAAACATGACACATTGATTTTGACATTGATAAAGACAGCAACAAGGTCATGTCTCTCTGTTCTAAATTTTAATAAAATTATATTAGTAATCAACTTACTGCTGATATTTGTAACTTGGGTTGCAGATTTTGCTCTATCTTGAATCTGAATGAACTGTAGATTTCAGCCAATCCTGAGGTATATTATCAAACGTATATACCTGAAATTTTACTTGCATACCTCTAGCCTTCAGTTACCACTCGAACTTGTCCTTTACAAGTAATCCGTGTTAACACCTTTATGAAAATTAGAGGAGATTGTATTATTCTGATACATGGTACCCCTGGCTTTTTGCTACCATCTTTTTCATAACTGCTTGTTTTATGCATAATGGATAATACCATGACCCTTTTGTGTTTCATTCAGAAAATTCAAAAACCTTCTTTAGAAATAGTCTCTATTTTTTTCACTGTTCCTACACATATTAGCCCAACGACTTTGCTAGAGGCATGTCTGGAAAATACTTATTAAATGTCATATTTGTCATATATTCTCGAAAAGGTACTAGTTGCTCATCTGTAGTAATATTTTCACCACTTAGGTAGTGTTTGAAATTATTATTTATTTTAAATATAAAACTGTAAACAGTTGAAATTCATTAATGGGATCATCAAGTAACAAAAAATAATATATAACACTTGTTTTAGGCGACTTTAAAGCCAAATAGGCAAAGTATCACTTGATAACTGAACTTGGACTCTATACGTAGACGTTTCTCAAACATAGGGAAGATCGAATAATTAGAAATCAAATTAACTATATCTTAATTAATAAAGGATATACAAATTCAGTTCTTTCTGCCAAGCCATATCCCCGAGCAGACGTAGGGTCAAACCACAATCCGATAGCAGCAGTAGCGAGAATAACATTAAAAATATTAAAAAGAATCAAAATATGCCGAAAATTATTGAAAAAAGATGAGATAAGTACAGAAGTAATAAATGCTATTCAATAAAATTTATGTGAAATAACACAAATACAAGAAGAAAATGCTGATATCAATATAAAGTGGTAAAATATCAAAACATCTGTAATTCAAGCAGCAGATGATTAATTAAAAGCAAGGCGATAAAAAAAGACATGACTAGATTTTCTATCTTTTTTTCCAAGGCCTACCCTAAAGGAGTTTTTTTTTGGAACACACTATAGTAGTTAATAGTATTTGTGGGGAGATTCATGTCAAGACAGTGGGCCTTCATAAGCGATTCATGCGATTTTCTTCAAAAGCTTGCTGTCGCATCTAGATAGTACACAAAACTTATATATGAAGTTTCAACGCCATACCTGTTTCCGATTTGGGATATTCTGTTCACAGACAGACACACAGACACATAGACAGACAGACAGACACACAGACAGACACACACACAGACCAATAAAAAAATGTTTTTTGGGATCAGGGGACTCTAAAACGTGAAGATCTGTTGAAAACTCAATTTCGAATTTTTGAGGTGAATCCAATACTTCCTTTATTGTAAAAGGAAGTAAAAAGGTAGCCATAGTCGCTTCCACAGTAACTGTGAGAAATAAACTCATCTTCCATATATTATAACATCATTATACCATTATAGGCGAGTTTCGGTTCTACCTATACCACCTGGGAAACCTCGGACTACCCGATAACAAATTCCTGCACTTCGCTTATATAGTTATATTTCCAACCGAAAATGTTGAGAGATAACGCTTATAAATTGTCATATAAATCTTTGGCTAAAGGATTATTTACATTTGTACTACTAGTAGCGGCTATATTTTTTCACCAACCTAGTGTGTTAACAATTCTGGATTTAAAGTTAATGGTTTTCTAATGAAAATTAAAAGAGTTGTAAACGCTAAATACGATATCGATTTGAAATAAAAATTCACATAAAAATTGTTAATTACAGTTAGGGATATATTCTAAAATGCACGATTTGGGAAATTGTAGCCTTTGTACTATAAAGGCTACAGTAAAATTGTCGTTTTACCGCGGCTATTCCTCTTGTCCAGTGGTTTAGGGTAATTAGAAAAGTGTAAAACCAAAAAGTAGTGCTCCGACCCCCTGCCAAACAGCCGCCATCTTGAAAAAAATTAAATTTGTTGTTTCTCGCGAACCATTGGTCACACAGAAAAAGTTATTGAACAAAAAATGTTGCAAATAAAATTCTACACATTTTTGGCCCTTGCCGCGATATCAAGAAGTTGGTATTGCCGACGGTAGAGGGCGACAAATTTACCAAAAATTGTTTTTCCGCAACCGTCACTACTTTTAATACCACAATCTATCATTGGAGTTGACGTTACTCTTACTGACACAAAAAGTGTGTGTTGCTATCTAACACTTTTCGTTCGTAGTATTAAATAGTTATTTGTACCTACAACTAGTTTTGAAATACCATACTTCTAAAACGTGTTGTACACGTAGTTTTTTTTTGCATAGTGATGTCTTGTATCTCGAAATTTAGTCGAAAAGAATTTCGGAATTTACAACTGTCAAATTAATAATTCACAATTTCAATAAAATAATTAAAAAAGTGTAATTTTTTAACGATTTTCTTTCCGATTGTTCGTTTAAAAAACACGACTTTCGTGATTATGCAAAGAAGTACTTTTACTTCCTAGGAACTAAAAGTAACTTCCATTTGGTCGGCTGTGTAAATGAGAAACATCAAAAGTAATCAATAATTTCAAATGCTCTAAACGTTCTGTTCATATAAAATGCCCGATTACTTTTTGTTTGCAAAGAAGAAGTCGGCGAAGACCAAACACCCGTGACTGCGAAAGGTAGAAATTCTTTTATCAAGGCCAGTGTGATAAGAGAAGATTCTGAGAACGAAAAGTATCTAAAAGATCTGAATTCTGTTGTTCGACTCCACAAACCGTGCCAAAGGAAATATGCCGACGAAAGACTCGCCAAAAGTGCTGTACGTAGGAAATTGAAAGATCATGAAAGGTAAATTATTTCAAACGTTTTATTTTCAATATTTCATCTTCAGTTTTAATTTGGAAATTTAATTTGTAATGTTTTACTTTCGAAGTACCATTTTCAATGTTTCATTTTCAAAGTTGTATATTGAAAGTTTAATTTTCAAAGCTGCATATTCACAATTCAATTTACCATCAATTTCTTTTAAATTAAACAATTTCTCTTTCAAAACGTCATGTATTTTCAAAAGTTTTGAATTATTATTTTAACACATACATTATGCGAAAAGTCATTTCATACAAATATTACACCGTATGTTTAAAAATCAAGAAAATATTCACAAAAAATGATAACATAATTTTAAGAACAATATCTATCCAAAACGCGACAGCGAATTGTTTCCGTTTCTGATAGAAAACTTTCAATAAACATAGCTCCGAATCAAGATGAAGAAACAGCTAAAAAAAAGAAAACGTGTCTGAGTAAACTACAATATATCTTAGGGTTTATGTAAAAATAAATTACTTTCAATATAAGAGCCCAGAATTACATCATCTGGCCCAGTTAAGATTTTTCACGTATCTTTATTTTGTACCCACAAAAGAAAATCTTTTTGGTCAATATTCTTACATCATATTTGTAGGAGTTTTTAGCAATATTATAACAGCTTTATCAATAACAATTTACAAAAAATAGTCGGAAAACACTAACTTTAAAATAAATTGCTGATTCATTTCATTTGGCCCATATGATCAAAATATCATTTCGTTCACCTTAGCATGTTTTGGTTGAAATGAAACAAGCTGTTTGTTGTTTAATAACATATAGACAGTCGGGGGTCTGTATTCTTATTGCAAAAATGGTACGGGGTAAAGCTATTGCCAATTTGTTGAATTTTGGTCATTCCTTTGGCAAAATTTACAAACAATTGCAATTATCGTATTATAGTGTATGAAATATTGCGAAACTATAAAACAACCGAATTCATAACAGAAAATGAAAATTTGGGACGAACTCCAAATATTACACCAGCAAATTTAAGAGCTTTACTGATCTGGGCCAAATGATATGATTCTGGTCTCGTATATTCCTTTCCTATAAGTAATTTTCATTTTTTTTACCTATACCAATTTCTCGGTATCGCGGCAATGACCAAAAATGTGTAAAATTTCTGTAGGTTCTGAAAACCTATTCACATAGAAACTACTTGAGTGACGTCACGATTTTATCTCGCAAAAGAGAAATGGTTACTTTGCTGCACCGGAATATACCTTTCCCACGCCGCGCGGACTTTGAAGGGCTGTCACTCGGACACTGTTTAAATCAATGACATTATTAAAAGAGATTCGTGCACATTTTTTCAAGCACTACAGAGCTAGAATGTCAGAAACCGATTTTTGGTAACTTTATCGCTCTCTACCGTTCGCAATACCAACTATTTGGTATCGCGGGAAGAACCAAAAATGTGTAGAATTTTATTTGCAACATTTTTTGTTCAATAACTTTTTCTGTGCGACCAATGCATAGCGAGAAAAAAAAATTGTTTTCAAGATGGCGGCTGTTTGGCAGGGGATGGGCGCACTACTTTTTGGTTTTTCACTTGTCCAATGACCCTAAACCACTGGGCAAGCGGAATAGCCGAGGCCAATTTTTTTAAGGTGACGGGGTTTTTTCCGACAGTTTTACTGTACTATTATTATCATCACAGGAAGTATTTCGCGTTATTTTCGGCATTTTTAATCAGGAGCGTCCCTGGTTTACCGGTCGCCAGAGTTGCGAGTTAGGTGGTTAGTAGAAAGTAATATTTCTAACTTTTCAACAACCAAAATCAACTTTACTTGAATTCCTTATCGCAAATTCTTGTACAGTATCATTGATATCTGTCAGTGTCGTTTTCAATATACATATAATATAGTTAGAGTTGGCAGTTTCTCTTTTGTCATACTTGATCTTAAATATATTTTGTATAATGTTTAACTTGAAAATGATTCTTTACCCTCAGCAACAGTGACGGGTAATGTTAACTAAATGAGTAAACCAATCGATAAATTTGGGAATGTGGTAATTAAACTATTTTTAAACAAAAAATGTAAATTAAAAGACTATAAAGAGGGCGTTGAATGTTTAAATTTGAGATATTTCAGGGACTCACTGGCAGGGAAGTGTTTACTTTACGATTTCGACGGGGAACTTTATTTGTTACTATGATAGATAGGTATAATTCTAATTTCAGTTCAGGTAAAACAACACAATATGAAACTAATAGCGTGTAAATCGACAAATAAAATAAATGTTAACTAATAATTGACACAAAAGAAATGCTATGACTAAATCTAAATTACCGCTTAATTAAATCAATTGCCTTTTTTGAATTATGATCAAATTATTTGTTTAACCACTCCGACAAAATATTTCTGTTAACATGGATACTTCTGGCTTACAAATAAATGATTTTAAATGGACAATATTTACTATTAATTAACAAACAAAATCTACCAGACCTTTGTTACGCAATTATAGTCGTTTTGACTTCGACTTTTATGTTTTTGTTCTATTCTGTACAGAATGCAATACATTTTTTGCACTTACATAAAGATAAAAGAAAATTCAACCAACTAAACAATAAGCTACAAAACAAAGCCAAACTCGCAACGCAACATTCCAAGAGTACATACAAGCTTTATCTACTCATGACCACTTGATATGGAAGGCAGGGCCTTAACTAGAGAAGCTCTTATTGTAGACAAGCCAACATTTTTGCGCCCTTGAGTACACTAACGATATATGTGACATAAATACTGTATGCTTTCTACATTTATTATCTACGGATATATGATGCAATGTATCCAAAACAGACAGCTAGGTATTCAAAAATAAATCCAACATTTTTAATTCAAATGTTTTCAAAAGAAACAACTAAATGTTAAAATAACAAAATAAAATAAGAGCAGAAATGTATAAAACACAATTTTAATAAAATAATACATATTATTATGTAGTCAGCAGGACTTTTTATAAATCCCTATATATAAACGTGTGGTGTACCTGCGTCTTTATGTCATCTTTGCATCGGCACCGATCGAGCGCATTTCGCCTTTGCGTCATTTATAACACAACGATAAGCATACCCATTTATCAGTGAACGCCAGTTCAAATCCCACTGGCCACGTCATTCTCATTAATACTGTTTCAGTATTATTAGCAGGATTACGGTATTTTTTACCTATTTTGTAGATAATTTTGAAGACTTAACCATAATTTGATCTAGCAAAAGTTGTTTTTTTGCAGCGCGCTTTTTGTATTAAAGACGTTGAAAATATTTTCTTTTGTAATTCTTTTATGTACAATTCAATTTAAAAAATGCATAAAAGAATTTTATTGAGAATAAGGCCACTTATGTGGTACGGTCAAAAGCTAGTAAAGACATGTCAATATGTTAAAATAATACAATACGAACAAATAATTGCATTATGCTTAGTAAACATAGAATAAGGTTGTATACTCGCAGCCATACTGTCTTGTAGTAATCAACATATTTAAAACGGGAAGCTTTTTTATTGGCATCTAGTATAAGCCTTGCATCAAGCCGATTTCCATAATTCTTTTTTTTTTAATAAAAATCTGCACCGTGTAGGGCCGCAGAAGTGTCTTAAATTCTAGCGGGCAAGTGATTGTAGCGAAAAATGATATAGTAGTAGAACAAGTAAGCTCTCGTTAGCGATCTGTGGTGTTCTGCTGATTGTTTCAATGGGCCACTGCGCCAGCGATGAGCCCAAAGCAGTGAATGTGTGTGTAATTGTGCAACCAGTGGACCCACTCTAACAGTTTTAAAAAATTTAAGTTTGTTTTTTATCACTTGGGTATTACATTCAGTTTTAAAAATAAAAAAAAATGTTATAATTAGAATAACGAAAAGCTAGTACTTTTAATATTTTGACTGATAAGGTGAGAGTTATAAAACAAACGCATGTTATATTATGAATAGACAATGGTCTCCTGTGTAAAACTGCAAGCTTGCAACCTTGAACAATAATAGCTTCTTTATAATGAATTGCAAGTCTGCAACCTTGAACGCACGTGGCTTCCTGTCTCACGCTCCCTTTTAGAGATAACGCTTATCTTAGCTGATTAGGCATAGTATATATACTAGTAGTTTGCACTTCTAAGTTAAGCTCCAGTCAGTCGATAAGTTCCATTGTGTTCGTATCATAGCTAGATGTAAGAAATTGTCCGGCGGCTAGCTGTGTGCTTCCAATGTTATATTTCATTGTAAAATAAAAATAAACGTTTTTTAAAAAGTCGTTTCGGCGGCCTTTTAATAAAACTGGCGCAGTCGTTCGGATTTGTGGAGGAAAACCTGGAAAACTACAAACATCGAGTCGACCAGCAACTTTCCTTGAGGTTCAGCTCTTTGCCACAAATCGAAACCTACCACCCAGCGGATCTTCGGACATCTCCAACAGGGACAAACATCGCCCGATCGTGAGAAGCGCCCGTCGACCCAGCTCCTGCTCCTCCGTGGTTATTGGAACCATCTGGTCATTGGGACCACTCTTGATCATTGTGATCAGTCTCTGGTATTGGCAACGTCAACAACGACGACCCCAGGACAACTTTTGGATAACGCTCTAGCGCAAAGCTGGACTATCCAAGTCGGACTTCAGGACCTCTGTGCAGGCCAGCCGACATCAATAGGATCGACGCATCCTTTTTGAAGACAACAGGACGTAGCTTGATCGCACGCCGTTCGTCAATTTTAACGCACAATGTAAGTGCATATTTTTATAATAATTTTCAAGCTTTAGAGAAAAAGCAAAGGTATATTTTTATAATAATTTTCAAGCTTTAGAGAAAAAGCAAAGGTATATTTTTAAAAATAATAATTTTCAAGCTTTAGAGAAAAAGCAAAGGTATATTTTAAAGGCAACAAAGTAACGACTATTAAAGCGTTCGCCTAAGTAATAATTTACAAGTTTTAAAGAAAAAGCAAAATAATTAATTTTAAAGGCAACAAAGTAACGTAATATAATTTTCAAAAGTAATAATTATTAAAGCGTTCGCCTAAACAACAAGGTAAAAATTTCAAAGGCAACAAAGTAACGTAATATAATTTTCAAAAGTGATAATTATTAAAGCGTTCGCCTAAAACAACAAAGTTAACTAATATAAAGTTTTAAAAATTATACTAACATAGTTTTAAATATTTATTTATAAATTCAGGCAGAACGTAGTAAGCCAGACCAATTGCTGCACATAATAGGTGTGCTTAATTTGCATTTGTGCTTGCGTTCTTGCGCGTAAGATACCTACCCCTGTTAAACATCCCCTAGTCAATAAATTGTTTACTAACATAAAACAAAATTAAAAATCAAGTGAAATAAATAAAGTAAAATTAATTTTTGTCAACAAAATTTTTATGTTAAAGGAAATCTTGAATCATTAGGTAAAACACTTATAATTATATTTTGAAACAATTGTAAAAATTTTATGTCACGAGATAGATCACGCTCACCAAGGAATTCAATCCCTAGAATTTTATTTTTAAATAATTGTAACAACATTAGCAACCCAAATATGGTTGATCAAAACGCATCATTGTTTCCCCCACATTTTAATGTAGCTTTATTAAATGAAATTCCCACATATGATGGTAATCAAGCCACTCTTTCGGAATTTATCAGATCCGCAGAAATCATTGCAACTAAATTTTGTACAGAAAATTTAAACGATTATATCAACCAAGTAATTTTAAATTCGATAAGGAATAAATTAAAAGGTCAAGCGTTAGAAGTAATCACAGGTTACGAGTATGATACTTGGAAAGACTTAAAAAATGTCTTAATTGAAAATTTTGGCGACCAAAGGTCAGAATTGAATCTCTTAATTGATTTAACTAAATTAAAACAGAATAAAGACTCTCCCATAGAATTTTTCAATAAAGTTAGAACTCATTTAGCTATTTATAATTCTAAAGTTTCTCTGAGTCAAGAATCAAAAGACATTATCACTTATAAATTAAAGGCTAACAAAGATTTAGCACTTCGCACTTTTACAAGTGGACTAAATGAAAATTTAGGAAGCTTCGTAAGAAGTAGAAATCCAACTTCACTAGAACAAGCCTTAAGCATAGTAAAAGAAGAAATCGATATCAGATATTCACAAAATCAAAATAATTTTCAAAGTCAGAAATTAAATAAATCAAATTTAACTTCCGATATTCAAACACGAAATTCATATGAACCTAAATTTAATAACCCAAATTTTATGCAAAGACCATTCCAACATAATCGAAGTAATTTTAACCAAAATCCTAGAAGTAATTTTAACCAAAATCCTAAAAGTAATTTTAATCAAAATCCCAACTATTTTAAAAGTCCAACGAATTTTAACAATCCTAATAATTCTAGAATAACTCAAAATTCAAGCTTTAATGCATTTGCACCTAAACCAAATTTTTCACCAACAAATAAACCAGAACCTATGGACTTTAGCACTATAAAAAGACTAGCTACTCAACAATCAAATTTCCCTAATAAATATCGAGCAAGTTCTCAAAACGTTAATAGAAATTTTAATCAACTATTTTATCACAATAATGTTCAACAAGAAAATTCCCCTGTTGATCATGAAAATCTAACAGAAAATTTATTCGAAAACTCCCCTGAAGAAAATAAAAACTTCACTGAAAATTTATTCAAAAATTCTCAAGAAAATCCAGAATACAACCAATCAAACCTATATTTTCAAAATGAACCCCAAGACTTGGACATTACATCAGATTATTATGAATTTCCAGATCCAAACGATACAGTAAATTTTCATTAAGAGCCTCGGAAAAGCATATTTTAACTTTTAATATAAATTCAAAATCAGATCTTCCTTATATTATAATTCCCGCCACTGGCGATAAACTTTTAATTGATACAGGTAGCTCACAAACAATAATTTCTCCAGAATTTGTACAACAACATTTTCCAAATTATATTTATGAAACAGAATTCGAGATAATTACATCTCATGGAATTTCTCAACATAACTTAATTGCAGATTTACCAATCCCCAGTCTTTTTTATGAAAACGGAACACATACATGTTATTTATATAATTTTAACCCAGACTATATAGGACTTATTGGATCCGACTTATTTTCAAAATTATCCGCACGAATAGATTATAAATGGATGCATATTCAGACAGAAAGAGCTACGATACCATTTTATTATAACCCGTAAAATTTATCAGCATAAAAAAAATGAAACTAAAATAACTCCAAAATTAAAATTTAATGAAAAAGGCATGACTAAGCCTTCAGCAATTGAAATCATACAATAATCAATTTAAAACAAGCGTAATTAATACTTTAAATGAAATACAAGAAATTAATATTTATAATCCTTAATCTTATAAAAAAAATAAAAATTATGAGCTCAACAAAAATCATTCTATCAGACTTAACAACTTTAATATAAAAACTTCAAACATTAAAAGTATTTTAGATAATTAATTTAAATAACAATTTTTTAACAACTTTAATATAAAAACTCCAAACATTAAAAGTATTTTAGATAATTATTTTAAATAACAATTTAAAAAAAAAACAATTTAAGACTAAAACCAATGCACATATAATTTCAAAACTGACGAAAAGTCAACTCATAAGGTTTAGTAATTCAAACATAAATTTGTAAAATATTTAGATTATATAGCTACCTACTACTTTAGAAGGAATAAAATCAGATTCATTTAAAAATTCAACAATCAAAATTTCCCAGCACCTAAAAATCGAAATAAAACCATTTTTAACCAAATAGTCTATTATAGAAAATTTATCAAAGGCTTTTCCAAAATAACTAAATTTTTAACCGTGTGTTTAAAGAAAAAAATAAGATTGTTCACACCCTTGAATTTTTGAAAAACTTTAAGTATTACAAATAAATTCTAATAAATAAATCAGTAACTTCAAATATCAAAAGTATTTAAGAAAATAACAGCTTAAGAAAAAACTTAAGACTAAAATCATTTAAATCAGAAAAAACTCAAATAAAAATTATACTTAACAAACAAACAAGACCTAAGCTCGTATTAATCTAGTATTTACAATTTTAATAATCACAATGTTTCTCGCGTTAAAACTAAATGTTCACAGCAACATACCTTTATAATTGATATTGCTAAAGGAAAACAAAGAAAAACCTTTACAATTTAAAATTAAATTCAAATTCAGAAAAATCAAACATTTCAATTAAATGAAAAAGTATTTGTTAAAACAAATCTCAGAAGTAAAGATTAAATTTAAAATTAAAACCAATTCGGAAAAATCAAACATTCCAATTAAATGAAAAAGTATTTGTTAAAACAAATTTCAGAAGTAAAGATGAAATTCAAAATTAAAACCAATTCGGAAAAATCAAACATTCCAATTAAATAAAAAAAATATTTGTTAAAACAAATTTCAGAAGTAAAATTGAAATTCAAAATTAAATCTAAATTTTAAAAAAAAATATGGAAATATAAAACAGCCTGACTAAAAGGAACTATTGCTCTCTCTTTTTCAGGATTACTATCCTCTTCATCGCCTGTAGCGATATTATTATAAAAATTTAAAAAATAATCCTGGACTATATCCCTTAAACTTAGGAAACGTAGTGCTTAAACAAAGCGAATGGACGCTTATTAGAAATATAGACTATACCCCTATATTTGTTAATTATGACACACTTAGAACTAATTTAACGAAAGTAATACCTTTACTCGAAAATAAAAGTTATGTTATTGAATATAGAAATTTGAGAAAATTGACATTATTATCAACCGTAATAATTATAGTATATTACACAACGAGAGCTGTAGGAAGCATATTACACGCGAGTTGGAAAAGTTACGCACAAGCCGCGTAGCGGCGCGTGTGTAATTCCACGAGCGTGTAATTGCTCTATAGCTCGAGTTGCGTACTATACTTTTTCTACGATCACACTCATTTCGTTAAACGAAAAAGAAATATTTTATTAACTGTCAAATCATCTGTCACACCATCTTAAAAATTAGGAGGCTGCAGTCACATCCCTACACCGCTTCGTACAAACAACAGAAGCTAACTGTAACGTAATAAAAAAAATTACGTGTTAGTCATTACGTAACACTGTTTGTAACAACGAATTTACTAATCAAGTAAACAGTGCTTAATAAGCAATTTACTAATAAAGGAGTAGAAAAACTTATAATATTAAACAATACGTAGAAAAAGCTGATAAACTTCTGAATCAATTATTTCACAATTTTAAACATAAAATTAATAAAAGTCCTCTCAATTAACTTTTCGATGGACTTGGATCCGCTTTCAAATTTTTAACTGGAAACCTCGACGCCAATGATGGAGTCAGATATGAATCTATGATTACTAAACTACAAGAAAGCGATAAAATTCAAAATGACGTTATATTAGAACAAACTAAAATTTTAAATGATACCATCTCAGTAATCAATGATATAGCAAAGAGTCAAGAATTATTAGACAGAAATATAAATAAAATAATTTTACAAAATGAGGAATTAGGCAAAAATCTCGCTACATACTCCTTAAAAACAGTCTTGCTGAAAGCAATTCAATTTTTACAACTACTTATTAACACTTGTTTGGAACTAGAAAGTGCATTAACTTTTGCCCAAAATCAACAGATGCATATGTCATTAATTGATAATGACGATTTAATTGAAAATCTAAATGAAATTTCGACGTATCTCAATAGCATATCAGAAAAAACTTTAACTATTCCATATCCTGCAGAGTTACAGTATTTACATTTATACGAGTCAATTATCATTACAAAAGTTTACCAAGTTAAAAACAGAATTACATTTATATTCGAAATACCTCTTACTTCCAAAACTAACGATTATCAAATGATACAATTAATACCATTTCCGATTTTTATCCAAAATTATCAATTTCGTATGATTATACCTACATATAGTACTTTATTATTCAACGTTAAAAACAGCATTCCCGTTGAAATAAGTCATTGTAAACTTATAACTTTAGACACCTACTTTTGTAATCAAAATAACTACTTTGAAATCCCTAACGACAAATTGTGCGAAACACAACTTCTGTCATTTAATAAAAATAAAACATGTATCCCTTATTTATTCAATTTAACAGAAATCAAAATATCACAAATAAATCCTGCGACATGGTTAATATCTTCCCCATCTGAAGCAATATTGGACGTCAAATGTAAAAATCAGAATTTTAGAAAAGGAATATCTGGCACTAACCTCTTACACCTCAGTTCAGACTGTCTTGTTTCAATAAATCAAAAACACATGTTATTCACCGCAAAAAGAACCTCAAATGAAATTGTTAATTTAAAAATTTCAAACATTGACCGCTTAATAATTCCTGAATCAAACCACATAAATGTTTCAAAGATTGACTTGATACCTCTTGACACCCAGAAATTGGTTGAGGACCGAATTAAACTTAATAAATATGAAAATTTGTTAAAACCTGTTAATTATATTAAATCTGATAATTTAAGTGTGTCTGCAATTATATTTACTCTGTGTACTATTCTTATGTTAATAATTTTTATATTGTATTTGTATTATAATAGAAACACAATGAAGATTAAACTTATTAGATTTTTAAATAAAGATTTTGAACCGGTTAACGTAAATGCATAAGTTTAATTTTCTTTTCTCTTTGTAAGTTCAATGGAGGCATATTTGAATACCACCCATTGAACATTTTATCGGCGGACGTGTTATATTATGAATAGACAATGGTCTCCTGTGTAAAACTGCAAGCTTGCAACCTTGAACGATAAATAGCTTCTTTATATGAATTGCAAGTCTGCAACCTTGAACGCACGTGGCTTCCTGTCTCACGCTCCCTTTTAGAGATAACGCTTATCTTAGCTGATTAGGCATAGTATATATACTAGTAGCTTGCACTTCTAAGTTAAGCTCCAGTCAGTCGATAAGTTCCATTGTGTTCGTATCATAGCTAGATGTAAGAAATTGTCCGGCGGCTAGCTGTGTGCTTCCAATGTTATATTTCATTGTAAAATAAAAATAAACGTTTTTTAAAAAGTCGTTTCGGCGGCCTTTTAATAAAACTAGTAATAATTATATCATTTAGCAAGTCATAGCCATGATTATATGACGGATTGACATTTTTTGTGGCTTTTATTATGAGAACATTTACTAGTGGTAATAGGTTGTTTTTGGGTTTTTGTTTTGGATAGTTATTTTTTTTTCACACTAATTAGACTGCATAATTCATAATTAATTTCGCTTCTCGCTTTTGGAAACAAGCATTGCAATCTGCATTGTGTGTGGATAAATCGATATACGCAGGTTTAAATTTACATATTTCGGCAATAACCGTGCCAGATTTCGCGACGATAAAACCGAATAAATTACTTGAAAGGCCCTCGAAATTATTACGCCAGCAAAGCTCACTATCACTAGCGATGCCGCCACTACACGAATTAATAATACCATCGACGTCAATCTAACCCCCAATTGAGGCGAGCGGCGGAAATTGAATCGATTAAAAACTTTATATTAAAATTTGATTAAACGATATTGTATCGGGGTTGTCATCCCAGCAGCGACTTCCTCGAAGTTGGCCGATATTTTTTAAGAAGGAATTTAAAAGTTGGACAGGTTTCGCAGGTTCTCGACGAATTTGATTCGAACTCATATTAAAGTTGTGACAAACCGTGGATAAATGCGTGACATATGTAAAATTGATGGCTCTCGAAACTTTTTTAAGTCGGCCCTGGGTTCTGGGATGCACGTCAGATTCGTAATTAACGAGATCTCCTGCATCAAGTAAACAGCAAGAAAGTTA